>CM021101.1:845529325-845686286 GCA_007115665.2 Sequoiadendron giganteum | reverse complement strand
TTGCAATCCATCCAAAAAAATAAAGAATATAAAGAATGAATAGATGGAAGCCTTGAATCAACTTTCTCAGTTAAATTCCTCAAAACAGTGTCAACCACCTCATTGTGTTTAGCCATGGCATCACTCTCACTTGCCTTTAAGGCAGTCTATAATTCAATGATCTTATTCATCATCTGCTTTTTGGTAGGATCTACAGAATACTCCATTTCCTCTTTAGCTAGCTCTGGTAAAATACTAGGAGCAGGTATATGAATTGGGGATTCAGGAATAGAAATGATTGGGATAATAGGGGGAACTAATCTCGAAGTAGTAGGTGTTACTCTGACAATAGGAGCATTGGAAGATTCTCCCACCTGCCCATATTTTAATCTATCTACTTTAGACTGTAGTTCAACATTTCTCTGCTGCATTTTACTATATTCCCCAATTATAAAATTATACTTTTCCATCAGGCTCTTCCTTTCAGTCTTTTCTCTTTCAGCTATCCTTTAGGCTAATTTGGCCACATTTAGTGTCCAGCTTGTGGCTTTTGTTGCTGAGGTTTCACAAGTTCTTTTAATAACGAGCCCGCCTCTTAAATTTGGCCTAATGTCTATCACATTTGGTTTCTTTTTCCCTAAGGTGCCAGTGCCCATATGGCCAATGTCTCATACTTCTCACTAACGTAGAGTCTTGTAGGGCTGCCTTGACTTCTTCATCACTACTCTGCATAGGATGCTTGGACTGCATAATAGCATTAAATGCGACAACATCAGCTATGTCCCACTTAGGGAGGAGTAAGACACCAACCTGAGTTACAAGTTTCCTTCCTTCTTCAGGAGTGATGTTTTTGAATTGCTCCATCAATTCAACTTTTACTTCATCATCATTCTCCTAGTCTGACCTATCAGGTCTTGACTCCCTCCTATTCTTGCACCTGTCCTGATACTCCTCTAATTTCATTCTCCAAATCAACTGGAAGAATACAGGTGTTTTCACAAAAAGCATCATCATCTAGGAATGCCTTACAAGCCTCCATCCTAGCATCCTATACATATCACCCCTTTATATCCATGCCAATGAGCACCAATTGTGTTGATCTAGGAGGGGAGGGGATGCTAACCAACATTTCCTAATCAGTTATAAATATTTCATCCATCAGAGCCTCTTGTGATTCCTCAATCCTTCGCCTCATAGGGACTTGCTCTGATGACATCTCCAAAGGATCATCTCTAGGTGGTGAATCCAAGTCCACAATTTTTATCCCTCCAATCTTCATGACCCCATGACCCGGTAGTGATGATGTTTTCATTATTTGCTATGCCTTTTTATCTCTTGCCTCTATATCACTGCTATAATCTCTCCTCCTCCTATATAGAGGCCTTCCCACTGATGGCTGATAAGTTGGCCTTGTTTCTTCTAGCCTCACCTCTAACTCCTGTATCCCCAAATCTATTTCTAAATTGGCTTTCTTGGTCCTCAGGATATTCATGATTTCCTTGATATTGCTCATCAAAAAATTAGTTCTTTTATGAAATGGAGTAAACTCCATCAATGGATCATACCTTGGATCCAACTTATGCACCATGGCCAGCATTTTCTCATAAGAAATCCATTTTTCCCTATTCAATTCTTATTGGTTCAAATCAAATTCATTTCTAATTAAATCTTCAGGAAAGTTGAAAACATGAGTAAATTTGCCACCTTTAATCTTTTGCCTAAATAAGACAAAGAATCCGTCAGGGTCATGTTGCCTCCTGGGTCCATTCTTCAAATGGTACTCATCAAAATATAGGTAAAAATGAACCCATCCTCCCTTAGAAAATATGAAATCAGAGATAACAATATAATCAAGGAACAAAGTCCCTTTTCCTCTTCCTGTCAAATTATCTTCATGAATGTAGCCTAGTTGCCACATGACCTCTGCAAATCCCATCCTTGATGGTATATTATATGGGAGAATATGAGGATCTCCTTGGAAACCATAAACCCTTAAAACAGTGCTTATAGGGTAAAGAATGATATCACCCCAATTGTGGCACACCTTCAAATTAGGTCTCCTTATTTTGGGTCAAAGAAAATCATGCAATTCCTCAAGAATCCTTGGAACATTCACCATCAATTTAGCCCTAATCCTGGAGGCAAAGCAGTTATCAAATTGCACAAAACTGGCACCTCCCTTGTTACAAGACATGTTTGCACTCCAAGCCTACATCGATAATTTCTCTCCATTCACCTCTCGCTTCAACTCCATTTTTTCTGAGAATAATTCAGCATTCTCATACAAAAACATGTGCATTAATAAGGAGTACCAAAATAAAGGAGTACCAAAATCTCCATTATGCAACTTCAGAAAACCCTCATGTCTCCTTTCAGCAAGGAATTAAGCATATTCATAAATTACAAAAAAATTAGGATGTTGAATCTGAGCCCCCATGAACATATAGGCGATGGGCATCATAGTGTTAGGGTTGAAACCAATGATTTGGAAAAGTGAATAGAACATTTCCAAGAAATGATCAGTAAAGCAACTTAACCTGAAAGGCTCCCATTCATTTGGGCTGATGTGAATTGTTGAACTGCTAGCCTTGGCTAGATGGGGGGAAGCAACTTTGATCTAAAAAGAGGCTGAGACCTGGCATATTCTTGCTTCATCTCCTCAAAGTCAATTCGAAACAGAAATGAGCTATACTCACTCAAATAAAAAACCTAAAAAATTTTATTAGCATTCACATTTAGTAGAAAACTGCCATCATTATCCCTGATAATCTGTGTGATAGGGTCATATCGTGTAGCCACTGCCCTAAGTAGATCAACATCCAGAAATACATTCGGTAGCACCACAAGATTTATCTTGTCATATCTCCAACTTCTTTGAGAAAGGATAGAGACACATTTAGATTTGCCCATACCATCTCTTTAATTAGAGGATATCATCAGCATTAGATCTTTGACTTAGATATCCATAAGATAACATTTCAAATGTGGTATGGCCACTACGAGTTCACATTAGTACCATTCGGGTTGACGAATGTATCTTCTGTGTTCATGAGTCTGATGAACGGTGTATTTTGTAAATACCTAGATAGGTTTTTTATTGTGTTCCTTGATGACATTCTGATATATTCCAAGACAATGGTAGAGCATGAGGAACATTTGCTATAGGTATTGCAATGCTTACGGGATAATCAGTTTTTTACTAACCTATCAAAGTGTGAGTTCTTCAAGTCTAAGGTACAGTACCTTGGGCATGTCATCTTAGGGAAAGTTATTTCAGTGGATCCTACAAACATCCAAGCGATCTTAGATTGGCTTGCACCCATGAATGTGGCTGAGATATGTAGATTTATGGGGCTAGCGGGTTATTATAGATGCGTTGTGTAGGGTTTTTCGAGGATAGGTTATCCTATCAGTAACCTTTAGAGGAAAGGGAAGAGCTTTGAGTGGTCAGAGAAGTGTGAGGCAATGTTTTAGAAACTAAAGGAGATGTTGAATAGTGCACTCATACAAGCTATATTAGATCTGATTGGGGACTTTGTAGTTTGTAGGGAGGCATCCTTGGAGGGACTAGGTGCAGTGTTGATGTAGGAGGGTCGAGTCACTGCATATGAGTCATGAAAAATCAAGGATCAAGAGTTGAACTACCCCACACATGATCTTGAGTTAGTGGCAATTGTGCATGCATTAACGAGATGGAGGCATTTCCTTCTTGGCCATAGGTTTGAGTTGCATAGTGATCATAGGAGTCTTCATTATATCTTCACATAGCTGAACCTTAATGCTAGGCAGAGGCATGGGCTGAAGTTTCTCTGTGAGTATGAATTTGAGGTGAAGTATATCCAGGGAAAGGAGAATGTCGTAGCGGTTGCACTCAGTAGGTAGAGGCATGAGATATATGAGTTGACTCTAATTGTGGAATTGCGGAGTTAAATTCTTTCTGCCCTTCCAGTAGATAGTTGGTACCAAGAGGCCAGGACAGTGATAGACGTAGGTAGACCTCTTGAGGGCAGATATTTAGGATATTCTCTAAATTCAGATGAGTTATTAAGACACACATGATGCATATACTTCCCGTCATCAGTTGGTCTTCCCACCTTCGTCATGATTAAGGCACTTCATGCACCCTATGTAGCCCATACTGGGATGAAGAAGATGCATTCAGATTTGTGTCAGTTGTACTTTTGGCTAGGGATGATGCAAGATATCATGGATTATGTGTCACTATGTCTAGAGTGTTAGTGAGTTAAGGCTAAACACCAACATCTAGCAGGGCTCTTGCAACCACATTTAGTACCAGAGTGGAAGTGGGATATAATGTCATTGGATTTCATTGTTGGTTTACCCAACTCTTCGAGATGACATGATGCAATAATGGTGATAGTTGATAGGTTGATGAAGTTGGCACACTTCTCACATATGCGCTCATCCTATACCACATCGTCCATAGCCAAAGTGTTAATTAAGGAAATAGTGAGTTACATGGCATTCTGCATCAGATTATTTCTGATAGAGACCTAGTGTTTACCTCAGCTCTTTCAACATCATTACAGTATGTGATGGGGACATAGTTGAACTTTAGTTCAGTTTATCACCTACAGATAGATGGATAGATCAAGAGGTTCAATCAGATCCTTGAGGATATGTTGCGTATGTATGTAATGGACCAATAGACATGATGAAAGGATTATCTCTATTTGGTAGAGTTTTCCTATAATAATGGTTTCAAGAGTTCCATTGGCATGCCTCCATTCCAAGCATTGTATGGGAGACCATGTCATACCCCCTTGAGTTGGGATCGACTAGAGGATAGGATAGTGTTGGATCCTGAGATGTTGCAGGATATGGAGCAGTAGGTGGATAGGATTAGAGAGCACTTGGTGGTAGTACAGGATAGGAAAAAGAAGTATATGGATGAGCATGTGGATCGTCAGTTTGTTGTAGGAAATAGAGTCTTCTTGTGGGTGCATCCGTGAAAAAGTCCCATCCATTATGGGAAGGGCTCTAAGTTGGCGCTTCGCTTTTTCGAACCTTTTGAGATACTTGAGAAGATTAGTCCAATTTCTTACCATCTTGCTTTATTGTCTACTCTCTCGCTCATTCACGATGTGTTTCATGTTTTAGTTCTTCAAGCGTATCATCCAAACATTCCTCATGTCCTTGATTGTAATGCATTGCAAGTAGATGACGGACAATTGGCTTTGGAGCCCATGGCTGTCATGGAGCACATAACACTCACTCTTGGAGGGTGAGATATTTATTAGGTTAGGATCTAGTGGGATCCTAGGGATGACACATCATCCACTTGGGAAGATGTAGCTAGAATGAGGGAGCTTTATCCCTATTTGTTCGCAGGCTTCTAGGAGTAAGCTTGACCCTAGGGGGGAGGATGTAATAGCCCTCTATTTTTGCTCTTTTGTGTGAACAATGTTGTTTCCCCTTTTATACTTTAGTATTTTGTTGTACTTTGACTATGTACCTTTTTTTGATTAATCACTATTTTATCATGATGATATTTTATGTTGATGATTATTATGATATGTTTTTAATTTCCATAAGTGGTTATTCAAATTATGATGTTTTATGCTTTTGATTGTGGTGTTATGTTAGATGCATCAGTTAGTAATACTATATTGGTGAAGAGGATGGTATCACATCACTCGCTTGCGAGTGCCCTGTGATTCTGTGATTTTCTCTTCACAGTGTGCCTTATTTATGGCATATTATTGCATGTGGATATACTCTTTCTTCATAAGTTGATAGGTATAGGACATCGACTCCACATCGTTTCACGGGTTTGAGTGTGTCCATTTCCCAATGAAATTCGATTGGGAGATAGTAGGTAGGATTTTCGTGCCAAGTCATCACCCTAGTCATAGTGTGTTGTTGGTCTTAGTGTGGTCCGATCGCTTTAATATTGTCCATTTTGCCTTGCTTCAGTTATAATTGCAAGTTAGAAAAATGTTAAAATAAATGCTTTTGTAGTCTGGTTAGTGAGTAAATTTATCTTGTCATATATTAGAAATGTGATTTAAGTTAGTGAGTAATTTAATTTAATTAATAAATAATTTAATCTTGTAGAGGATTTATTTTATTAATTAATTAAATTAGTTGTGTTGAAATGAATTAAACTATGCATATTGGAAACTTATGGATATTTGGTCTGGAATTGAAAATAAAATATAATGTTTAAAAGTCAATTTAGAAAATTTGAATTCAAAAATTGGAAAAATGAGATATTTTCTATTTTGTTTTCAGAAATTAATGAGGGTGGTTGTAGGATTTTTTTTGGAGAATTTATTATTATTGAATTTTTCTTCATAATTTTGGATCATGGAGTTTTGGAGAAAGATTGAATTAGAAAGAGGAAGAAATTTTTCAACTTTGTGGGTTTTGGATTAAAGCTTAGGGAATCTGTGGAGCTGAATGGGAATCAAGGCACCATCAGGATCTTCTCTCTCAACTTCAAAAATAGGTTCATATCTTTGTATTTAGTTTCTTTTTGAGATTTAAAATGTATGTGTTGATGGGAAATCATTTGTAGTCTGTTGTTTGTGTGCAAAAAAAACTATTTTGAATCTTTCTTTCAAAATTTGGAGAAGAACTCTATTTGGAAAAGATTGTTTCAAAATTGAAATGAATTCTTGTTTATAAATTATTATTTCAATTCTTTTTTTTTTTTTAATCTAGTTGAAATCTCATTTGGGAGAGTGAAATATATGTATATATATATATATATACATATAGTTGTCTTTATATTTAATATCTTTTTTTCCCTTGGTAGTGTTACGCTTTGCTAGGTTTGGATTTTAATGGACTGGTTTTTTGAAAAAAATTATGGTTCTTGTTTTTTTTTTTTCAAAAGAAAAATTTAAACTTGTTAAAAAAATTTGTTTTTTGGGTTGGGGGTTCAAAATTTTGCATGGCACTGAGGGCACACCCCACAGCCATACCCATGGGAGGTGACATGGGGGAGCTGCGCCCAACATCCCATCTGCCCCGCAGACTACGAAGTGACCACCTTTAATGGTGGTCGGTTGTGCAATGCACAGCCACGACCACCATTAGTGGTGGTCGGCAGTGTTGCAGCCACCACTTCTACAGGCGGTCATTGGTGTAACAACTGCCACCATTTTAAACCCCCATAGCCTTTGCAAGTCGCTCTGCCACTAGAAAATCTATGGCTGACATTACTCCTCCTCTGCATCCTTACGCACGCGCCCTGAGGCTGTGCAATTCAACCCTAAGGGTTAGCACGCAGACCGACGAACGTGCCTTGCGTTTTTAAAATAAATGAAAGGACAATAAACTAATAATATTTATTTATATTTTAATATTATAATTTTATAATATTAAAATACATTTAATAATTTTAATATTATGAATTTATAATATTAATAGATATTTAATAATTTTAATATTAAAATGTTATAATATTAACATATTAAAATTGGTATTTATCAATAGGAAATTTAATATATTATTTTATATTATATTATATGGATTTAAATGGGAATGTATATATATATTTTATGAGTATATGTTTTTTTTAATGGTGTTGTTGAGGGAACGAATTAAATCTACCTAAGGAAATAAAACAAGCATGATGGTTTTAATTAAATCATTATTTTCTTTTAGAACATTATTTTAAAGGAGAGTAGTTTTAATTGTTAGATAATGCATTTTCTCAAATCTAGTGAATTATTTTAGATTGGTTATATTGAATAAGGAAACAATATTTTATTTAAAACAATGAATTTTGATTCATTTGATAAACTGGTTAATTTATTATGCTAGTGGGAAATAAAATAATTAGTATTAATTTCTCCCTTATTTGAAAGGATAAATTTAATTCAATTTATTTAATTCAATAAATTGTTGGATGATAATGAGGAAATGGATATAGTGAATCCAAAGTAGATATAATTTTTTCCTTGATTTTGATCTATTCTTGTTATCATTTGGGGAAATGTGGGTCATAGCATTTGATGAGTCTTCCAGATGGGTTTTCAAGCATGTGGGTTGTCGTACTATGTAGTCAACCTTTGGATTGCCTTGGCTAGTGCATTTAACTATAACCAGTTTATTACCCGGTTATCATGAATGGGAATGTGTTGACTGTATGTCATGGATAGGAATGTGATATCCTTATGTCACACTTGTGTACCCTTATGTTGTCGATTTTTTCCACATGTTGTCTTAGAGGAGTGACTTGCCATGAGGGCCGACACAAAAATTGGTCCCAGGATAACTCATTGTAAGTTAGTTAATCCAATGATAACTTAATTAACTGATTAGAGTATCATGTAGTATCAAACACTTAATAAGATAATTATGCCTCACTCAGGAACGCAAGGGCTTGTTAAGAATTGGGTTGAGACGAGAAGGCCTGGAATGGCAAGATCATTATCTTGTCTCTATGAAAGATAATTGATTCTGCATTGGATTACATTAGTGGCAACAAGTCGTTAGAGGTTATCAGGATAGCCCGAGTTGTGGGTCGAGGCCTAGGAAGACTCACTAGAATAACCTATGTAATGTTGTGATGACACTTCTCCTAAGTCAACAATATGTTCCCATTATTGATGCAAATGATTATTTAATTCTGGAAACATTGTAACCATTATGTTAAGTGATGTTTTGTATTTATTTCAGTTCAGTTATGTGTTAGCCTATGTCTTGAGTTAGATGGTCTTGATTAGAAATCTTTGTTATTATCTCCTAGCACGAGTGGTGGACCTTTGGGTTCCACTTGGTTGGGTGGAACTTGCACCTTACTTTGTTGGGTTTTCTTCTTGATTGTGTGGCGAGACTTCCAGTTGGAGAGCTCATATGATCCAATTTAATTTCATACCTTATCTCTTTAAGTTGATCTTGTGATGTATTACCCCTCATTTTTTATCGAGGTGGAAGTTGTAATTGTAATCATATTCTTGGACTTGCCTCATTCGGGGAATGAGATTTGTAACCGTATTGTTTAATTATGAATCATGAAATTGGAAATTTCTCTTATGCTTTTTGTAAATTATTTTAATTGGAATGTATATGTAATTTCTTAATTAAATAATTGGCATGGTTTACATTCTTGTTTTTTGTTGAGGTTCTATATAACCACTGTCTCGTAACCTTAGAGGTTGTTGTCATTTGTTCGTGAACTTTCTTATTAATTGCACTTAAACAAAACAAAAATTAGTCCGTTTAAGTAATTGTTTGCAACTTCCTCTAGGGTTGTGTGGCGGGGCGTTACATTTTATAATTGTTATAATATTTAGTAGCATTCATATCTTAATCTTGAATTCTTATTTTAATATTATTCTATTTTTTTTTATTAATTTTTTCTTACTATTTTTCCCTTAAATCACCTCCCACATTATTTTTATTTATTTATTTACTTATTTTCTTTTATTACTCTTTTTTTGTATTATGTTTTTAGACTTTATGTTTATTATTTTTTGTCTAATCTTTCTCTTAATACTCTCCTATGTATCTTGTTTTTTCATATTTTTTTTATTGGTTGTGCAATTGTGTCATGTGAAACATAGATTTTTAATCTAAACATGGAAATATCATATCTTTAATGTTAAAAGTAATTTTTCTAAATGAATTTATTTGGAAATAACTTATAATTTATTAATAAGGTTTTTATAATTTATAAATTTATATTAAGAATTAATTTTAGATAAATTTTTAAATAAGATCATTTTAAAATTTTGAATCTTATTCATATAAGTATAAATCGAATATTGAAAAATCATATAATAGTATTTTTTATTTGAAAAATTTATTTATTCCAAATATGGTTTATTTCATTGTTTTTTAAGTTGAAAAGTTGTATTAGATTATAATTTGTTATTTACTTAACAAAAAAAAAATGAAAATATTCTGAAATATTCGTAGAGGATATAAGAAAGAAAAATGTACATTGCTCATTCCTTATGATTTTGCAAAGTAAAATGGGAATTTGGAAATTTTTGATCTAATTATTTTTTAATTATTATAATTTTCCTATTTTAAATGCATATGAGTGGGATGAGTGGTGAAAATTTATTATTCTCAAAAAGCTTTACTTAAAAATCACTTTAATCTAATTAAATCAAATCCTAGAATGCATATATATTATAAAACTATATATTTGATATTTATGGATATTTATTATTTGATAATATATTCATTTATAATTATACAATTTATATCATATGTAATTTTTTATATAATAATAAAGGTAATTATATTTTATATAATATAATTTGGAAAAGAAACATATTAAAAAAATAATTAAAAGGATTCTACGAACGACATTATATCAACCGAAATCCATTCCTTGTAGTGAACTCTTGATCGTTGATTTCATAATTGACTTTGGAATTCTCAAATAGGACATGCTTCAACGTAAATATAATTAAAATAATAAATTAAAATATATAAAATAATCTAATAACAAATTCAAATAAATAATATATTTTTAACATATTATATTATTAATTTAACAAAATATTATAATATTCTAACATATATACTATATGTAACATATATAATGTATAATATATAGTTTTAACATCATATTATAATTATTTTTATGAACATTGCATTTATGGAAAGCAACACCATGTTTCATTTTACTCTAGTCCTCGTAGAGCTTCTGACATACTAGATTATAATGTATATGCAATATAATATGTAACATATATAACATCTAACATATAATATAATATATTAAATAATAAAATTATAATTTTATATTTTAAATTTAAATTATGTAATATATTATCTTTTAAAATAATTTAATATATTTTTAATATATTATATTATTGAATATTTTTATAATATATTATATTAAATTAACTTCTAATCCAAAAACACTTTCAACATAAACAAAGACTCCAACCATAGTTTTTTTCGAACAATATGAAAGACCGGAGACATAAGGCAAGATAAAATGGAATTCAGAGAGAAAATATTTGAAGATCCATCAATAGTCACATATGATCACATCATTCTTGACCATATGATATCATGAAAACCTCCAAAATATAGTACTCAAATAACCCATATCATCGGCAAGACAAGTTCTATCAGGGTGAAATGAAAATGTCATACCGAGCATATAGGTCTCACCGATGAAGTTCCATTGGCAAGAAACCTGTCTTGCTTATCGAGATCAAAACACAAGGAGTTGTATCAGCGAAACCAATGCCATCAGAGTAATATCCCTGGGTCAACCTGAGTGCATTTGTCTCACTGATGAAATTTCATCGTCGAAACACTCCTCTTGTGTTTCTGACAAAACAAAGAAACATACTATCACCAAGACAAATGCTATCAGAATGAGTTCAAAATTTCCTCCCGACCCACTATGTCACACCGATAAGATTACATCGGAAGGATTCTTAGCGACATACTTGAGATCAAAGGTATAATCACTAGGGAGACCTCTAACATCGAAAAAATTACTGAATGTCTTAGCGATATACCATGTCTTGTCGATGAAGACACAAACAGATCAAGATATTCGTCGGGGTCAATCTCGGCGACATTTATATGAATCGGATGGATAGATTATGTAATATCGGCGTAATGTCTCCCCAAAAAAATAATTTTTTAATGAACACTAGTCAAGCCTGAATAAAAGGATTACCCAAAGTTTTAATTGTCTTGCTGATAGAACATTTGATGTGATAGTGGGTAAATTCAAATATCATCTACGCTTGTCTTCAAAGCTAGGACATTAATGGTAGTATTCCTACCAAATGTGTCAATGATTTCATAAATTGAGAAAATAAATTGAAGGTGAATTTTGCAACGTTAGTAGCAGAGGAACAAACAAAGGGCCAAAGGATCTTGTAGTCAAAGAATTCCAAATAAACTTGTAAGTTCCTTGCAATTAATTTTTTCGTTATGTGATTCATAAAAATGGAAAGCACTAGCTTAGGAAAATAAAAAGGTAGGAAATAGACTGAGTGTAAAAACCCTAGAGGAAAAAAGAAAAAAATTGAAGTAGAGAAGGAACTGGGGGTAGCTGAGAGGAAGCTAAATGAGGACTTAATTGATCAATTGCCAAGCTCAAGACCTAAGGCCAAGCGATCTTCACAGCATATGATGAAATTGGAAAAGATAGAGGATAAGGCAAGAATATACAAGACATATGGACCCCAATTAGGGGATATGAGTTGTTTATTTTTCATTACCAATGAAGGAACCTATACGAACCGGTGTGCAATCCTTGGAAGTTAAACCTAGGGAAACTAGTCTACATAAATGTATTTGTAAATGTAGAATTGGTTAAAATTTTAACTGCCAATTATAATCCAAAATATAAATCTATTTGTGATGCATCAAGTAAATTGTTTATACATGTATTTGAAGCTACCATTTGTGAGGTTTTTAACCAAGAGGGAGTGTGTGGTAAAATAATTGTACCTGAAGAGCTGGAAAAGGAATTTTGGAGGATGGATACTTTGTACAAGGGTTGGAGGTTGTCACTACACAAGTCTAACAAAGATGGTGTTTCAGTTGCACTAAATGAAAGTGATGGTCCCTCATTCCATGTTGATTTGTTTGAACCCTACATGAGGTACACATGTTTTTTAGTGTATCAGTTGGGAATAGAGGCCCCTAATCACATGTCAATTGTACCTATGGTAATTGCATCAAATACCTATAGACATATGAAATTAATATTATTGATTAAAGATCACATTTGATCATTCTTCCCTCTTAATTAGTTAAATAAAATTAATTAATTAGCCTCCTAAAGTCTTGATTTAATTAAATCAGATATATTTAATTAAATATCTAATATCCTCTCACTTTGATTTATCCTAACCCACAAATTTAAATCAAAGTGTCACAATCAACTAAGCACTTTATTAATTAGTTAAATCCCTAATTAATGCTAAGACTAACCCATGTCCCATCCACTTGCACAATAAATCACTTAATTTGATTTATTAAAACACCTATTTTCCTCACAAGGAATATTCCCTCATTAACTCTCATGTTTGACTTTTTTGGCCAAACACAATTCCCCCCAGAACCCTCAACCATATTCATGTATTTCCATTTTCAAAAATAAAATGAACTTGGGAGGATACAATCACATACCCTATCTATATGATGAATTGATCAAGAATTCAGAAGCAAAGGAAGCCGAAAAAGTTTTTGATGAGTATAATAGGTGAGTGAAAGATAAATAACTATTATCTTATAATGAAGAGGCATTTGGTGATGGTAGGCCTAGTTATGTTGCCAAGGAACCAAATTTTGAAGGGAGTGCAACTACTGACACAAGGCAGATAGCATATAAATCATTTGTGGTTGATGATGAACTCATTAAAACCTCAAAATTTAAAACATTCTTGTGCAAAATAAAAGGAAAATCAATAAGGGAATCAGTGGAGAATATTACACCAAGTAATGAGGAACAGTTGTTGAATAACTTAAAATCAAGTGTGGAAGAACAAATGAAGAGGATGACCCTTGAAAAAAGAAGGAAATTATTAGAAGATGCACATGTCATGATCTTTCTTGGGTTGGATTTAAACTTTGATTTGGTTTTTGATAGTTTTTTGAAGAATAGTAGCGGCACACATAAACTCATTCCTGAGGGGGTAACAAAGATCTATGCAGGATCTAAGTATAATCCAGATGAGGGATCACTTATGATATGGACCTTGTATCCTCCACACAATAAATCTATTGTAATCAATACTTAAAAGGATTTTGTACATTTAATGATGTTAAAATTTTGTGAGGTGGATCCAATAGCTACAACACAAATTGGCATTAATGTGGCCAAATTAAATAAAGACCAAATCCAAAAGCTAATCAAAGAAAAATAAATGTATAAGATTAATAATGAGAGATTACTCAGACAAATTGATCACTTGAAGGACATGATGGGAATCACATTGGGATCCACAAAAAAATTGACTCATGTTGAAATATCCCAGGCAAGAGACCAATGGGAAGAATCAAAAGAGCACTCACTAGGTAAATATGATGCACTCACTGCAATAATAAGGAAGAGGCAGACCAACTTAATGACTTGGTTGAGTAAGCTCTAGGGAACACATTCAAACAGTTTTATTGCACTACAAGAACACAAGAGGATAGATGGTAGGATCTGAGAGAAGTTCAAGGATATAAACCAAAGGGATGCTTCTGATAACATAGCTATTGATACTAGAATCCATTTTATGAAAAAAAATAAAGATTTCCATGATGAATTACAAGGTGGTGAGTAGGGGATGATCAATGTCACAAAAATGGGAGTACCAATGTTGTTAGAATATGGAGGGGAACTAAAGGGAAAAGATAGATGGATGAAGTAATGTGAGATGATGATGCAAATAATTCTGGAGATAACCACATGAAATGATTTAACAATGGACCAGGCATGTCAACAGAATGAGAAGATGTTCAAAATGGAGATAGCCATAAGGAATGTGCTAAAGGATTTTGATAGATACAAGTGTCCAACTTACTGAGATTATCGATCAAACATCTATTTATGGCTTAATAGAGCATAATTTATAGTTTTTTATTATTGTTAAGAAGAAGACATTTCTAAAACGGCGTGTCCTTTCACAATTTTGATATATTTATATTTGTTTCATAATATAAAATAGATATAGGTAGATAGGAGAAAGATACAATAGATAGTTTACAATTAAAATTTCCTTTAAAAGACTCTGATACATGTATGAATTTTGATGAAGTTAATGAAGATGTCTGAAATTGTGGCTTAATCTTGGTATCGGTTGTTTTTGGAATTATGCAGTTATCTGGTTGTCTTCATTTTGATGTTTTTATGTTGTTTAAACTGATATATCAAACATATATATATTCAATTTACTAATACACATTTTTTGTATTTGTGTAATGTGATTATTTGGTTCTTTCAAGGAAATATTAAACCCTTATAGTCAATCATTGTAATTGAAGATTATTAATTGGATCAATAAGAAGAATCACATAACTAGGATTGTCATTCTATCTCAAGTAGAGTTTTTCAACCATTTACTTGTACATTTATTCAAGTTATAAACTACATCTATGTGCCAAACAGTTTAAATTATTTCCATCATAGATTACACTTTTATAGATCTTTATTAGACTCCATACACCCAACAAGGCACTAGTCTCACACTTTCATCTTTTATTTTATCCATTTCATTTTTTACATCTGTTAAGTGAACATATTCTAATAATTCAAATATAATTAAAATTAAAAACATCATAAATTAATTATGTAACCGCATAAGTCAAATATAATTCTATCAACAAATTAATATCCAATTGATAATACAATCACATAACTCATACATTTCAATTTCATTGATCTTCTTCTTCATCTAACTCTTTGTCTATATCATTTGATCTAGATTCAATATTGTAAGGATTGGTCATACCATCATCATCATCATTGATATTAGTTTCAATAATGTCATCATCCACACGGATATCATCTTCATGGACATTAACTCCTACATCATCATGATCTAGTTCCTCCTCTTTGACATCTTCGCCAACCACATCATCAACTAACTGTTGATCTTGATCATCATCTACATCATCTTCTATTTCTTTAGTATCTTCTTCTTCCACCACATTATATATTTTTGACCTTCCTCTTGGATCATTTCTAGTGACATATGACCAACCCAATTTACCTATAACCTCTAAGTAAAATACCTGCTCACATTGGCTTGGAAGAACATAGGGCTAATTTCCAGCTCACTCAAAATACCTTGTATTAACCATGGTAAATCCATTATCATGTTCAATAGCAGTTCTCTAACGATTTTTTTCATTCAATCATAGCTTGTACCATAGGACAACGAACAAAACTAAGTTGAAGGACTTAAAGTCACACTCAAGTATATCATCCAAAATCCCATAGTATTGATTTTTTGAAACATATGGATGTATGTCGCTTCTAGATGAAACATTAGTCACCTAGAAGACTGCAGTTATCCCAGAATCACAAGTTTTCTTTGTGTCGTCCAATTTTTTGATTCAAAATTTACAACCATTGCACCACATAGCCTTGTGGTGTTTCACTTGCAATATGTCAAACATGTAAAACTTATTGCAATATCATCAGTTGATAAACATATTTATTCTTGGTCGAATGTATGCAAAGAAAAAAATCTCAAAATATATATACATCAATATAATTGAAAATAATTAAATAATATGGGTGATTAATATATTTATATATACCTATTTATCTCTTAAACCATATGCTAAATCAATTTACCTTGGTATAATATTGGAATCTCCATTACGATGAGCTTCTCTAACCAATGAAGCCACACCTTCCCATATTAATGCGCGACCAAATTGTTAACATCGTTCAATCCATACCATCATCCAACTGAGATTGTTTTTAATGTACAAATATAGTGCATCCCACTCTCGACCAGCTATATAAAAAAAAATTAAAATTCACAAATGACATATAATTAGTTAATTACCACGGTATACGACCTTAATTTATAATTGATGAATATTGAAGATTAATAATTAAATAAGTACAATATACATAAAAACCAAATGTAAAATGTATTCTAATTGATCTCCATGACCATCTTATAATTACCTATCACTTTCCTCAATCTACCTTTCCCCATCAGGTACTCCCTTTGAATTTTTTAATGGAGTTGGGATCCCAAATTCAATCTACATGGATCTTTGTTACAAAATTAGGAAGATATTCAGTAATGTACACCATGGTCTGGTATACCATATATCCCTCCACCATAGAACCCTCAGGATGTGCTCTTTGTCTAACCAAAGCCTTCAAAAACTTCAAGTGCCTCTCAACCATCCACAGTGACCTTGTGTGTATAGCTCCACACAATTCAATCTCCTCAACTTGGTGCATGAGGTAGTGTTCTTGTGCATTGAAAAATGTTGAAGGTAGAAACTTTTACATTTCACACATTAGACGAGGATTTTTTCTCTTCCAATAATTTATATCTTCTTTATGGATTTTGTTAGATGACATTCATCTACAAGTGATTCAAGGCACAAATATATTAACCATATTTCACAAAAATATACAATGAATTGAACAAATATTGCTACTTACCTTATGTATTTTCCAAGATCATATATAAATTCTTGATATTGTTGTTGAAGCTGTTTGGGAGAGATAGAGGTAGAACGTAATGCAACAATTATAAAATGATCTGTTTATTAATATTTTTTCAAAAGTAGTAAACATAATACATTGAAAAGTACATGCAGTATACAAATATATATAATATACAACAATAATTACCTTAATGAAGTTATGTCAATCATGCATTTTCATCCCTGACCCAAATTCACCTTTCTTTGTTATGATATTGTTTATGTTAGCAACAAATCTTGTGGGAAATTGAATTTTTTCGTATGACTTCTTTTATAGCATTGCTTTGCTACTCCGTTAGTAACCAAGGAAGGGAACTTATATTAATTTGGTCTCCATCGCTATTTAATTGAATGACATTTTTCATTGCATGACTGGCTTCCTAAATGTCAATACAAATTTTGAGAATTTTTTATTTGTCATGCCTTCCATCCAATATTTTCTATAACGTTTCTACCATATTCTTTTTGATATGCACTGTATCAAACAAATGCACAATTTGTAGCTGCTCATAGTAGGGCAACCTATTTAATTTTATGGGATAAATTTTCAGTCCCTATGGAAGCGACCATTAATGCCTTGATGACCTTCACGAAGCATATAAGTTAAACAAATTAACAATGACAATCATTGCCAATTACAACATGATTAAAAAAAATACTTCAAAACATATCATAAATGATAGATAAACAATTTTATCCAATGTATAACCTTCAAGTTTAAATCTATTATATTCCAACTTCCATAGGCGAGGTGTCATTCTTCATGGTTTTGATGTAGTCTATTCTTTCCCATTGAAAATATGTTTTTCAATAATTTGATACTTATGATTTTTGTGGAAGAAGTGCATATACTCATCAAACACCTCCTTTCCTAAACTTGTTGAACAATGAGATTTCATCTTTGGACCATAAATTGGACATGAAAATTTTCCCTTTGTTTGAAGACCTACAAATCATATAATTGGATTAAATATGTCAATTTTTATAATTATATATAATAAATAGATTATTTTAAAAACATGCATGATATCTACTTCATAAAATTAAATATCGTAAAAGTCATGTAGTCGAACATTATAACATACCAGAAAAATGTGTTAGCCATGGGGCACCATGAATTGTCCATACAAGCATTGCATGGAATTCAAATTGTCTCTGTCCTATTGGTCTAGATATGTCATACATAGTCACGCCATTCCATAAATTTAGTAACTCGTTGATAAGAGACTCAATATATACATTCATATCTTTAACTTGGTACTTACCTAGTTGAATGAACATAAACATTACATAATTATTATAACCATTTTACTGCAATTTATATAAATTAATGTACATGACTATTAAATGAAAAAACACATAAGTCATTAAGCAAAAAATAAGACAAATGAGATGCCACTACGTTAAAGGAAATTGATGCAAACAAATACCTGGAACAATCATTGCCAACATTATGTGCTCCCTCTTTATTGACATCCATGGAGGAATGTTATTGTTGATAACAAAAATAGGCCACACCAAGTAAATAGATCTAAGCTCTCTAAATGGATTGACACCGTTTGCTGCCAATGAAAACCTGAGATAATGAGGTTCTTCTTTAAAGTGTGGCAATTTTTCCTCCATGTACCTAAATGCAGAATCATCTACAGACATTCAAAGAATGTCATGCATGGTAATCCATAAATTGCACTAAGCTTTTGCACCTAAATAATTGTTGCATATTTGTAATAATGGGAATATAAAAAAGAACCTTGTGAAGAACCTTTTTTGTTAGTTAATCTATTTGATATCAATGGATATGACATTTCAGGCATTCTATTGAAAATTCATGTTTTTTATGATATATATGTAATGATCTAAATATAAATCCTACAAAACAGATCTTGATTAGAACATGCATGCAATATAAATAATCATTCAATGGAATGCAAAGGAGAATATGAAAGAAAATGGAATGAGACTAGAACAATCTAACCCATTTCTCTCCTCCGTGACTACTTCCATTGTACCTCCTCATGCTTGCTGTTATAAGAAATGAATGTCATCAGCTTTGTGAGAAAACTCTAAAATGTCTAGCCTTAGCTAATGCCTTTGAAGGATTTAAATAAACCTATGCAAACTAGAAAGTTAATTCTATTATGCAAGTAATAATAATATGCCTATGTGATATGTGAATGCCGATAATAAAAATAAATTAAGTAAACTATCAATCCCAAAAATGAGATCAAGATTGTCATTTTATAGAAAATGCAATCTTGAATTGACAGACGAGATGAGAGATTGAGGAATGCCCTAGAATCAAAGGTCAAGATTCAATATGGCAACTCTCAATTAGGGTTAGGGCAAAATACCCATATGTGTGAATAAGATTTAACTAAATGAATTAAATCAAGACTGAATGTGATAGTTGAGATGAAATTAGTAAAAATCAGAAGACAAGAGGATAAGATTTTAGAAAATTAGTAATTCTAGCAATTACTTGATTTGTAGAGGAATAATTCCATTTTGAATTAAATTAATTAAAAATATGGATTTTGTGAGATAAGAAGTAATTGATTTTTGAAATTAATTACTAAATGAAGAATCAATTAAGTATGTGAGATATTCTTAAATGATTTGTTTTATTTAAAAATATAAAAGTGTCACATGCCATAATTAAATAATTAAAAATAATTATTTAATTTAGAATAAGTAGTTAATTAATTAAATAAATTAGCAAATCTATTTAATTAAGAGGATTTAAGAACTAGTGATATATTAAATCAATATGTTTTAAATATATCTATTTAATAATCAAGAGGACACTAATGATAAGGATTAATTAAATAAACTGATGACTTTATTTAATTATTAGAAGATTTTGACAATTAGTGGCACATTAAATAAATAAGATTTATTTATTTAATAATCAGGATGAATGAAAGTATGAATTATTTAATTAATAGTTGAAGGTGGGTTAGAAACATAATTAAAATTTCATAATTATGCTAGGGCAAAAGGTGATAAAATATTGCTTGCGGGCCTTGGTCATTTTTATGTGTCTACATTTTCCCCTCTTTGTCATAATACAACTTGTCGCGTTATGTCAAAGAAAACAAGTCAAGAATATGCCCCAGTGTAGAATAGTATGAGGAAGAATGAGGAGGAGGTAGCGGTATGGCCCCTCGAGAGGACAGTTGGGTTCCAAGAACATAGTTGTGCTCTTGAAATTGATGAGAAGACTAGATTATGACGAGACAAATAAATGGTAGAGAGAAAAAGATGAATGTTAGGATAGAAGGAAATGCAAGTTAGTGCGGAAAATGAAATGCATGTTAAAATCCTTCAATATTTGCCAAGGTACTAATACATGTTGCTCGAATCATCATTGGGCAGTAAAAATGACACAAATGGACAACAAGCACCAGGGTATGACATAGAACAAGGTGTGCAAGGTCATCCACTTGCAAGATAGACAATCATAGATATGGAATGTCTTGACTCGTACTAGAGGCCAATTTGCCCCAGTATTTTTGTCAAGACAATCCACAGACAGTAGCCAAAGAAAAATAAAATAGGTCATGAGACATCGTCACAGCTCTAAATCCTTCATGGGACATCCTCGAGGTAGCTAGTAACATGACCGAAAGACAAGTAAATAAAAGGATAAGACAAAATAGCCAAAAATGAACAACCATTTACTTGTATTGCCAATGTTTGTTTACCAAAAATTAATTGTTTGAAAACTTGATAGGTTGATAGGTTCTAACGGTTTGACAGTGCCTAAGGTCAGGAAGGACACATCCTAAAAAGGAAAATGACACTTTGACGAGATCCAAATCCAAGAAGGACACATCTTGAAGAGGACTAAAAAGTGACAAGAGACTGGCATTTTGACCAATGTTTTGGCAAGCTGATTGATTTTGACTAGATAATTGATTGGACTATGTTGTCTGATTTTGATCAATTTTGATATTGACGTTTTGAATGACTATCTTGTGTTAATATTTTGACTTTGTCTAACTTATTTGACTGACATGACCATGTTTGACTTACGATTATATTTTGACAAACCTAAAGGGACTGACCTAATGTCTTAGGGATTCAAAGATAAATTTTGCCTACATAGCAAATGCATAGAGACAACGTAGTTCAGACAAATGACAAAGATTGATTGACACGATTGACCGAATTGATAGGACTGATATTGACTTTGACTCTATTTTTGGGATTTTGACACTTTTTGGAATGTTTTTGTATTTTCTCAAGACTTTTTTCAATTTTTAGGACTTTTTCAGGACTTTTTGCTATTTTATGGAAATTGTGACAAATGCATGTGAATGATGCCGACGCACATGAATCCAAGCACAACCATGATTTTTCTACTAGCCAAGCTGAATATCGATTGACAGGTGATGATGATGACAATAGTGTTTGACATGGGAAGGACACATCCCGAAACAACGTGAAGATGACAATGATATGACAGGAGGATAAAAGTCTATAGCAGGTCTAGGGACAAAGCCAAGGAATGTTTTGGATAATGTGCTAGGGTGCCGTATTGTTGCATTTGAAATTGCTTGGTGAGGACTAAATGGGATGACGAAGGATCTATAAACCATTGACAAGCGAAACCAAGATGGGTGATAGGTATAAGGCAATTGATGACTTGGACTAGGAGAATTATCATGTGGTCTCCAAGGATGATCTCATATAGCAAAAAGGAGGATATGAAGGTAATGATATAATATTTTGACTAAGGTGTGATCCAAAGATAGACATGTCAAAAAGTTTTCCAAAGCATGATTTGTGATTTTTCCCCAGTCTTTTTCAAGATCAAAATAGGTGGGACAATGGATGGACATGACAAGGTTTAGATGGGTGGATGAAAATGTCAAAAAATGTCATGTGAAGAGAATGGGAGATGAGATGACTTGCCCCCAAGTTCAATGTTCTACATAGATGATTTATTATACACATGATGCCTGTTTGCCAGGTTTTCACTATTGGACAAAATTTTTCTCTTTACTATTTTTGATATTTTCTCATTTTTTTTGGTGTCACCAAGATGCCTATTTGCCAGGTTTTCAGCAAGGGATGATTTTATCTATTTTTCCATTTTTTTTGTATTTTTGCATTTTTGTTGGAATAGCATTGATGCTTTATATGACCACTAACTGTGCTGAAGCCTTTGATGATTCCAATGTAGATACTGGTGCCATAACATGCCAATAATGACCTTTCTGAAGTAGTTTCCTTGTTAGGATGATAGCACTTGCATACACCTGATTGATGTCATTGTGATCTTTGTTGACACTGGAGTTGGCTTTATCCAAATATGCACATCGCAATAGAGTGCCATGAGAGTCCTTGTGGTAAAGAGTTGCTGCCAAAATGCGACGGATTTGTAACATGGGATGCTTGGACTTCAAGGAGGATGTAGGATTATGACAGATGGTGGTCATGGACCAGTTAGTTGAATGTTTGGATGTAGTTTCTTTGATTTTCCAAACTTTAGGTGTCGAGTTAAGATGTTGTTTGGATCCAACATTTCCATATTGTCTTTCTTGATGGCCATTTCGATGGAGGTGGACATGTATTGTATGTGGGAGTCCTCTTGTGCTATGGCTCCACCTTTTGATTGACTTTTGAATTTGGCATCTTTTCTTTGCCTGATTCTTGACTTGACCCATTTTGTTTTGGGATCCATTTTAGCTTCATTTGTCCACTTGACTTTTTGTCTGATTTCATGGCCTTTGACATTTGATTTTGTATTTTTTAAGACTTTTTTTGGTTCCAAATGGAAGGTTTATTCATGATGGAATGATGGTTTGGGGTGTAAATGGAATGAGTTTTGGCAACAAGCTTATGACAAGGACTACTCATAATACCCATTTTGACATTTGTATTAGATAAAGTTTCCCCTAGTATTGAAGAGGGACCACTAATATTATTTTATTTTCTGACTGATGAATAGCCAAGACCTTGATGTCTGTAATGTGCTTGAACTTGTACAAGTTCCAAGATTCCTTGCTCGTGTAGGCCTAATCCTTTTCCCTGATAATGCATGATCCGGTGGACATTTTTTAGTGAAAATTGAAGTGTTCCATTTCTCTCCAAAATCAGCACCATCAGAAAGAGCTCGATGTCTCGGTTCCAATGCAACTCGAACGGAGCAAAAAGGAGTCCGTTTGCATGAGTTATAGCCAGTCAAACCTTCGATCAAACTGGGAACAGAGGGCGTCCAGGAAGTGAAAAAAATGATTGTTTCATAAATCAACCGAAGCAGCGTCAAGTCAAAGAGCTCATCAAGACAATTCCCATGACGTTCGTTTCGTCGAAATCCGACATCGGAGGCTCAAGATACAGCTGGTCAAAGTTTCAGGTTTGACTTGTGGACTGAAGGTACAGTGATGACATCATCATCCGTACAGCTGATGTCAGCACGTGGTATGGAATCTGATGTGGACAAATTAGAGTGTGACATGTGGCATTTGTATGGACCAATCATAGAGTGACATGTGGCAGTCCGTACACCCAGCCAGCAGGTCCAGTCAGCATGCCACGTCATCATCCTAGTTGGCAGACACGTCATCATTTGGCACACAGTCAGCATCCACGTCATCCGAGTCAGTGCTGAGTTGTCATCCACGTTAGTGCTATTGGCCAATTAGATTCCGCCACGTGGCACCCTCTTGGTGCGACATGTGGCGCTCTCTTCCATCTCTATCCGCGTTGGTTGAAAAGTTGTTTTGTTTGTTAAAAAACATCTTTCGGGGATTTGAACCCCGAACCTCTCATCTACGAATTTTCTGCCCGATCGTTGCACCACATACGTGGCCTTTACTATTTCTAGCGGCCGTTTTCTTTTATTATGTATTCGGTTTTGAATTTGTTTTTAAAATGGACGGCCGGGAGTGGAACCCGGAACCGCCGGGTTCCCAAAAGCATTGGTAACTAACAAGCCACCGAGCGGGTTTAGAATATTAGTGGCATTCGTTTTGTTTACCAACTTTTGAAAACTGAATACCTATGATTTAAACAATTCCCCTCCTAATTTGGAAAATAAAACAAACAAAGATCCTTTTAAGGATTTAAAAATAAACCACCCCCAAACTGTAAAAGCCCGAAATGAATCAATGAAAGGGCTAAAATAAATATTATAGGAGATTTATTTTTGATAAGGGGGATTTTTAAAGATTATAATGTTATTAGGGGAGGATTTTTAAATATTTGTACTAAGTAAAGGAGATTTTTATGTATTTTGGAGAGATAAGGTGGATTTGGGAAATATTTTGTAAATCAATTGGTTAGTAACCAATTTGAGAAAATTTTAGGTATAAAAGGAGGGTGTAAGGTGAGAGTTGAGATAGAAGTTTCTTTCAGGTGACGAAGTCTTGAAGCTGTGGAGATAATCGAAAGAGAGGTCTTGTGGAGATTCTTTGAGTCATTCTCGCACGTCAGAGCGATGTTATGCTGCCGAAGTGCTTGGAGAATGATTGTGGTGCTTTGTAATTGATTTTGGAGTTAATCAAATCGGTCTCTCTATTGGAGTGGACCCGGAGACGTAGTCACTTTTGTGACGAACTCCGTTATCAACTGTTTGCACTTCTCTTCTTCTCTCTCTTTCTGTCTCTCATTTCCTTCCTTTCTGTTATAATCACCTTGTTATTACTTTCATTTTGTTATTTCCATAAGTTAATTTTGATTTAATTAACTTGGAATAATCATTGTAAAAGCATTGTAAAAGTAAGCATTTAAATACTGCAATCTAGTCTAGATCCTATACAGATCAATGCATGTTCTGATAAATTTTGTTGGTGATGGGATACTTGTTACTTTGGAAGCAAGATGCTAACCCATCATTATTGGGGAGATTAATGCTTGAAATCTTCTCCTCTGAAAGGAAGCCTGCTCTGAAAAATATTGATGCTCCTAATTGATAGGATGTTGTAGTTTCAATCACATGTTGGACAGATTTGTGATCTATATCTTTAGCCTGATTAGGTGACCTGTCGGATTTTGATGATTCTGTTGGTGCTTCCAAGTTTATGTCAAAACCGTCTTCATGGTTATTGTCATAGATCCCACTAAATTCCTCTATAGCTTGATCATTTGCAAATATGTCCATGCTAGAATATTCTTGTTCTAGTGGTAGATCATCTATGTGTCCCATGGAGGCAAGTGTCTCACTTTTGGGAGTGTCAATACTTGAAGTTTGAATGGGATCATCTTCAAGCATTTCAATGTGAATGGCATAGAGTTCAAGGAGTGGATCATTTGGGACTTCTTGATCAAAGATGGGCGCATTTTGAATGTCATGATTGGAAATAGGGTCTTGACCGAGGATAGGTTCCTCCTGAATGACATGGTTTTGGATGGACTCTTGAGTGAGGATAGGTGTATTTGGTGTTCCATGATTATCTAGGAGGAATTCTTGAATGGACGTAAAGATGGAGTCATGGAATGGACTACTTTGATCTTGACATGATGGTGATGTTATAATTTTATGCTTTGGACTTGCCTCTTGACATGTATCCTCAAGTGTATGCAAGGAGATAGGACTTTGGAGAGCATGACTAGATATGTTTTCATGAAGAAATGGACTGGTGTATGCTAGACTAGAATATGACATGGATGCATATAAATCCTGCAAAACAAATCTTGATTAGAACATGCATGCAATATAAATAATCATTCAATGGAATGGAAAGGAGAATATGAAAGAAAATGTAATGAGACTAGAGCAATATAAATCTTGCAAAATAGATCTTGATTAGAACATGCATGCAATATAAATAATTATTCAATGGAATGCAAAGGAGAATATGAAAGAAAATGGAATGAGACTAGAAAAATATCACCCATTTCTCTCCTCCATGACTACTTCCACTATACCTCCTCAAGCTTTATGTTATAATAAATGAATGCCATCAACTTTGTGAGCAAACTCTAAAATGCCTAGCCTTAGCAAATGCCTTTGAAGGATTTAAATAAACCTATGAAAACTAGAAAGTTAATTCTATTATGCAAGTAATAATAATATGCCTATGTGATATGTGAATGCCAATAATAAAAATAAATTAAGTAAACTATCGATCCCGAAAATGAGATCAAGATTGTCATTTTATAGAAAATGCAATCTTAAATGGATGAACGAGATGAGAGATTGAGGAATGCCCTAGAATCAAAGGTGAAGATTAAATCAGGAAACTCTCAATTAGGGTTAGGGAAAAATACCCATATGTGTGAAGAAGATTTAATTAAATGAATTAAATCAAGATTGAATGTGACAGTTGAGATGAAATTAGTAAAAATCAGAAGACAAGAGGATAAGATTTTAGAAAATCAATAATTTTAGCAATTACTTGATTTGTAAAGGAATAATTCCATTTTGAATTAAATTAATTAAAAATATGGATTTTGTGAGATAAGAAGTAATTGATTTTTGAAATTAATTACTAAATGAAGAATCAGTTAAGTATGTGAGATATTTTTAAATGATTTGTTTTATTTAAAAATTATTTATTTAATTTAGAATAAGTAGTTAATTAATTAAAGAAATTAGCAAATCTATTTAATTAAGAGGATTTAGGAATTAGTGATATATTAAATCAATATATTTATTTAATAATCAGGAGGACATTAACGATAAGGATTAATTAAATAAACTGATGACTTTATTTAATTATTAGAATATTTTGACAATTAGTGACCCATTAAATAAATAAGATTTATTTATTTAATAATCAGGATGAATGAAAGATTATGAATTAATTAAATAATCATGAATTATTTAATTAATAGTTGAAGGTGGGTTAGAAACATAATCAAAATGTCATAATTATGCTAGGGAAAATGGTGATAAAATATTGCTCGCGGGCCTTGGTCATTTTTATGTGTCTACAATATAATATGATCATTGGGAAATGCATCTATTGCTTGATACACCATTCCAATATCTTTCATAATGCTAGATAAATCTCGGTATGAGCAAGGTAAAATATTTGATGGTGGTAACAAAAATTCACCAATCAATCTACAACAAAAAATAGTTTGTTAATATAAATAATATCAATGGTACATAATTCATCCTTTATTTACTAGTGATGAACTAACAACAATTAAAATAGATGAAAAAGAATGGCATATATGACATACCTTAAGATCTATGAGATTTCTATGTTGGATAAACCATTCATAAACTTCAAGTTCACCAGCAACAATACAACAAAGAGAAGATTTTTTTGAGAGATTTCATAAAGGGGCTCGTATGCCTTCTCAAGTACGGGTAAATCATGAACATCATCAAAGTCATCTCGATCAACATGATCAGTTGTGCCACTACATGTGTCATGGATCAATGTATTTGTACCTTCATCTTCAACTGTGATTTCTGGTGCATAATCATCTTCTTCCATAGGATTATTAACTTCATCTTCGATATTCACAGCTCCATGTTCCTCCGCTTGCAAAACCACATTCTTTGGGCCTTGATAGTCCTTATCATGTGCCCTAGGGCACCCCACCTTTATAATAATGACAGACACAAATAAACCATCATCATGATCAAGTGATTTTACATATATATATCAAATGTTAAAACAATATAAAAATTTACAAATTCAATCAATATAAACACATGTATAATGAAAAACTTACTAATGGATGAAAACCATGCACCCCTTCAACATGACCATGTTTCCTACAATGTTTCTCAATTGTTGGAATTAAAATTCTTCTTGTCTTTAATCCCTTGCAACTATTGCAAGGACAATAACATTTCCCATCACCCTTTCTTCTCAATCTAGCCCACAATATATATAGTGACTCTTCATTTTGTTCTGGACTAATATTATCTTACATGAATTTTCTTTACCAAGCATGAATATTTAGATCTTCAAAAATATCAAACTCACACTCCAATAATTATTAATCATAGACAGGTAACAAAATATAATAATTATGATATTTTACACCAAAAAAATTCGGCATGCAACCACCCCTACAAAAAAGAAGATAGTATGAAGTTAATGACCCCAAAAAATACTTTAAAATGCTAATTCCAAAAATTTATTAAATTCTGATTTTACTATGATTTCTAACTGTAAGACTCCTAAAATCAAAATATTGAACTTGCACAACAAAATCTGGAAATGAAATTTTCAAAATGCACAAGTCTAAATATGAAATCTAATGAGATGTTGCTTTAAAATATGATTTTCAAACCTGGAAGTAAAAATATGACTCCTCAAATGAATTATGGAAATAAAAAAGTATGGCATAATAAAGAGTTTCATTTGAAGTGGACCACCCTATTATATGCCTTGATAAAGTTAAAATATCTATGAGTTTTATCTACAATATAGCCTACATAGTTATCAGTCTTATTCACATTGTTGCTTTGGATATCAATAGGCAGCACTATTAAATGGCCTCCTTGAAAGTTAAATCCATTAAGGGAATAATGAAAGTATATTCCTTAATGATTACATCCATCTAACAAAAAATAGTGTATGGCTGAATAAGGATGATGTCATATTAGTGTTTGAATCTACCACATAGAGATTAAATATGCTTACTCTCAAATAAAGTTGAACCATATAAACAATAGTCAAATTCCTCCCTTAACATAAAGGAAAATCTAAAGTAATAAGTAATTTTATATCCTTTATAAGAGGTTTATTTTAACTAGTTAAAAAATTGAGAGGGTAATACATAGGTTGCAAGGAAAGTTAAAAATTTATCATAAGTAGCTCTATCCAAAAGGAAAAAATTAAGCATGCAAAATCATGAGTAGGTTGACCAGCTTCACTAAAAGCACAAGTTATTTTTTATAATATATTACCTGAATATTACTTGATAAGGTAAGGAGTGATCTTTTCCACTCAGTTTCATATGGTGGCATATCTACACACAAATCACCAAACTGTCAAATAACTAAATAAATTTAATTACTTAATAAAGTTGTTGCAACATGCCATTCATGTCAAAATCAATTCTTCTTATCACAAAAATTTTGGTTTCCAATTTGACAGGTTCATCATTTGATTCCTATGCCAACTTTTGAAGGAATATGGCAGCTTATACTTCTACATGAGGAAACAAATTCATCTTCTAAACTATTCCAAAGTACCAAACAAATAGAAATCATATAATGTGCATGATAGTTATAGCTTGCTAGATGTTTGGTAGCATATAAATTTTTTAAACGAACTGATAAAAATGGAGAGGCTTGATGGAGCCTCACATTTCATTCTTTGAGTTCCATTAATTTTTTGCCACATTACTGGTCTGTGATGCTATTCTAAAGGAGCCTAGGGTTGGCATTTTATTTTTACCTTCATGCAATCCTAATGTTCTATCTTAAACCCTAGGTTGGATCTATTTCGTTGTTACCTTTTAGGGGAGGTTTTAGAATGACTT
This sequence comes from Sequoiadendron giganteum, assembly GCA_007115665.2. Classification (NCBI taxonomy): domain Eukaryota; kingdom Viridiplantae; phylum Streptophyta; class Pinopsida; order Cupressales; family Cupressaceae; genus Sequoiadendron; species Sequoiadendron giganteum. Next base: position 845,656,766 of record CM021101.1, on the reverse strand, counting down.
ATGCCCCATTGACTCGTCTATGCCAAGCCCCTTTAATACATTGTGCTAATATTTCACCTCAAATTTAATATTCTCTAAGTCTAAGTCAGCCCGTGTCCCATGCTTTAAGAACAATTTTATGCCATAATTTGTCATCGACCTAGGTGATGTCCCCTTTCCCCCAACTAATAATTATCTTATTTTGTAGGGAGTGTATTTTAATGACCGTCGATCATCCTATGGTTGACCTTGACTGTTCCCCGTAATATTGTGATGACATCACTACTTGGTTTCAATTGATTGTGATATAATGAGTGAGCACCACGTGTCTTAGTTGTCAATGCTAAATAAGGATTAATAAAGTGTTTAATATTTGTATCAGACTTTAATAGGTTAAAAGGTGGGTTACTAAAAGACCTATGAGATGCATGTGCTTGAGATCGACGACGATGTTTTAATCTTGATGAAAATTTGCTCGATAGTTATATTTGGTGTTGTTGACTATTATGAGTGAACACGATCATCGGTGGTGGAATCAATGTTTGCCCGCCATTGCGTGATCCAAAGATGTGGGGTGTTTAGTGATTGTGATATCACAGGTGGGTTCTACATGTATCCCTTTGGAGCTATGCATTGTGGTGGGCCCTTGATGTTGACATGGAGATTACATCATCCTTTTTGAAGGTGGTCATTTGATGATCTAAAAAAACAAAAGATTGATGCCTAAAGTTTAAATTTGCATCAAATATGATTGGAGTTGTTGGCACGACATGCAAATGGGATTTACCGGCAGATGAGATATCTACTAGCTAAATTCAATCAACATAAAGTATTTGATTTCATTTTATCTTCACCACAAAAGAGTTCAAGCATTTTCAAAGCGGTTCAGAGCCATGGATAATTTTTTTTAAGGAATAACAGTGAAGGTTTGCTTCTCTCCAAGGCACGGAATCCTGTGAGTTACTTTTTGCATCACTGGTTTATTTTGACTGTTATTCTTGTGAAAATTTATAGTGTGTTGGTTTGGGGGTTGTTTATTATTGTTATAGGGTTACTAGTTTGTTTGAATTATCGGAAATTGCATAGTTGTGTTGTAATTTTGTTTTCTGGGTAGCCCTAGTTTGTTGAAGAATTTGTATATTAAGAAAGACCTAGTTGTTTGATATGGCACCACTAAATCAGAACTCTAGCCATATTGATTATTTGCAAAGAAATTTATATGATGATTTTATGGATCAACTCCCACTATCGACAAATGACAGAAGAAGGGGTTTTGTTTTAATGAATGGAAGAACCCTGGGTGAGGGACTAGTGTGAAAAAACCATAATATTATAGATGTTATGGTTCCAATGACAAGTTTGAAAATGTTCAGGGTATGGTATGGATAGAGATACCTACCCTACCCTTTTTCAAATGGTTGGAGATACGACATGGGGAAACTAGCAGTATCAAATGTGTTTCCTGATGTGGACCTACTCAGAGCAGTGGCTGTACGTTATGACCTAGTTACAAGGGTAATTAGGGATAATGATGGTGGGATTCTGCTGAGCATAAGTGTAGTTGAAATTCAACAAGTTTTTGATTTGAGTGAGTCTAGCTCATTCTTGGTCCAAATTGATTCTAAGAAAATGAGGCAGGAATATGTGAGGTCAAATCCTCTTTTCAGATTAAAGTTACCTCCTCCTCACCTTGTCAGGGCAAGCAATTCAATGATTCACATTAGCCCAAATGACCAGGAGCCTTTTAGGCTAAGCTATTTTTCCAATCATTTTTTGGCAACAATTTATTCATTGTGCCAAATTTTGGGATTCAACCCAAATACAGTGATGCCCATTGTATATATGTTTATGGGGGCTCAAATTCAGCTTCCCAATTTCTCCATGGTGTATGACTATGCATCTTTTCTTGCAGAAAATATACATGATGGTTTGTTGAAGTTTCTTGTGGGTGATGTCAGCACTCCTTTCTTTTTGTACTCCATGTTAATGCATATGTTCCTATATAGGAATTTTGACTTCTTCTCAGAGAAGATGGAGTTGAGGCAAGAGGTGAATGGAGAAAGGTTACTAGTACAACTTTGGAGTGCAGATTTATCTTACAATAGGGGAGGTGCGAGCTTTGTGCAGTGGTGGAGCTTTTATTTTTTTCCCCTTTGTGGGAGTTTTATCTTCGTTATTTTTCAACTGGTCTGGTATTTGGGGGTTTTTTCTTTCTGGCTGTTTACTTGCTATCAACAGTACTCAGTCACTTAAGTCATATTTTATTCCTTTTTGGCTGTCACTTCACCGGCCCCTTTTACCTATCCTTTCGGTTGTGCATTTTGACTTGTGCGTCCCTATGGTTTTCGGCCTACTAGCCTTTACAACATAACCTTTGAATTTTTTTTTGACTCTGTGGGTTATTTCCCCATCTGCCTAGTGGTCCCCTTTCTTTAAAGTAACTATTTCACATGTGCAAATTTGTATTAACTGATGGATGTAGTAACTGCGATCTTGACCATTTATCGCACACCTCACAAGGTTTGTGCTTACATCACATAAAATGTTATGAGGCTTGCAAGATGCAACCACCTATTGTGTAACTTGGTGGGGCTAGGTTTTGAGTGCCAACCGATGGATGGGTGTTGATGCCAACAACTGTGTACTTTCTGATACATCTTGGTCATCCCCTGGTGACCTCGTGCAATTAAAACTTTAGTTTCAATAATGTTGCGAGTTACCCGATGTGTTGACACCTGGGTGCTGGTGTTATCGATTAACAAACATGGTGGGACCCATTCAGTGTTGATGTGGTATCTAATGGGCAGTTTTCTTGCTCGCTTGCCAACTAGAAGGAGGATGTGTCATTTTCAAACTGTTGTTGACCAAATCTGAACCGTCCGCTTGGCCAACTATGTTTTTAATCAACGACGTGTTTTCAAACAAACTGGTGTTGTACTATAGTCGTTCTATCTCGCGCGAGTGAATAGTAATGGTCAAGTTTGACTCGGCCTGCATAATTAGACGCTAAATAACTAGTGAACTGCTATTTCAGTGTTGCATTCTGGTTTGTAAGAATCCCTTGATGCTTAGGGAAGCAGCTATCATCTCAGCTCTCCATTATCGCCGCATTTGAAGATCTGCAAAATAAACAGTAAGTGATACATACACCTTCTTTTGTAATTTCAAAATATATTAGTGTTGCCTATTGGATAATTGGCTATTGTTTCCTTCTTGATTCCTAGTGAATTGTTAAGTGAATTGGCTGTTAGAGCTTATATAGGTCATTGCTAGTGACTTGTGTGCATATAAAGAAATTTTGTGTAATGGCAGTCGAGAGTAGGGTGTAATTGTTTGTCTTTTAAAGAAAACCCTAGTTCAAATTCCCTTCTATTTAAAATATATGGCATCCAAGGCACGAACTGTTGGTCCCAAGGCTACGCCTAGGGGTTATTAACAAGATATTATTGATCTATTGAAACCTTCTACGAGCAAAAAATAGGAAGGAAGGATATTGTTCTATGGACCCGTGATTCATGAAGGTTTCATGGACAAATAGTGTACAATCCACAATGCCGAATTGCCATACATTGGTTGACAGTTCTTTTCCAATTGGTTTGTAAATAGAAATTTGCCTGTTCCTTTGTGCAATCCATGGAGATTGGACCTGGGTAAGCTAGTGGTATTCATTGTCTACGAAGATGTAGACTTATTAAAATATATTGCTACAAGGTACGACCCTGTGACTCGAATTGTCATAATGCATCTTGGCGAGCCAATGATTAAAGTAACCAGGGATGAAATTGCAGAGGTTTTTGACTTGCATGAATGGAGTCTTGATATGATTCCCATCAAATTAGAGGTATTCAAGGAAGAGTATAGAAACACCAAGGGTTTGATAAGGATATCCCTTTTAATACCCCATTTGGTTGTGTCGGGAAGAGGGAAGAATCAGAAAAGGGTTGTGATTGGAAAGAACGAGCCTAAACCTTTCCCAGTAGACTACTTCGCCCCTCATTTCAAGAAGACCGTTTGTGCACTATGTCAAGTTTTGGGGATTGACTTGAAGAAGAATGTGCCTATAGAGATAATGTATATGGCTGTCAACCTAAAACACCTTGGTTATAATGTGGTATATGACTTTGCCACTTACCTTGTAGAGAACATACATTCTGGCTTATCAGCTTTGAAGCTGGGAAAGAATTGGATAAAATTCAGATGGTTTTCACTGTTGATTCATATGTTTTTATATAGGGGTCAGAAGGCATTTGAGAAAGATATGGAGTTGAGGAAGATGGAAGGAGATATTGAAATGCTTGTCCAATATTGGACTAGGGTCTTAGACAAAAATGATCATAAGTTTGATTATGTCACCTTTCATAATATTTTTGGATCTAAGTTAAGGAAGGCTTTAGTTGTTGATCCACCCAAGATTCCAAAAGAAATTCATGACTTTCTAAGACCTATGGAGAGGAGGCTTGAGTTGAATCTAACCCACAATCAGGGTGATATTATCCCCAATCATAGCACTACAATCTTCATGGTTTTTGGCATAAATGCCATCCCGTCTGTCCTACCTAAGGAAGTTCCCCTCAGACTCAGTTTTGTAGAGATTATGAGGTAGTTGGGAGCATCACAAGATTTCCATCTGCCTATTGAACACAAGAAGGGATCCTTTTTCCTCGAATATACAAATTTTGCAGATTTTGTCATGATAAAGGGAGGGTGGAGAAATTTGCACTTGTTACTCAGGCCATATAGGTTGAGAACTGAACGCCCTAGGAAATATGATCCTGAGGGTTTTATTTCCCAAATGAAGGCTAGGCATCAGACTGGAACCTTTGTCCACAATTTCTACTATCCCGAAGATATCATTAAGAATATTTTTGATGAGGATTTACAGGATGAGAGAAAGCCAATGTGCATTGCCTATTCAAAAATGGTAACAAGTAAATAGGATAAAATACCTGGTTTTGATCTTGTACCTAATGCTAAAGATGAGCTCAGAAAGGCAATCTATGCTCTTGATAATTTCGAGAGCTAGTAGGAGTCTTGAAGGAGGAAAGAATTGTAGAAAGAAAGGGAAAGTCACTTGTTACTGAGGAGCACCCTGAGATAAGAATTGAAGAAAGGCCTACCTATCAGCCTCATGGGAAGATAAAGGTGTTTTCAAGAAGGAAGAGAAGTACGACAGAGGAGGTTATGATGAGTGGTGCATCATCCATCCTAAGGCAATTAGTACCTAGTATTATTGATTGTTTTATCCTCCGAAGAGTTTAGAACAAATTATCACATCATCCCAAAAGAGGCCTAGAACTGAAAGCATGCAAGATGTTGGCCAAAAACCTAATGATGAGGAGGATATTATTGCAACTCCAAATGAAAAAAATCCAGAAATGCCACTATATCCAGCTGACATTGCAACGAGCTCAAGAGCCATCAGCCTAAGATTGGGGAAAGATGAGATTAGAGGAATTACAAATAGTGATCATTTGAGGATGGAGGCCTGCAAAGAGTTCATGATGGATGAATCTTTTATCCATACTGATGCTTTTGAAGATTTTGTATGGAGAGCTCATCTCTCATCATATACTGAGCAGGTAGCACATGAGATAATTTTACATCCAGAGCTTCCAAAGCAAGTAATTCAGTCAAAGGTCAGAGTACAATTGAAGGAGAGGTTTAAGGAAATCACACCAAAACAGGGCAGAGCATTGGTCCAGAAATGTGGAATATTGCTACTCCTGAATGGGATATTGTTGATGTTGTGGTATTTGATATAGTAAGAAGGACAAATAAACCGCTTCTTGCAATAGAGGAGGAGGTGACATTGGCACTTAACAGATCAGCCTTCAGTGAAGAGTGGGATTCTCTGGCAATATGGTCACTATCTACAAGGTCCTGAAAACCTATTGTCGCTGAAACGTAAAATTTTAGTGGTCATTTGATTGTGAACAGAGTTGTTGGTACCCCTACCTTGGAGGCTATTGACATGGTTGTGAATGTTGCCAAATTCACTAAGGCAACGGTGGAGGATTTAACTAAAAGCCGAGATACTCTAAGGAACTAGTATAATGAAATTATTATTGAGTATAATAAGAGTCAACAAAGGGTGGCAGAATTGGAAATAGAAATGGCCTTATTAAGGAAACAAATGGAAATATTGAGGTCTTAAAAGTAGGTTAGCTCTAGCCAAATTATTATAGACTAGCCAATAGATCAATCCCAACCCCCTAGATAGGTTCAATCTTGGGCTATGGTCTTGTATAATATGGGACAAGTGCCTATTGTAGTTGAGAAGGCCAGTACCTCGGGTGAAGATCCTTCTAGAGAAAATTTACTCCAGTTGGTTGAAGAATATAAGGAGATGGTAAATTAAATCTGGAATGCAGCAGGAAGGAATAATTCAGAAATTGTTGATATTGTGTTAAGGCATTTACATAAATGGGTCTAGAGTAAGCTGAATGGTGTTCATGCAAACTATGCCTTGATGCTGCAAGCACTTGAATTGTTTCCAAGGGACAAAGAATTGGCTATCCCTTTGCTAAATAGATGGGGCCCTAGAATGGAAAAGTTGAAATTCATAGCAGTTGGGGCAAAGCAGCATGGGAATAAATATCGTTCAGTCATGTAAACATATCAATTTGTTAAGACTATTGTTGAGCAAAAAGTCCAGGGGTGTGCTACTCCTGTGGAGTCCAAAATCAAAGCACTGAAGGATATTTATGATGGAAAAGATTTGACTCCATTACCTCATATTTTGCATAGTCAGGATAGTGTCAAGCCTTTACAGGCATGGAAGGAGAAAATGAATAATATAATGACTACCCAGACTCATGAGATATGCAAAAATATTGATATTCGCATGTTGGAAAACACTTTAGAAAAGTTATCACTTGTCATTAGTTTCCTAGAGAATTTTGATAAGACAACCATGTCATTGATGATAAAGTATGTACCTTATCGAAAAATGGTGGACCGGGTGGTGGCTTTCAATTGGCCATCTGAGGAGGATTTTGAATCATGGAAAAAGATATTTATTGATGAACTTGAATTATAAATAATGGGGACAAGAATTGTAATTTGGTCATGTACAATATAGGTCTGGCTTAAGATATTATATTTTGAAATGCATTCTCTGCTCGGATTCAGGTACAAATTGTCCAAATGAAATCGGTGCATGGAGTGGCTAAAAGATGCTTTGGTGTCAGGGAATCAGCACTTAGAACCATGCTTTCCTTTCCTCCACAACAAACTAATCATCATTTTGTTTTAAGCTTTTCTTCTCTTACCATGCAAATGATGTAAAGATAATTGATTAGGAATTAGTGGTCCAGTTAAAACTGGACATGTGTATCCTCTGGCCTAAGGCTTGTTTGCTCCTTTATTTTTATAAAAGGGTATTTTGGGCCGAGGAGTAGGTCTGTTGAAATTACTTAAGATATGTAAGATCAGAGTCAAGAGAAAAAATAATATGTCCAATTTTTTGAAGCTTTGAGTCTGTTTGGGAACTTAGTAAATCATGGGGTTTTGGAGCATACTTATGCTAATCTTGTGATTGTTTTGAATCTATTTTCTCTCCTATTGTAATAATTTGCATGAATTTTTAATGAAAAGTCTATCAAAGATGATGTTCATTAATTTTCACTTGTCATTTACTGTGGATTATGTTTGACTATAGCTCTGGTTCAAGGGACCTGTTAAATGCTTCAGTTGTTTAATAAGTTCATGCAAATTAACACATAGGATTTGTTAAAGAGTAATAGATTCACGTATTGATGAATGGATGGTAATGCCATACATATAGATCATAGATGGTCTAGATGAAAGTTACCCTATAGTTCAGTTTCTAGTTTGACTCCATGCTTTACGATATGGCACTAGTACTCTGACTGCTTATGGTTCTTGTATTTTTTGTTATAGCTTCAGGCAATTTCACTTGAATATTTCATAAGAACACACTTAGGTGTTATTTCAATTCCTTGTTAAATAAGAGTCGAATTCTTCTGAGAAATAGCCAATTTGTTGAAGGTTTATTTTGTTTAAATTAGACTAGAATTTATCTGTTGTTGATCCATGTATGAGCAAATCATTCTCATCATGAATGAAAATATGTTTTAGGGATACCCTCCTAGATTTTACAGAATCCAAATTGTAGGAGAGATAACAGTTTTGCTGCAATTTTCTCATTAAGTTGGCACAGTTCCTTCAAAACTTTTAAAATTGAGTATGGCAAGCTTATAGAAGCTTCTGCAGGTTCTACTTGGGTTGTAAAAAATGCCAACATAATGGCGACTCTGCTGGGGATGTAACGAATGAACAGTCTCTCAGTACAGATCTAGTTTAAGTTAGAGTCATTTTTATAATATAATTGTTTTGTCCTATCGTTGTGTTTATTATGTTGAATACATGCATGTGGTTTTTCTCTATTCCTTGTTAGTGTGTCAGGTGATGTTTGAAATCTTGTCCCTAGTCACGAGTGCAAAAGCGAAGTGTAAACAGTTCATCATTCTCAATATTTTGGGTGGCAACTCTGATATCTCGAACAACAAATTTCATAAAAAAGTGCTATCAGCAACGTGTAAAGGAAGGTTCTCAAACACCAAAGGGCATGAGGAAGAGAGGAAATTATACAAAAAAGAATCTTGAGCCAATGATAGAACTTGAGTCAGGACAATACAAGAAATGGGTAAAAATAAGTGATACCTCGAGTATGTATGTTTCATCCTCTATTGTTTTTTCTCCTACTTTAAATACCAAGATAAATAGTGCTTTCATAAGTGAAAATTCCTCAGATACTATTATATCTAAATTGGATCACAGTAGTTTCCCTTTTGAAATGACACATGTCCACAACACCTGATACCATATCCGTCTTCACTGGGAAAAATTTCAAACCCAGAGGAATGCCTCTGAATGAGGGGATGCCTTTTATTCAAGAAGAAGACCAAGTAGAACAGCCCTATTATACCCCGACTCCTAGTGAGGTAGGGGATATTCTTGAAAATGAGATGGATATAGACAAGGATATGCAAATCCTAATTGAGGAAGAGAGAAGGTTGCAAGAAGAGGAAGATAATAGAGATAGAATAAGAAGAGAGAATTTGGAGCGATGTCGGGCTAAGCAGCTCGAAATAAATTCCCAAAAGAAGAAGGTTGAGAAGATGAGGGAAGAGGCAGCTAAGAGAAAAGCCTTTAAAGAAAGGGTGGCTAAGGCAGCTGCTGAAAGGGCATGTGAAATACCTAAAGTAACAATCCAAATGGGAGTTTCTTCTACTCCTACATATACTTCATCTACTCTATCTACCAGGGGTGTGGAGGATTTTGCGGGATCCAAGAAGATAACCTTTCAAGACTATGGGAAAGCCCATATTGATCATTCTAGGAAAAATTCTCAAGATTTCTCAAACTACAAATATTTTTCTAATGATGAATTAAATAGTTTGGTAGGCAAAGGAATGGGAACTGATCTTCAATCATTGGATTTCCCACAGAATCCTGAGCTCCTAAGGTTACAACTATTGAATGATCAATTACAAGATGATCTAAGGAAAGCTAAAATAGAAGTTGCTAATGCCGAGGTGTCTCAAAAGATAGCCTTTCTCAAGATGTCCTCAGAAAACCCTCAAGCTTCTTGTTCTGGTAAAAGCGAAAATGAGTCATTAAACAAGAAGTATGAGAAGCAAGCCTATAAAAAGGGTTGCAGTGGTAATCAAGGTGGTGGAAGTAGAGATGGCCATAAGATTACCAGCTTGTATTCAAAAAATGGAGATGCAAGCACTGCTAAGGTTAAGCGACTAGATAGTGTTGATAAAGGTAACAACGGGGGTGACAAGAAAGATATTGAACAACACATTACCCCTAGAAATGGATGTGGAGGTGGGGCATCTCAAGTTGATAGATATACGCAATTATGCTTTGATAATATTAAGGGATATCTAAATCTAGTCCCAGATAATGCACGGAAACATCTCCCAAAATTCACGAGAAATAATGCTTTCAGTGCAGAGGACCATTTGAAAGCTTTTCAAGGCTTTTTTGAAGATTTTGAACTCTGCAGTGATGATGTGGCTATGAAATATTTTATGCAATCATTGGTGGAGGATTCTAGGGACTGGTATAGAGGATTACCTAATGGTAGTATTGATTCCCGAGATGCCTTTTATCAAGTTTTTAGAGAACAATATGGGGATCAAACTGATCCTAGATTCAATTTGAATGACTTCAACAATATTACTAAGGGGCACAATGAATTGGTTACTAAATTTAATGCCCATTTCCAAAAGGCTATGACAAGAGTCCTTGCATATTTAAGATCCAAGGAAAGTGCATGTTTAGTTGTATACTGTAACGCCTACGATGCTAAAATGTGCTATTTGTTAAGAGATAAAGACCCTCAAAATTTAAGACAAGCATATAAGATGGCAGTTAATATTGAAAATAATAGAAGGGCTTCGGGTAAAGTGGGAAGAAGAGAGGATCCTAAGGCTTATAAAAGCGTAAAAAATCAAACAGAGAAGATTGGTAAACTTACCCCTGCTGATGATAAGATAGATCAAGTTCTTACTTTGTTGCAGAAACAAGTAAAGAATGATAAGCCTCCCTTCCAGAGGAATGATAGACCCCCAAGGTTACAAGATTATCCTTACCATACAAATTGGAATAATGGTAAATCCCTTAAAGGAAATCAGAAACATAACCAAATCCCACCTGATCCTCTACAAAGGCAATTTGTAAATAATGCAGAAAATCTACTACGGTGTGAGATATGCGGAATGCCACATTTTCCACAATAGTGTGTAGTAGCCCAATCAATGCTGGATTTTCAAGAAAATTAGGAAGACTCCCAACCTCCCCAAGATCAAGACATAATGACCAATGTATTGTTGGGACCAGCTGATTTGGTCTGAAGATATTCCTCAGAAGAGGAATCTTGTGCCCAGGATGTTGATGCTCGAAGGCAACAAAATGACATATATCATCAACAAGTGTTTCCAAATGAAGAAGACAATGATGATTTTTTTGTGAATGAGTTTGAGATAGATGATACGGTGTTAAGAAGACCTTTTGATGAAGAAATTGAAAAGTGTACTGTGGCTTTAGTTGCTAGGGCAAGGAATAACATACTGTAGACACGTAAAATATACATGCACCTGATTTTGATCATATTAACATTGTTTCTTCCTAAATCATACTCTCAGCATTTCATCATAATTCTATCTCTTAATTTAATAAATCACTATTTATCTGATTAAGTCTAATGCCTCCTTTGATTAAATTAATCAATTTAATTTAATTAACCTTACCTTATCTGCTTAATTAAATAAATCATTTTATTTAATTAAAATCTCTAAAGTCTTCTTATTAAATTAAATAAATTAAATCTTATTTTATTTAATCTAACATGTTCCTTCTTGATTAAATAAATCAAATCATTTATTTAATTAACCCTTTCCTCTCAATTTGATTTAAATCAATTCATAAATTTAAGTCTAAATTGTCACATCTCCTAATTCCTCATTAAATTAATCAAAACATTGATTAAGTTAATCCTTCTCACTAAAATCCTCTAGAGAATGCAAGTTGCACAATAAATCAATTACTTTGATTTATTAATTGCCTATTTTCTCTCAACATGGCATCAAAAGGGAATATTCCCTCAATTTGAATTCAAATTCAAATAGGCTTGGTCCTTCCAACAAGGCATTCAATGGCACTTACATGTCCTTGGCCTTGAGCCAAGTGACATTAACTCCATTTCTCTTTCCCTCTCACATGTCACATTCAAAATTCAAATTTGAATCCAATGGCATTTATCATGCACATTGACCAAAATGTGCTCATTCCTCCTCCAATCACATGTGGACAAGTGGCCACTTCTCATTGGTTGGTCTTTTATCCCACATTCATCCAAATCCCCTCATTCCTCCAACTTGGGAATCTATAAATGAGAGACTCTTCTTCTCATTCAAACATCCACAATTTGAGTAAACTTACTATAGTCAAATCCATCTCATCCACAACTCATATGTAAAGTTACTCTCTTCAAGTGAGAACTAGTTTTGCTCTTTTCATCCATACATTTCCATCATTTTCACATTTGCATCAAGGTTATTCTCAAATCTCTTTGGAGATTTGACCATTTTTTCATCAATCCACATTGCAATCATAGGAATTGGGAAAGAGCCAATTGCAACACATCATTGGCACCAATTCCCCCATGGGATCATCATTTTATTAGCTTAAATAGGATTTAGTTCAAGTTTCTTATTTCATGTTCTTCATTTTCCTAATCTTAGATTTAATAAATGGATTTCATGGGGAATCCCTCACTCTTTGCATGCATTTGAACTAACACTAACAATGTTTGTCATCTTTGTGCATTTGCAGGTTTAGGGATTCACATTTTGACGCTAGAAGGAGGGCAAATCTCGAGTTCAAATCATGTTTTTTGTTGAAAATTCTATTGTTTTCTAATTTTTTTTTGCAGATTACAGGTCTGCGGCACTGTACTGCACTGCTTACAGAGGTGCAACGCTATATTGCACCGCCTAAAATTCAAACTTTGCCACACCCACAAACTTCATTGCACCCAAAGAACCGTGCAGTGCTATATAGCACCACACCTATTCCAAATAGCATCGCGCGACATTGTTTAGCACCGCATCTATTCCAAACAGTGCTGCAATTGCAAACATCATTGCATACGATTTTTTGTTTTTTCACCCAATTTTAAAATAGCCGTATCTTGGTCATTTTTTAGTCTTTTTCGAAGCTTTTTTTTGAAATGGGGTAGAATTTCATAAGCTATCCAATGGTGTAGGTTTTTTTCAAATTTGGTAGAGTTAAACATTTCAAACTTTCACCTAATGTCAAAACACCATGAAACTTGGTCTAAGTTTTAGGGTTTATATGCTTAAGATTTTATCTAACCCTCATATCTTCTTATTTCTTGATTTTATATAACATTTGAAGCTTGTATTGTAGACTTTAAAGGATCATGGAGCATGGAAATTAAAGAATAAAAAATTATCACATGATTGTAATAAGTGTTTTTTAACACTTCGGGAGAAATTATAATCCCTTTCCAAGGATTTGTTTACTTTCATGCTCTTAGGACACTAAAATTTCTTTTGGGATTTAAAAAGAACATTACAAATGTTGTTTTCAAATTTTGCAAACAAAAGGCTTAAAAAGAACTTTAGACAAACACACTAGATTTTGTTTAAAGGATTAAAAATTTGAACAAGGCAAACTCACACTTCATTTGGTGCTTAGAAAGAAGTCATTATTACTTTGAGGATTAAAATGAACAAGTGTCTTTTATGTTTTGCAAACTTTTTCACAAATTAACATCATTAAAATACGTATGCGGTTCTCTCACGCTTTATAGCGATCTTGAGAATCAAAAGCATTTTTGTGATATTAACTTGTCAAAAAGATTGCCTCCACATTTTGATTTGGGCACTTAAAATTGAAAAAAACATGCGAGTGTGAGCATGGCATATTTTTGAGGTTTTCCCCTTTGTTTTTCAACAAAGGTTGTGTAAACAATGGGATATATTAGCTCACTTTTGTTTATCTTAGAGGGCCTGCCTTGTGGGAAAAAGTAATCACCTAAGGGAATGACCCAACCGGGAACACGCCAAAGCCAAGTGACTTCCAACTGGTATATAAGTGTGGATTCTTGAGGAAAGTTCAAGAATCATGAGGATTATTCTGATGAGATGGATAGCAATGGACTCTCGCCGATGTTAGATAATCCCCCACGAATGGAATGCCCAAATTAGAACCCCTTGTTTAGAAAAAGGCCAAAGTCTTGTCTATCTTTTTGGTGCAAACGGTTATGTCCTTTGAAGCCACCCCATGTTATACATGTGGTCTTGTTGTAGAAATGGAAAGTATGCCATGGGAGATTCATGGGTACTAATGCTTGGCTGACCTGAATAAGTGAGTGCCATGGAGGGGAGCCAGTGTGGTCAAGCATTTAGCCATTCGCACAAGATATGCGTAGCTGAATTTATCCAAGTGGGAACCCAACAAGATATTGCCTCATCATCCTAGGATTGTAAAAGTGCTTGAAAGAAAAGAACACATTGCTTGGTTCTCAAAAAAAAAAAACACTTGAAAATGTACATTCACAAAGCCTTCAAATTTCAAACCCCTTGTGGGAGACAAATACTCTTGACGAATTTAGACACTCTTGCTTTCCCTAGGGATCACATTCCTAGAGGTTTCTAAGTGCAAAAATTCTACCGTCATTTGTTTTCAACAAGGTTAAACATAAGAAAATTTTGCCCTATTTTCCTCGATTTCCACACAATGGACCTTGTGGGATGAGAATGAAAGTGGGACATTAGACACATAGTTTGAAAAGCATAATCAAGAAAGTGTGTGTGGTAAAAGGAATCAAACTTAAGCAAGATAAAAGACAAAGTGAATCACACGTGTGCTTGATCCATTTTGAGTCATTTGGTTTTCATGCAAACATTAGTCTTTTGGCTTGAAATACTTTTAGGGAAAAACATGTTCTTCATTACCTTGGTCTTGTAAGTAGATCCTCATAGGGTCATCTAGGATCAATTCAAACACTTCATCTCTCAAACATCAACCAAATCTCATCTCACCAACAACTTTTGGAACCTTGGAAACATCATTAATTCTAGACTTTTGGAAAATCCAAATCACCTTGTTTGGCTTAACACACCTAGCCAAATTATCATCTTGTGTACATGTTTTCTCTAGGATAACGCAACTTCCTAGGGTTTGCAAGTGCATAATCATCTTGTTTGACTTAACACACTTAGTCAAACTATCCGCAATCAAAATCAAATCAAAACAATTCCTAAAGTCTAGCATTGATCCAAAGTTCCTAGAAGTTCAAACACCCATATCATTCACCCCTTTCATCCTTCATCTCATTATTGGTTCTAAACACATTAGAGGTTCACTCTCACAACAAGGTCAAAATACAAGAGGGACATGGAATATAAACTTGATCCATACATCATGAGCAAATCGAGTCAACCAAACTATCCAAGTCTCACAATGCCAATTGATTATCAAAACTCACATTTATACATGTCATCATTATCTCCTCCAAACCTCAAAAGTACAACGAATGTGAGTATGCCCAATCCAAATTTTGGAACACCTTTTCCAATGATAGATTTAAATCCAAATCCAAATTTGCAAGTCTATCAACCAAACACTCAATGCATGAGTTTTCCAAACAACATTATCCCACCAAATCCATACTTGACAAATACAAGTTTTCCAAACATGAACATTTCTAGTCCACACTTGGTGAATTTTGGGATAGATACAATTACAAATCAAACCAATGTTGTTCAAAATCCAAGCAATATGTTGATAACTCCATATGTTGATTCAATTCAAGGTAACACCATGCAAAATCAAAGTTACCTAGATCAAGACAATATGATTCCCAACCATGTTCAATTTCAATCTATCATGCCAAATCAAAACATCATACCAAATCATCCCATTTTTCCATCGGTATCACAATAGCAGGTGGCAACCATCCAAGCAATCCCAAAAATCAACACCATCCCCAACCCACCACCACCACCACCACCACCACCAAAACACAACATGCCAAATTCATCCTCCATCATGTTGCAAGCCGCACAAAAGGTTGCCCGCCAAAAGGCACTACAGGTCCAACAAGCCGCACAAGTTGCGTAAGTGGCTCAAGTAGCCCAACAAGCATAGGCTCAAGTTCAAGTTCAACACCAGGCTCAATAGGAGCAAACACAATTCAAGGCACTATTGCAAGCAATCCATCAACAAGCAGCTCAATAGCAAGCCCAACAACAAGCATTGTTGGCACAACAACAGCACGACCAACAACAAGCATTGTTGGCTCAACAGAAAATGTAGGCCTTACTCCCACAACAAAGCTTGCAACTGATTCCTACCACAATCATTCAAAATGATGATCAAGATCCTTTCACCAATGATAATTTTGAAAATGTCTCTACATCACCTAATGAGTTAGAAGATATATCTCAAGATTTTTCCCCAAAGCATGATGAACATCTTTCACCAAGGTCTAGCAATGATCCTTTCCAAAACATATGGACATCTTTTGATCTCATAACATTTGAGAAAATTCCTATGCCTACTAAAGATATCCAAGAAAGCAATCCATTCTTTGAAATTGACCCATGTCAAGAACTTGATCCAAAGCATGTCGAAAGCAATTCTAAAATCATTCAAGATCGAGAATTTGCATCCCCGAGCTACTATAATGATATAACGGACACTCTTCTATCCATACAAGATGACCACATCCACATAGGACATACTCCTCCATGTACCCATGAGATTCTATCTTTGGATGGAGATGTGGATGATCTTCATTCAAAAAAAGAGTCTCATACTCTTGAAATCATTACCAACGAACAAGAGTCTCCTACTCTTAACATTTGTACACATGATCAAGATATAGAGAAATGCAGACATATCAAAAATGGGTCATGAAGAAGGTTTATACAAAAGTTGTGAATCAGAAACATCATGTGAAAGCATACCAAGAATAAATCACGAGGAAGACTTTTGCAAGGACATTGAATCATCAATACCTCTTGAAGAAGCACTACAATCAGATATATCAAAAGATCAAGACAAAGATATCAACAAGGCATTCATCCCACATATGGAGGATACCATCATTTATAAAGTTGGATCACTTACCTTTCTTAGAGAAAGTTATCTCATCAATAAAGAAGCTGACACTTTTGAAGGTCCACGACAGAGCAGAGAAGGATTAGTACCTTGTTTCCAAGGTAAATCATATCCTATTGCAAATAAGTTTTTTCAGTAGATGAATTATCAGGGTAAAGGATTAGGTCTGCACGAACAAGGTATCTTGGAACCAGTGTAGATATTTGGCAATCCTAAAACATCAAGGCCTTGGTTATTCGACAATCAAGGAATATAAACATATCAACGATACCTCTATAAAACTGGGGGCAACTTCATTTCAAGCAAACTTCAACATAACGAGCACGAAGAATCCCTATGATGAAACCAATGCAAATAATACAACCCACCATGTCATGAATCTTCATGCACCCATCACCCCATCCACAAATTGGGACCAATGTCAAAAGAAAGATTCGAAACAAAGGACAAAGCATGAAGGAAAAATAAAATACAAGTGGATACCAAAGAATACAAAGAATGACTATCCCTATCAAACTCCATCAATCAAAGAAACTATGGGGAAAAATCAAAAAGGGAAAAGTATCCATGAAAGATTTCCACAAAGGAAAAACTAGGCTTCTCAAGCGACATACAAAGTGTATCAAGCAGTTGGTCCTAATTCCACGTACACTTCTGTATCCACCCATCATTGCTCATCTTCCCAAGTTTGGAGAGTCAAAGGCTCCAAATTTTCAACCAATCCATCTTTTACTCCTAAACACACTTCATCCATGCCTCTGCGCATGATATCCAAGTCTCACGTTGACCATGTATTGGCATTGACCCTTCATCATAAGGATTCAGAAGGTAGTCTATCACGATGTGTGCACAGAGACAAAGTTAACTCTGATATCAGCAAAGCAGATCCAGGTTCCCAAAAGTTGCATTCAAGTGCACGTATCTTGGCCAAGAAAATTATTCAAGTAGGATACCAATGGCATTTTATGACAGAAGCATCAACATCAACACCACCAGGTGATTTAGGATCAGCTTAAAATCTCTCAGAAAATACAAAAACAATCGAAAAAAAGTCCTGAAAAAACGGCCACCTTGATGAAAACCTGGCAAACAGGCGTCTTGGTGACAACAAAAAAAATAAAAAAATGCAAAAATCCCAAAAAAAATAAAATCAAAAAAATGGATTGAAAATAGTAAAGAAAAAAATCTTCCTATAGTGAAAACTGCGTGGGTGGCACTTTGGGAAAGTACCATGATGAAACCTTGGCAAACAGGAATCATGTGTAGAATTGAGCATCCACATGTGCCAGTTCAAGAGAAAGCATCTTATCACATCCATAATAAAGCCAAAATTTCAGCCATATCATCCGTTCATCCATGAATCATCTATCCAATCCATGTTCATATATCTGCATCCATAATCCAAGTTATCTTGATCTTGGAAAATTTTGGTGCGCACTTTACACTTGTTTATGGTAAACATCTTGACATGGGTCATTTTCATTGATCTCATCCTACCTAACATTATTTGATCCTTAAAGCATTATCTAAATGGGAATCCTCTATTTGAACACCCTTATCTTATTGCAAGATAATCCATATCCATTCATCCAAGAATGTACCCATGGTCATTCAAACATTGCTAGACACTAGGGGTGGATATTTAGATCTTGCTTCGAGAATAAATTTGGATATATATCCTCCTACTTATGTGGCAATTCGAACATTGGAAAACATAAAATCAGATTGGTCAAGGCATTTGTGAGCCACCAAATCCAAATCACTAGCCCATGTCATATTTTGACAAGACGACATTCCTTATCAATCTTTATCTTTCATCAATCAAACAATCAATATCAGTTGCATCTAATGTGTACATTAGTATCACATCAAATCATCAAAGCAATTTTGTTCAAAATCAAGCTTCATCGATCTTGATCAATTCAATCCAATTAATCATCACCTTGTTTGACTTAACACATAGCCAGATTATCATCTTGTGAATGAGCTTACTCTAGGATAACACAACTTCCTTGGGTTTACAAGTTCATTATCATCTTTGTTTGGCTTAACACACTTAGCCAAATTATCAAAATCCATAATCACCTTGTTTGGCTCAACACACTTAGTCAAAATAGCCTCTTGTACAAGTTTACTCTAGGATAACATAACTTCCTAGATTTTACAAGTGCATTATCACTTTTGTTTGACTTAACACACTTAGTCAAACTATCAATTCATCAATCTGATTGATCAACATTAAGCTTGGTTTTCAACAAAATCCCAAAATAAAGCACTGATATCATTATGTATCGTATCCAAATTGTCAAAATCATGTGAAAACCAAAAGCATTGAAAAAATCAAAAATCCAAAAACATGTCGAAATATCATAAAATCTTCAAAAAAAATAAAAATCATCATCAAGTCTTGTCAATCTTTCACCTTTTCAAACTACGTCATCTCTAAGCTTGAACGTAGGCAAGGTTGATCTTTGATCATCCCGCGAGATAGTTAGGGTCAGTCCTTTAGGCGTCTGTTGCATCGGCAATCTATTTGCCCATCTAGTCTGCATCTTAAGTTAGTCCTTTAAGCAATAAAATGGCAATCCATTTTTCCATCTTATCATTGATTCAAGTCAATTTTTGTCTGAACTACATCATCTCTGAGCTTAAACGTAGGCAAGGCCATCCTTGATCGGCCCTCGAGACACAAAATACCAAAAACATTGAAAAATGTAAAAATACCAAAAATAGCCTCAAAACATCTGAAAAACCAAAAATGGTGCATCCATTTCATCTCGCTTTCACCCGTGATCGTCTCACTCATAATAAAGTCGATCATCACTATCACCCTTTGGTAAGTCAGTCAGAAGCAAGTTTAGCAGGTTCCAAAGTGAACACCTAATCATCAAAGTCTTGGAAGTCTAGATCCATAAGAAAGCAAGTTGATCAACTCGGAGTATCAATAGCTTATCACCCAATCAATCCCATCAAAACCCTAATCACTACATGTCCTAGGATGAAGCTTTCCTACAATGGACATAAGCATTAGGTACCCCACAGTAGTTAGTCTTGGCTAGCGGTACGAAGAACATTAGCTTGTTTATTTACTTTATTTTGGTCTTTTAGACTTATCTTATTTTGCGCTCATTCCAAGGACCTCTCGATGATTCCTAAACAAAATAGGTTTAAAGAGAAAGGAATGGGGCAATGATCATTATCTTTTTTATCTACTATGCTTGTTGGATACTCTTGTAAAATACCTTGGCAAATACTTGCTTTGATGGGTCTGTCCTAGCAAGGTTTCTATATGTCAAGTGTGAACAAGAGCACTCCTATCTGATTGTCGAGTTAGAGTCCATCACACTAGGTACAATGCCATCTTGATCCTTTATACCTTGATGCATCATACGTACGTGTGTTATCAAATATAAAGCAATTGGCCCTTTGAAAATCCTAATTCCTAGGAATACATCATCATCACCGGTAATAATGTGAACTTGTGTGGATCCTCCTTCCATCCATCTTATTCTTCTTATTCTTCTATCTTTAATAACATTTCTATCTAAAATTAGTGTGTTGTATCAAAATATACACGAGGCTACCCATGGCTGATGACTGTCTATACATCATTAGAATTATCTACATCAAATAATTATCTTATGTCCTCTGATCAATAAGACCACTCCTCTCGCATTTTATCGCGATCTTGATCAAAAAAATCATACATTTCCGCTCGATCTCTCGAGGGGGCAGTATATCCAGCATTGTCCTTCCACTGGGGCAATAGTGGGGCATCCTAAAAAATCGATAAATTTTGAACCTTGATCACTGTAGTTTATTCTTTGAATCAATGCAACAAGTACATTGTTTCAAAGAGGGGCAAAATGTAGACACGTAAAATATACATGCACCTGATTTTGATCATATTAACATTGTTTCTTCCTAAATCATACTCTTAGCATTTCATCATAATTCTATTTCTTAACTTAATAAATCACTATTTATCTGATTAAGTCTATCGCCTCCTTTGATTAAATTAATCAATTTAATTTAATTAACCTTACCTTATCTACTAAATTAAATAAATCATTTTATTTAATTAAAATCTCTAAAGTCTTCTTATTAAATTAAATAAATTAAATCTTATTTTATTTAATCTAACATGTTCCTTCTTGATTAAATAAATCAAATCATTTATTTAATTAACCCTTTCCTCTCAATTTGATTTAAATCAATTCATAAATTTAAGTCTAAATTGTCACATCTCCTAATTCCTCATTAAACTAATCAAAACATTGATTAAGTTAATCCTTCTCACTAAAATCCTCTAGAGAATACAAGTTGCACAATAAATCAATTACTTTGATTTATTAATTGCCTATTTTCTCTCAACATGGCATCAAAAGGGAATATTCCCTCAATTTGAATTCAAATTCAAATAGGCTTGGTCCTTCCAACAAGGAATTCAATGCCACTTACATGTCCTTGGCCTTGAGCCAAGTGACATTAACTCCATTTCTCTTTCCCTCTCACATGTCACATTCAAAATTCAAATTTGAATCCAATGGCATTTATCATGCACATTGACCAAAATGTGCTCATTCCTCCTCCAATCACATGGGGACAAGTGGCCACTTCTCATTGGTTGGTCTTGTATCCCACATTCATCCAAATCCCTCATTCTTCCAACTTGGGAATCTATAAATGAGAGACTCTTCCTCTCATTCAAACATCCACAATTTGAGTAAACTTACTATACTCAAATCCATCTCATCCACAACTCATATGCAAAGTTACTCTCTTCAAGTGAGAACTAATTTTCCTCTTTTCATCCATACATTTCCATCATTTTCACATTTGCACCAAGGTTATGCTCAAATCTCTTTGGAGATTTGACCATTTTTTCATCAATCCACATTGCAATCATAGGAATTGGGAAATGGCCAATTGCAGCACATCATTGGCACCAATTCCCCCATGGGATCATCATTTTATTAGCTTAAATAGGATTTAGTTCAAGTTTCTTATTTCATGTTCTTCATTTTCCTAATCTTAGCTTTAACAAATGGATTTCATGGGGAATCCCTCTCTTTGCATGCATTTGAACTAACACTAACAATGTTTGTTGTCTTTGTGCATTTGTAGGTTTAGGGATTCACACATACAACTGAGAAATAGGATTGTTCTTGGTGATGTTGGTAACCTTTGCAGATTGTTCATAAAGGAGAAGGAGGTAATTAAGCCAAAAGCAAGTTTGGAGGCCAAAAATATTGATCCCAAGCCTAAGGAGATAAGATAACCTAGGATATGGGAAAAAAAGGTGGATAAAGCCATAGAAAATGATGAAGTTATACTCCAAAAGAGTAAGGACAGTCACTAGAAGTCTCCTGATAAAGAAATTTCCAAGGAAAAAGAAAAGGTAATTTTTGAAAAAACATGCTTTCCTAACCTACCTAATTATACTTCAATAGATATGTTCCAAGTACTTTCACAAGTTACGGTTACTGTTCCTTTCCTTGAAATGATGAGGATAGATGACCATAAAGACAAGACAGTTGCACTCATAAATAGTATTGCCACAAAAAGAAAAGATGAAGTGGCATCTAATCAGAATGATAGAGAAAAGAAAAAGACAAAGGAAGAAGTCACTACAGAAAGTCCACAAATATATTTGGGGACTACAGTCACAGCTAACCCAAATCATGTCAATCCTTTTTTCTTAAGCTTGATAATTGATGGAAAAATGCTAAGGACTTGTATGATTGATTCAGGAGCATCTAACAATGTGATGCCAGTAAAAATAATGGATGCAATGGGGCTGACAATTGATAGTACATATGGTAAGTTTATGCAATGGATTCTAGGGAAGTACCTGTTATAGGTATTATAAATGATGTTTCGTATAGATTAGTAGCTCTTCCTAAAAAGGAATTACATATGAGTGTTATAGTGGTGAATATTCCACCAACCTATGGTATGTTGTTGTCTCAGCCTTGGAGTGCCTCAATGGGTGGAAGTATATAGTGTGACTTGTCTTTTGCTACTTTTTCCATTGAAAAAAAATATGTAAAGGTTGATAGGGAAAAAAGAGCTCCCCACATGATTGAAAATGCTGAGGACCCATTAGAATCTACCAGAATTAACTATGTTGAGGCTGATTTGGATAACTTCCATGTTGAGGAAGATAAAGCAAAAGAATATGCCTAACTAACACCTATTAACAAAGAAGCTTAAAAGGAATTGTCAGAAGGAGATTTATGGATCATGCATATTGATGGAGCTTGCTCCAAAGAAGGTTCAAGAGTAGGAATATATTTTTTTTCACCTCAAGGTAAAACTTTCAAGTATTCATTCTTACTGTAATTCTCTTGTACAAATAATGTTGCCGAATATGAAGCTCTCATACTCTGTCTGAAGATAGCTTCAAAACATGGTATTAAAGTATTAAAAGTTTTAGGAGATTCTGAGTTGGTGGTTTCCCAAGTAAGATCCTACTTTGCAGCTAAAGATAAGAGGCTCAGACAATACCAAAATGCAGTATGGGACATTATTGAAGGATTTAATGCTTTTGGCATTGAATGGATTGAAAGAGGATAGAATGCTAGAACAGATCTACTAGCCAATATTGTTGTTAAACTTGATGATGTCACTTTTGGTGGCATCTCACAAATAGAAGTACAAACTAGGCCTACAGTGCCTAAAAATGTATGTAACTGGCAAGTATTTGATGATGATACTAACATTCTAAAGTTTTTACATTGTGTAGATCAATATGAAAGCCAGGAAATTGATTTTGGTTCATTTGTAACTAATATTGATGATAAGGAGACCTTATTTGGAAATGAGGTTATTCAGCTTAAAACTAATACTATCCCTAGAGGTTTGGTTGCACTTGAGACGGTGTTTAATGGCCTTGATATGTCAAAATCTAAGCAAGCACCATCTCATAAGGATGACTTAGAAGAAGTAAACTTGGGAACCAAAAATGCTCCTAAGAATGTTTACATTGGAAAGAAAATGAAGCCTCATATTAGAAGCATGTTGATTACTTTTCTTCGGAAATATAGACATTTATTTGCTTGGTCATATGAAGACTTGAAGGCATACAGGGAGGATTTGTTTTAGCATGAGATCCCATTGAAACCTAATATAAAGCCTTTCAGGCAAAAGCAAAGACCTATCAATCCTACTTTGTAACCTAAGATGCAAGAAGAACTTGCTAAATTAAGGGAAGCAGGAATTATTAAACCAATTAGACATTCATCTTGGGTCTCTAATTTGGTACCTATTAGAAAAAAGAATAGAGATATTAGGCTATGTGTTGACTTCAGGAACTTGAACTTGGCCTCTTTAAAAGACAATTACCCTTTGCCTAATATGGAAGCTATGTTGCATAAGGTCATAGGTTGTGAATTACTATCATTAATGGATGGATTTTCTGGTTACAATCAGGTCATGGTTAAGTAGACTGGGCAATTTAAGATGGCTTTCACCATGCCATGGGGTACATATGTGTATGTCAGAATGCCTTTTGGGTTGATAAATGCTGGGTCGGCCTTTCAAAGAGAAATGGATTTGGCTTTTGTGGATTTTATTGATCTTTCCCTTGCAATCTATCAGGATGACCTCACTGCTTACATCAAGAAAGAAGAGGACCATTGTGCCCATTTGGAAAAGATCTTTGTTAGAGCTTTGGAATATGGAGTATCCCTGAATCCCAGAAAATGTACATTTGGGGTGAAAGAAGGAAAATTGCTAGGACATATTGTTTCAAAAGATGCAATTCGGATTGACCCTAAAAGAGTGGCTGCTATTAACAAGATCATGCAACCAAAAAATGTGAAAGGTATCCAATCTTTCTTTGGACAAATAAATTTTTAAAGAAGATTTGTCACTAACTTTGTTGAAATTGTTTGCCCAATATCTAAGATGTTGAGGAGAGGAGAAAAAATAAGATGGACATGGGAGCCATCTGAAGCCTTTCAAGCTATCAAAGATGCAATCAAGCAAGCACCTATCCTCAAATCCCTAGATTATTCAAAACCATTCAATTTATTCTCTTTTGCTTCTTTTCATACTATAGCTAGTGTACTATTACAAAAGAATGATGATGGTTTTGAGCAACCAATTGCATTTTTCAGTAAATCATTGAAAGCTGCAGAGTTGAAATATGACACATCTGAGAAGCAGGCATATGCCTTGGTAAAGGAAATAAAAAATTTTAAACCTTACCTAATGGGAGCAGTTGTTGTTGCCTATGTAACAACAGCTACAGTCAAAGATATCTTCACCCAACAAGAAAATACAGGGAGGAGATGCAGATGGATTAACAAAATCCAAGAGTTTAATATTGACATATAGATTACTAAGTTTGTAAGGGGTTAGGGCCTAGCCAAATTAATGACTGAGACAAATCTGGAAGTCAATTAGATTAACCATATAGAGCAATAGAATGTCACACCTATTTGTGACATGTAGACCTGTGGGTGGTATAGGAGGATTGTGGAGTACTTGCAGACAATGCAATGTCCTAAAGGCCTCTTACTAATAAATGAACTCTTAAATACAAGCAATCAGATATGTCACTATTGATGAGGAGCTGTGGTGGAGAAGCCCTGAGGGTATTATCCTTAGGTGTGTGGATGGAGATCAAGCTGAGGATTTGTTGATAGAAATGCGCAAGGGAGTCTATGGGGGACACTATATGGCTAAAACAACAACCAACAAAATTCTAAGAGTAGGATATTGGTGGTCTACTGTATTCAAGGATTCACATAGGTATGTTAAACGATGTGATGCATGTCAAAGATTTGTGGGAAAGTTGAAATTTTGTAGCAATTTACCATTGAGACCTGTATCTATTTCTGCTCCCTTCCATTAATGGGGTATTGATTTTATAGGGGAAATATCTGAGAAATCCAGTGGGGGACATTCTTGGATATTGGTAGCTACAGATTATTTCACCAAGTGGATTGAAGCAATTCCAACTAGGAGGGCTACAAGAAAAGTTGTTATTGACTTCTTAACTGAAAATATCTTAAGTCGATTTGGGGTACCTAGCAAAATTGTGTCAGATAATGCAATGTGTTTCAAATCAGAAGATTTTGTAAATTTTTGCAATCAGTATGGCATCACTATTTCATATTCCTCTCCATATCATCCTCAAGGAAATGGACAGGCAGAATCTAGCAACAAGAGCTTGATGAAGATTATCAAGCGCATGATAGAAAACAACAAGAAGGCATGGGATTCAAAACTGAAGCTAGCATTATGGGCTGATAGGACTACTGTTAGAAAGGCAATTTATCATTCGCCTTTCAATCTAGTTTATGGAGTGGAGGCACGTATTCCTCATAATAACTTGTAAAAAATGTATTAATTTGTCTAGGAATATGATGATGATGTATGTGACAAAATGCAACTTAGGATGGAAGAATTGAGTCAACTAGATGAAACTAGAAGCGAAGCACATAAGAGAAATGAGAAGTTGCAGCTTTAGGTGAAGCACCTCTATGATATAAAGGCAATGAAAAGGAAATTTGATGTTGGAATTATGGTACTGCTCTGGAAGGCTAGGACAAGAGATAAAGGAAAACATGGCAAGTTTGATCCCCTTTGGTTGGGTCCTTATATTGTTATGGATACGCATGGGGAAGATTCATATTTTCTACAAACACTTACAGGTGAGATTCTTGAGCTGCCAGTACATGGACAGTTCTTGAAATACCATTTCTTTTGAAATAGATCTTTTCCATGTACGACATGCAGTCCTATGAATATTGTATATATGTTGGTCATTTTATTTTACTTTTTGTTTGCTCGACTTGTCCAGGCTAGTCCTAGTCTTTGTTCTCTCTCGTTTTGTCTAGTCTGCGTAACCAGAAATTCTGATTTCTTGCTATGCCCATGGGAGGCATACATCCCCAGTTGGAGCCACTGGTGGAGCTTCTATTTTCCTCTCCTTTGTGGTGGTTTTATCTTCGTTATTTTTCAACTGGTCTGGTATTTGGGGGTTTTTTCTTTCTGGCAATTTACTTTCTATCAGCAATACTTAGTAACTTAAGTCGTATTTTATCCCTTTTTGGCCATACCTTCACCGACCCCTTTTACCTATCCTTTTGGTTGTGCATTTTGACTTGTGCATCCCTATGGTTTTCGGCCTACTAACCTTTACAACGTAACCTTTGAATTATTTTTTGACCCTGTGGGTTATTTTCTCCTCTACCTAGTCGTCCCCTTTCTTTAAAGTAACTATTTCGCATGTGCATATTTGTATTTAACCGACGGATGCAATAACTATGATCTTGTCCATTTATCGCGCACCTCACAAGGTTTGTGCTTACATCATAGAAAATGTTGTGAGGCTTGCAAGATGCTACCACATGTTGTGTAACTTGGTGGGGCCAGGTTTTGAGTGCTGACCGATCAACATGTGTTGATACTGACAGATGCGTACTTTCTGATACATCTCGGTCATCCCTCAATGACCTCGCATAATTAAAACTTCAGTTTCAATAATGTTGTGAGGTACATGATGTGTTGATGCATGGGAACTGGTGTTATCGATTCACAAATGTGGTGGGACCCGTTCAATGCTGATGTGTTACCTAATGGGCAGTTTTCTTGCTCGCTTGTAGACTGGAAGGAGGATGTGTCATTTTCAAACTATTGTTGACCAAATCTGAACTATCTTCCTAGCCAACTGTGTTTTTAGTCAATGGTGTGTTTTCAAACAAACTGGTGTTGTACTATAGTTGTTCTATCTCATGCAAGTGAATAGTAATGGTCAAGTACGACTCGACCTGTGTAATTAAATGCTAAATAACTAGGGAACTACTATTTCAGTGTTGCATTCTAGTTTGTAAGAATCCCTCGGTGCTTAGGGAAGTAGCTATCATCTCATCTCTCCATTATCGCATAATTTGATACTCTGCAAAATAAACAGTAAGTGATACATATGCCTTCTTTTGTAATTTCAAAATATATTAGCGTTGCCTATTGGATAACTGCCAATTGTTTCCTTCTCGATTCCTAGTGAATTGTTAAGTGAATTGGCTGTTAGAGATTATATAGGTCATTGCTAGTGATTTGTGTGCATATAAAGAAATTTTCTATAACGGCAGTCGAGATTAGGGTGTAATTGTTTATCTTTTAAAGAAAACCCTAGTTCAAATACCCTTCTATTTAAAATATATAGTACCCAAGGCATGAACTGTTGGTCCCGAGGCTACGCCTATGGGTTATTCACAAGATATTATTGATCTGTTGAAACCTTATATGAGCAAAAAATAGGAAGGAAGGATATTTTTCTATGGACCCATGATTCATGAAGGTTTAATGTACAAACAATGTACAATCCATGATGTCAAATTGCCATACACTAGTTGGCAATTGTTTCCTAATTGGTTTGTAAATAGAAATTTGCCTGTTCCTTTGTGCAATCCATGGAGATTGGACCTAGGTAAGCTCATGGTACCCAATGTCTATGAAGATGTAGACTTATTAAAAGATATTGCTTCAATGTACGACCTTGTGACTTGAATTTTTAGAACGCATCTTGGCAAGCCAATGATTAAAGTAACCAGGGAGGAAATTATAGAGATTTTGGACTTGCATGAATGGAGCCAAGATATGATTCCCATCAAATTAGAGGTCTTCAGGGAAGAGTATAGAAACACCAAGGGCTTGATAAGGACACCCCTTTTAATACCCCATTTGGCTATGTTGGGAAGAGGGAAGAATCAGAAAAGGGTTGTGATTGGCAAGAATGAGCCTGAACCTTTCCCAGTAGACTACTTCGCCCCTCATTTCAAGAAGACCGTCTATGCACTATGTCAAGTTTTTGAGATTGACTTGAACAAGACTGTGCCTATAGAGATAATGTATATGGTTGTCAACCTCCAACACCCTAGTTATAATGTGGTATATGACTTTGCCACTTACCTTGCAGAGAACATACATTCTGGCTTAGCAGCTTTGAAGTTGGGAAAGAATTGGATAAAATTCAAGATGGTTTTCACTATTGATTCATATATTTTTATATAGGGGTCAGAAGGCATTTGAGAAAGATATGGAGTTGAGGAAGATGGAAGGAGATATTGAAATGACTATCCAATATTGGACTAGGGTCTTTGACCCAAATGATCATAAGTTTGATTATGTCACCTTTCATTATATTTTTGGATCTAAGTTAAGGAAGGCTTTAGTTGGTGATCCACCCAGGATTCCAAAATAAATTCATGACTTTCTAAGACCTATGGAGAGGAGGCTTGAGCTGAATCTAACCCACAATTGGGGTGATATTATCCCCAATCATAGCACTACAATCTTCAGGATTTTTGCCACAAATGCCATCCCGTCTGTCCTACGTAAGGAAGTTCCCCTCAGACTTGGTTTTGTAGAGATTATGAGGTAGTTGGGAGCATCTCAAGATTTCCATTTGCTTGTTCAACACAAGAAGGGATCCTTTTCCCATGAATATATAGGTTTTGTAGATTTTGTCATCATAAAGGGAGGGTGGAGAAATTTGCACTTGTTACTCAAACCATATAGGTTGAGAATTGTACGCCCTAGGAATTATGATCATGAGGGTTTTATTTCCCAAATGGAGGCTAGGCATGAGACTGGAACCTTTTTCCATAATTTCTACTATCCCAAAGATATCATTAAGAATATCTTTGATGAGGACTTATAGGATGAGAGAAAGGCAATGTGCATTGCCTATTCAAAAATGGTAAGAAGTAAATAAGAGAAAATACCTAGTTTTGATTCTGTACCTAATGCTAAAGATGAGCTTAGCAAGGCAATCTATGCTCTTGATAATTTCAAGAGCATAGTAGGAGTCTTGAAGGAGGAAAGAATTGTAGAAAGAAAGGGAAAGTCACATGTTACATAGGAGCACCCTGAGATAAGAATTGAAGAAAGCCCTACCTATCAACCTCAGCGAAAGATAAAGGTGTTTTCAAGAAGGAAGAGAAGTAGGACATAGGAGGTTATGATGAATGGTGCATCATCCATACTAAGGAAATAATTACCTGGTATTATTGATCTGGATTCACCTTCGAAGAGTTCATAACAGATTAGCACATCATCCCTAAAGAGGCCTAGAATTGGCAGCATGCAGGATGTTGGCTAGAAAGGTAATGATGAGGAAGATAGTATTGTAACTTCAGATGAAATAAATCCAGAAATTCCACTAGATCTAGTTGACATTACAATGAGCTCAGGAGCCATCACCCTAAGATTGGGGAAAGATGGATTAAAGGAATTACAAATCGTGAGGATTTGAGGATGGAGGCCTGCAAAGAGTTCATGATGGACAACTCTTTTATCCATACTCATTCTTTTGAAGATTATGTATGGAGAGCTCATCTCTCATCATATAGTGAGCAGGTAGCACATGAGAGAAGTTTGCATCCAGAGCTTCCAGAGAAAGTAATTCATTCAAAGGTTTAGAGTACAATTGAAGGAGAGGTTTAAGGAAATCACACCAGAACAGGGCAGAGCATTGGTCCATAAATGTGGAATATTGCTACTCCCTGAATGGGATATTGTTGATGTTGTGGTATTTGATACATTAAGAAGGGGAAAAAAACCACATCTTGCAATAGAGGAGGAGGCGGCATTGGCACTTAAAGGATCAGCCTTCAGTGAAGAGTGAGATTCTTTGGAAATATGGTCACTATCTATAGGGTCTCGAAAACCTATTGTTGCTGAAATGTCTGACTTTAGTGGTCATTTGATTGTGAAGAGAGTTGTTGATACCCCTACCTTGGAGGTTGTTGACATGGTTGTGAATGTTTCCAAATTCACTAAGGCGATGGTGGAGGATTTAAATACAAGCCAAGATACTCTAAGGAACTAGTATAATGACATTATTATTGAGTATAATAAGAGTCAGCAAAGGGTTGTGGAATTGGAAATAAAAATGGCCTTATTAAAGCAACAAATGGAAATATTGAGGTTTCAAAAGTAGGTTAGCTCTAGCCAAATTATTACAGACCTGTCAATAGATCAACCCCAACCCCCTACACAGGTTCAATCTTGGGCTATGGTCCCGTATAATATGGGACAAGTGCCTATTGCAGTTGAGAAGGCCAGTACCTCGAGCGAAGATCCTTGTACGGAAAAGTTACTCCAGTAGGTTGGAGAATATAAGGAGATGGTAAATCAAATCTGGGATGTAGCAGGAAGTAATAATTCATAAATTGTTGATATTGTGTTAAGGCATTTACATAAACGGGTCTAGAGTAAGCTTAATGGTGTTCATTGGAATTATGCCTTGATGCTGCAAGCACTTGAATTGTTTCCAAGGGATAGAGAATTGGCTATCCCTTTGCTAAATAGATGGGGCCCTAGAATGGAAAAGTTGAAATTCATGGCAGTTGGGGGAAATTAGCATGGGAATAAATATTCTTCAGTCATGAAAACATATCAATTTGTTAAGACTATTGTTGAGAAAAAATTCTAGGGGTCTGCTGCTCCTATGGAGTCCAAAATCAAAGCACTGAAGGATATTTATGATGGAAAATATTTGTCTCCATTACCTCATATTTGCATAGTCAGGATAGTGTCAAGCCTTTATAGGTGTGGAAGGAGAAAATGAATAATATAATGACTACCCAGACTCATGAGATATGCAAAAATGTTGATATTCGCATGTTGGAAAACACTTTAGAAAAGTTATCACTTGTCATTAGTTTCCTAGAGAATTTTGATAAGATAGCCACATCATTGATGATAAAGTATGTACCTTATCAAAAAATGGTGGACTAGGTGGTGGCTTTCAATTGGTCATCTGAGGAGGATTTCAAATCATGGAAAGAGATATTTATTGATGAACTTGAATTATAAATAATGGGGATGAGAATTGTAATTTGATCATGCACAATATAGGTCTGGCTTAAGATATTATATTTTAAAATGCATTCTCTACCCGGATTCAGGTACAAATTCTGCAAATGAAATCAGTGCGTGGAGCGGTTAAAATATGCTTTGGTGTCAGGGAATCGACACTTAGAACCACACTTTTCTTTCCTCCACAACAAACTAATCATCATTTTGTTTTAAGCTTTTCTTCTCTTACCATGCAAATGATGTAAATATAATTGATTAGGAATTAGCGGTCTAGTAAAAATTGGACATGTGTATCCTTCGGCCTAAGGCTTGTTTGCTCCCTTGTTTTTATAAAAGGGAATTATGGGCCAAGGAGTAGGTCTATTGAAATTACTTAAGATATGTAAGATCAGAGTCAACAGAAAAAGGAATATGTCCAATTTTTTGAAGCTTTGAGTCTATTTGGGAACTTAGTAAATCATGGGGTTTTGGAGCATACTTATGCTAATCTTGTGATTTTTTTGAATCTATTTTCTCTCCTATTGTAATAATTTGCATGAATTTTTAATGAAAACTCTATCAAAGATGATGTTCGTTAATTTTCACTTGTCATTTACTCTGGTTCAAGGGACCTTTTAAATGCTTTAGTTGTTCAATAAGTTCATGCAAATTAACACATAGGATTTGTTAAAGAGTAATAGATTCACATATTGATGAATGGATGATAATGCCTTACATACAGATCATAGATGCTCTAGATGAAAGTTACCTTGTAGTTAAGTTTCTAGTTTGACTCTGTGCTTTAGGATATAGTGCTAGTACTCTGACTGCTTATGGTTCTTGTATTTTTTGTTATAGCTTCAGGCAATTTAACTCGAATATTTCATAAAAACACACTTTGGTGTTATTTCAATTCCTTGTTAAATAAGAGCCAAATTCTTCTGAGAAATATCCAATTTCTTGAAGGTTTATTTTGTTTAACTTAGACTGGAATTTATCTGTTGTTTATCCACATATGAGCAAATCATTCTCATCATGAATGACGATATGTTTTAGGGATACCCTCTTGGATTTTACAGAGTTCGAAGTGTAGGAGAGATAACAGTGTTGCTGTAATTTTCTCGTTAAGTTGGCATAGTGCCTTCAGAACTTTTAAAATTGAGTGGCAAGCTCATAGAAGCTTCTGCAAGTTCTACTTGGGTTGTAAAAAATGCCAACATGCAGTTTGATAACTGCTTTGTCTCCAAACTCAGAGCTAGGTTGGTAGTAAATATGCCAAGAGTTCCTAAATATTTGCATGACTTCCTCCAACTAAAGGTGAGGAGTCCTGATTTAAAGTTCAACCACAATTGGGGTGACATCATTTTGTACCTTCTGAGCACTATCCTAAGGGTGTTTGGTTTCAAGGGAGCCCCTCACATTCTCTCATATATTGAACCATCAAGTATGGGATTTGTCAAAGTCACGTGGCAGCTAGGTTGTATTCATGAAGAGCACCTGACAGGGAGAGGAAAAGGGACTTTGTTCCTTGATTATGCTGTTGTCTAAGACTTTGTCTTTTCCAAGGGAAGATGGGTCCACTTTGGAAGGTTTTTTTATGACTATCATTTGAAGAGTGGATCTAGGAGGCAACATGACCCAGAGGGATTATTTTCCTTGTTTAGGCAATGAATTAAAGGTGGCATATTTGTACATGAATTTAATTTTCCTAAGAACCTAATAAAAAATGAGTTTAATTTGAATATGCAAGAATTGAATAAAGAAATCTAGATTGCCTATGAGAATATGTTGGCCAAGGTGCATTGAATGGATCCAAAATATGATCCATTAATGGAGTTTACTCCATTCCACAAGAGAATTTATTTCTTGTTGGATAATTTTAAAGGGATTATGGTCACCTTGATGACCAAGAAGGTCAATTTGGAAATGGATTTTGGAATTCAAAGACTAGAGGAGAGGCCTAAGGAAACAAGGCCAACTTATTAGCCCCCAGTTGACAAACCTCTATACAAGAGAAAGAGGACTGATAGTAGTGAGGAGGATGAGGTGGATAGGAAGGGAAAAAAATAGTGAAAGCATCATCAAAGCCAACCCAAAGGATCAGAGCACCTGGAGGGATAAGGATTTTTGGTTTAGATTCGTCACCAAGAAGCGATCAAGTAGTGCTACCATCACAGCCAAGCCCTAAGAGGAAAAATATTGAGGAAACACAAGAGGTTCTAATGGATGATATAATTGTTATTGTTCAATACATGCAGGTTGGTATCCCTTCCTCTCCTAGATGAACACAATTGGTGTTGTCTGATATGCATATAAAGGGGCAGTGTGTACAAGATGCCAAGATTGAGGCATCCAAGGCATTCTTAGATGATGATGCTTTTGTCAAGACTCATTTATTCTTGCAACTAATTTGGAGGATGAAACTAGAGTAGTATCGGGATTAATACAAGAGAAGGAGAAAATCAATACATGATAACTCTAAGCAAGAGAATGATGATGAGTTAAAGGCCGAATTGATGGAGGAATTTAAAAACATCACTCTTGAGGAAGGAAGGACACGTGTGACCCAGTTCAGTGTCCTATTTTTTCCTGAGTGGGACATAGCCGATGGTGTAGCATTCAATGCTATCGTATAGTCCAAGCATCCTATGCAAAATAGTGAAGAAGAACTTAAGGAATCTTTGCAAGATTATACCTTTAGTGAGGAGTATGAAACTCTAGCCATATAGGCATTGGCACCCCAAGGAAGATGTAATGCCCTGCCAAGAACCTTAAAGGAAGTTGCAATTAACGTCTTAAGTAAACCAATTTTATTTTTTTTATAAAGTGCAGTTATACACACATTCACTTACTAATTAACAACAACCTCTATGGCTACAAGGTTAGGATTACTTAAACCCACACATACACATTACATAAAACCATAGCCTTATGAACTTTATGAAATAAACTTCATACATCATAAGAATACCACATAACATAATAGGATAATCAACCAAGATACAATCTCATAATCATTATCTTTATCCAATAGTTACATCACTCATTTCCAGAATGAGGCAATAGTATAAATGTATTACAATTACATAACTCCACCTCATAACAATAGAGGGATAAAATAACTTATACAAAATTGAGATAGTACAATGCAAGAAATTACAACAAGAACAATAAGCTGTCCATCTGGATGTCTCGCCACCAAGTACTGAAGATAGATGGGGACCCAACGGTTTTGATGCATGTTCTACCCAACCAAGTGGTACCCGAAGGCCCACCCCCCATGCTAGGAGATAGTAACAAAGTAACATGGACAAAGATCTACAACCACTAACCAAAGGCAGACTCATACGGACTCATACTGATATAACCAAATAAATGAACTAACAAGTACAACTCAATCACCATGCAACTACAAATCAAGTACAACTCCAACACCACTGACATAGGTCACATTGCTTCTAGACATAATATTAATTAAGTATGTTCAGAGAACCATACACATAAATCAAAACCAACTGTTGTACTAGATAGAGTGTCATTGCAAGGTTTGTCATGAGATCTCCTCTGTGCATTCTTCATAGGCTCCAGAAATCCTGGTGGCCTCAACCGAAACCTAGCACTCATACTCACTCAAGTAGAATCAACTACCTCTTGTAAGGACAAAATAGTTGATATTGCCATTCCAGGCCTTCTCACTCACCCCAAGTCTAAACAAGCCCTTGTGTCTGTGAGTGAGGTTAATTTATCTTGATTAATGTGAATGCATCCTAATCATATAAGTACATTAATTTAGTTATCAATTGACTAACTCACTTTCGAAGGTTACCTGGTTTAACACTTTGGGCTCCAGCCCCTAACAAAAGCCACTCTTCTATTCGACAACACACAACCAAACAATCCACCAAGGGAAACACAAGTGCATACAAACTAGGCAGTAAAACCACTCCAGCACAAGGATGATACAAATAATAGAACCCACTCCAAACATTTTTAAGGCAACAAACACATAGTTCACTCCTTTCACAGGAGGTACAAAACATCCCCATTCATGGAAACCAGGTAAAACGGAAAAGATGTCATGCACTACCCAAG
The DNA here is from genome assembly GCA_007115665.2 of Sequoiadendron giganteum. NCBI lineage: Eukaryota > Viridiplantae > Streptophyta > Pinopsida > Cupressales > Cupressaceae > Sequoiadendron > Sequoiadendron giganteum. Next base: position 845,621,189 of record CM021101.1, on the reverse strand, counting down.
GGAAAGCACTGGATGGCATAAAGATTCAACAACCCTTATTCTCTAAGTTCTTCTAGAAGACTTATAATTTAGGACTAACAACAAATCCCAACACCCACAATACAACTTGACGACATAGCAACAAAAGCATTCAAGTCAATAATCAAATCTAATATTTGGATTTCCCAAATCCATACTCATTCAATAGGTAACGTTAACACGGTCAAAGATACACTTCCATGGTTAACTCAAATAATCATATCCCATATTTCTATTTCCATTATAGGAAGTCTCAAACAATTTAAACTTACATCCCTTTATGAAATATAGAGAAACTAGAACATTTAAGATAATCACGAGAAAATTACTATTTTTGGATATACTAAATCCATATCTCTTTCATATTTCATTCACAATAAATTAATTGCTCTAATTGAAATATAATAAACTAAAATCACTATTTGCCTCATCAATATAAACAACTTCTTAATTTACTTTTAAATCAACACAATCCATGCAAGTAAACTCTTGCCATTTTCTAACCAAATCTTACATCTCATTCAATTTTCTATTTAAAACATTCAATCACTTTAATATAATAAATATTGTTTCTCTATCCATTTACCCATATGCACTAATCAATCAATTTTTAAATCTCTATTCAATAATAGATTGCATGCATCATATTAAAATGAAATACGATAATGAATTTACACTTAACCTATTTATATATGCTCCATATTATATATACACTAAACATATTTATTAATAAACTTAATTATATAGATTCTTTAATATTCCAATCACAATGATTAATTTGCTCTATGGAAATAAAGCATAATAACTATTGCCCTTTCAAAATTAATTGAAATAACTAAATAAGTGCCTTTAATTTATAATAAATGATAGACTAGTTGAAATAATTTAAGTCGAATCCATTGTTTTCTTTTAAAGCTAACATAAATCTTCTACAATAATTCTTATCCTCTAAAAACTTCATGCAAAACTAATTTACATGCGCCCAATAAAACTAAAAATAAATATTAAACATACTCCCATTTTAACAATACTCATGCAATAATTACATCAAATATATATTGATATCCTTTACTTACCAAATACGTTATTCTAAAATATATCAATATTCGATTAATAATTTTCTAAATGCTTATGTTATTTACCTTTAAATAAAACTAATATGTTTTATAACATCCTTTCCATTTTCCAAACCAACATAGAACATGATAATTTTGAGATATAATGAATTTAAAATAAATATCTTTAGATAAATGTCTATTCTCAAAATAATAGACTAATTATTTTAATTAACCTATTTAAATAATTCCAACTTAGATTAATTCATACACCAAAACCAAAATCTACATTAAAAATATACAAATATATATAATCCTTATATATTTCTATATATGTACAATAATTATACATTATATAAATTAATTCTAACATATTTTAACTATTATAAACAAATCTATATATAAACTGTATTTAAAACATAATATATATTAAAACCTATACACCAATTAAATTCCGCAGGAATATATAAAAAAAATAAAAATAAAGAAAATGAAAATCCCCAAAGGTTTGGGGATGCAGCTGTGTTATGCACAACCGAACCCCAAAACTTTGGGCGGCTGCATGTAAAGAGGGGGGGACGGTGCTACCAAGGGCAATGTTCCCTCCACACACTGTGTGGAGGGCACTGCCAATGGTAGTGACGCCTCCCACAAGGCAGCAACAGTAAAAGGAGAGGGGAGGGGGCTGTGGAGGCCCTTCCTCCACAGTCATCCCCTCGTGGGGGCGGCAGTGGAGGCAACGCCTCCCATGCCTCCCCCAACCATTCCTAAAAACCCTAAAACTTTGAATGGAAAACAGCTCACCTGCAGGGTGATATTGTAAAACTTTTCCAGAGAAAACCCAAATTCCATAGAGATCTTAAGAATTAATTCTTTTAAACTATTTTCTCAAATTCTTGAACAATTAGAAGAAAAATCAAATGGATCTAAATTAAAATAAGAAGTTTCAAACAAGCCTCAAAGTTTCTCCACCTAATTTCTACAGAGGGTTTTCAAATTAAAATTTGATTTTCTATAGAGGGTTTCATTTTCTAAAAGCATTCTAAATGCATTGTTCAATCTCTATGTTTGATTCCACTAACCAAATAATCGATTTCCTCAAATAATTTAAATTCAACTAAGGTTTTCACAGTTTTCACTCAAGAATTTTCACAAAACAACAGCTCTAAATTTATTTGATTGTTTTCTTCTAATAACAAATTTATTTTCTAAAACATATTTAACAAACGAATCTTTAATCACTACTATTTTAAAAGTAACCAAGAACAATAAAACACAAAGAGGAAAACCTGGTTCAAGAAGCTACAGGAAAAGATTAATTTATGATGCAAGCCTCGTCCAAAGATTTCTTGAATTTTCTTCAATCCTCCAACGAATCCAATCCAAAACCCAACAAATGCAAACATCTTTCCTCCAATCAATTCAACAATCAAAACTTTCTTGAAACCCTTCTTTGTGCAAATTTTTCTAAAATTTCTTCTCTATTGTAAAAATGATTTTTTTTTTTTTAAAACATCTCTTGCCCTAAAATTAAAACATGCATTATTTATAAATCAAAAATACCTAATATAACCCTAATTCACATTACATGCAAATTAGATATTAATTTCAATTTCAATTTCAATTTTCAAAAACCCACTTTCAATGCAATTTCAAATAATAAATTAATTTCCAAAGTTGCAACTAATTTCCCAGATAAACCTTTAATTACAATTTTTAATTTAATTCCCACAAGAAGAAATTAAATTCCAAAATTAATTTTAATTCTTTTATTTCCTTTCATTCTCTTGCATAACATTTAATTAATTAATTTAATTATTTAATAACTAAATTCAACCCCCTTGGATTAAATTTAATTAATTAATTTAAATATTAACTTTTATCCACATTGCATAACTTAAATTAAATCACCATCAACATGATTTAAATGCAATTATTCTAAATATCTATTTGCAAATCAAGAATCCTTCAAAATTAAATAACATTAAAGCAAGACAGACAATGACTCGACACACACGACTGACTACACACTAAGGCTAGGGTGTAAACTTGACACATGCTACCTAGCTACTATCTCTTGTTCAACTTAACCATTGGATCAAAACACTCAAACCTGTGAAGCTAGGTGGAGTTGATGTCATGTACCTGCAATCCTGAAACCAAGTAAACAACATCATACAATATATCCAGCATATAATACACACCTTGAAGAAGAAATTACGGATTCGCAGGGCGCTCGCAAGCGAGTGATGCGAACTCATCTTCTTCACCAATACACTCATCAAAACTGACACTTCCATCATAATCCAATAATCTCATAATAACATCTCAAGTTAACTTTACAACATCATTAATCCATTAAATCATGAGAAACACTAATTAGGTCAACACATCACACAATAATAGTTGTCGCTCAATAGTAGCGATCAAAACATCATAACAAAATGTATCTAGTATCAAAGTGACCACAACCAAACATAGCATAAAGCAAACCGAACGAGAAGCAAAACGGAGGGGTATTACAGAAGAAATCAAATGTAATAGATATTAGTCCAAACCTAAGGGGAGGGATAATTATCAAGAGAGCTTCTGAAACTTCAACAATAGAAGCTACAAGCCTAGCGGTTAATGTGGCCAAATTGGCCCAAAAGATAGTTGAGAGAGAAGAGGTTGAAAAGAAGAGTCTGATGGAGAAGTACAACATAATAATTGGAGAATATAGTAGGATGCAACAAAGGAATGTTGAGCTGCAATATGAAGTAGATAGGCTGAAATATGGGTAGGTGGGATAATCCTCTAGTGCTCCTGGTATTAGAGAATTACCTCCTACTTTAGGATCAGTTCCCCCTACTATTCCAATTGTTTCTACTCTAGGATCCCCCATCCAGACACCTACTCATATTCCTGCACCGGGGCCATTTGAAGAAGAAGTGGAGTATTTTGTGCATCCCAGCAAGAAGAAAATGTTAAATAAGATCATAGAATTATAGGATGCCTTAAAGGCAAGTGGGGATGATGAAACTGCCAAACAAAATGAGGTGGTGGACATAGTTTTGAGGCATTTAAATGAGAGGGTGGACGGTATATTACCATCTATACATTCTTTGTATTATTTATTTTTAGATGGAATAAAAAAGATCAATATGGATCATGAAATATTTTTTCCATTGGCTGAGAAGTGGATCCCAAGGGCCAACGATCTAGATGTTATATATAAGGCTTCTAGGTTTGATGCAGACAGTAGGCCTTAGTCATTGAAGACTACTCAAATATTTGTGAAATCTTTCAAGGGATTCTAGGCCCTACTTGATGATTTGATTAGAAGAATTAGGGAGATAGTAAAGAGCTTTGATGACTGGAATGATACATTTTTTTCCAGACATCACTTATGCACAAGGAAATGTTAAAACATTGCAGCAATGGCAAGAAAGGGAAAAATAATTTATTAATGCACAAATAAAATTGATTTTTGATGATTCTAATTATGATTTATTGGTAATTAGCATGGATAAAATAATTAATACCGACACATTCTTATAATATTTTGGTAGAGAAGCCAATTAGGTTGTAGTGAAATTTCTGCCTTACAATACTAAGGTGAATGAGGTGGTGAATTTTTATTGGCCAACAAATGAAGAGTATTAGAAATGGGTGGACAAGTATTTAACTGAAGAGGAGTAAAACAGTGTCTACTACTAGAAACTAACAACTCAGCGGTTATAGTTGTAACTGATTATGGTTTTGTCTCTATGGTAGCTTTTTGGTGCTGGTTTTCAAGTTTGGCAAACACAACAACTATTCCCTAATGAGTGGATTTAAAAAGAAGATGCTCTAGGAATTAGCGACTGTAAACATATTTTTGAAAGGTCACAAGGTGGTCCAATTGATCGGTGATATGTGTATTTTCTGGCCCGATGCTTGTTTGTTCCTTCATTCTCTATAAGAAGGATTTCAAGGCCAAAAATAAGGGTTGGGAAGTTAGATATTTTGAGGTCAATTCTAAGCATAGTTGCAAAGCAAGTTGTAATTCCTTATTGTTCTTGTGTAAATGCAATTTAAATTTTTTGTCATTCTATAGTTGGGTTTTGGGTTTATGAAGGTTTGATGTTTCATAACAATACTAGCATTTGATTTATCATGATTCATTTCAAGCTCATTTCTCTCCTTTCTATAAGCATGTCATAATTTTGAATAATATAATCAAGGGTTATTGCGTTCATCTCACTGTTGTGGTGTGTATGACTTCCATTTTGGCTTTAATTCAAAGAATTAATTAAAGTGCTTGATTGGAGTTATAGATGGATGCGTTTATAAAGGGATTTGGTAAGAATTCTTGGGTTAGGATATAAATTGATGATGTTGTAAGGAAATTATTGTTAGATATTTTATATGCTATGTGTTTGAACCTCTGATAGGATTTTAAATGTTTGTGAACTTGACTCCCCAATGGTATATGACACTATTTTAAATCGTATGCATGTGTGAGGTTCTATGTATGTTTGTCTTTGCTTAGAACTTGCTACCAAATTGCAAAATTAAATGACTCTCTTAAGTTATGAAATATTGTTGTAATTATCTCATGCTTCAAGTAGTTGGTATTACCAATGAAAAGCCAATTCAATTTAGTATTATCCTATTATGTTGAGCTATTAAATGGGACTATCTATTAATTTTTAATTATTGTTTATAAGTTTGGTGTAGAGATTATAAACACATTATAGGGACTAACCTCCTAGGTTTTATAGAGCCCAAAGTGTAGGAGGTTTATTTTTAAAATCCTAGTTAGTTGGTCCAGGTCCTTCGATCTTCCCTTGATTAGAATTGGCAATTCTATAGGTAGAATAGAAGATAAACATGGTTACAGTAAAAACAAAAAACAAGGCCTTGACCTTCATTTTTTCATTTTTTAGTTTGTTGCTCTAAATATCTCACAATATTTATAAATTGGTTGCTTTCTTTCTTTCTTGTTCAAATAAAAAATAGATACATTTGTATAGATTCAAGATGAATTCAAGAACTTTAGGTAACAAATATACCATTACTTCTTTTATAAGACACTGACATCTAAGGTCTAAAACCTATTTCTGAAACATGGAAAAGGGAAAAATACATCTTTATGAAGTATTCTTAAAAAATATCATAGCTAAATGGCTCTAACTATCCACTATCAAACATTTCCAATTCTTTGTCCAACCCTCTAGGCATGAATATTGACAGCTATTTGAATTTTTTGCTATCCCTATGCCTTTTGATGGAGCTTCAAATTTTTCTCTTTGAATCCCATTTTGTGTTTGCCCTTGTCCTAGTCTGCTACATTTTTTAGGAGGATGTTAAGGTTAGGTTTTACTTTGTCTTTCCTAAAAAATCCTAATGTCCTATTTTAAAACCTTGGGTAAAATCTATTTGGTCGTTACCTTTTTGGAGTGGCTGTTAAAATGTCTTATGCCTCATTATATCGTATAGGCCAGGCCCATTTTTATAACTGAGTTAAATTTTTTTCCTAGATTTTATTATTTCCTAAGTTTTGGTCAGCTCGTGCCCCATGTTTCAATAATACTTTTAGCTACAAACTTGAATATGAATTTGGCCAAATTGGCCCAAAAGATAGTTGAAAGAGAAGAAGCTGAGAAGAAAATTCTAATGGAGAAGTACAATATCAGTATTGGGGAATATAGTATAATGTAGCAAAGAAATGTTGAGATGCAAACTAAAGTAGATAGGTTGAATTATAGGCATGTGGTGGAGTCTTCTAGTGCTCCAGGTACATTGGAATTACCTTCAGTATCAAGGTCAGTACCCCCAGATTCTCCATTTTTTTCCAGTCCGAGATCTCCCATCATGACTACTACTCCCAGTCCTTCATTAGAGCCAGTTGAAGAGAAGGTTGAGTACTCTATAGATCCAACCAAAAATAAACTACTTAATAAGATTACAAAGCTACAAGAAGCTCTAAAATCAAGTGAGGAGAGAGCATTTGTTAAGAAAAATGAGTTTGTCGATACAGTTTTGAGGCACCTGAATGAGACAATTGATAGTAGATTTCCATCTGTCTATTATTTATATTCTTTATTTTTGGATTCAATTAAAAATATAACTAGGGATCAGGAATTAGTTTTTCCTTTAATTGAGAAATGGATCCCTAGGGCCTATAATTTAGATGTTATGTATGAGACCTCTAGATTTGATGCAGCTAATAGGCCTCAATAATTAAGACCTACTGAAGTCTTTGTGAAGTCACTGCAAGGTTTGTAGGTCTTACCTGATGATTTCAGTAGGAGGATTAAAGGGTTGGTAAAGAATTTTGATGATTGGAGTGACACATCTTTACCAGATATTGTAGATGCCCAAGGAGATCTTAGATCATTATAGCAATAACAAGACAAGGTAGATAAAATCATTAATTCACAAATCAAATTGATTTGTGATGACTCATATTATGACATGCTAGTGAATAGTATGGATAGAATCATTAAAACTAGTAAATTTTTTGAATCTTTTGAAAAGGAGGCAAATCAAGTAGTAGTAAAGTATATTTTGATGGTGTTTTTATGCACTTCACAACACAAGTAATATGTAGGTGGACTACCTCTCTTGAAAGAAAATATTCCACAATCAAATTGTAGAACACTATCCCAAGGTCTCTCCGATGTTAGGTCATGGTGATGCTTGGAATATTTCAGTTGATTTATGAGATTTTCTTGAATCACAAGGTGGCCTTACAAAAGTTAAAGCTGTAAAAAAATCAGGTCTATCAATAGAGTTCTTCAGGTAGTAAATTACTACACTTTTCTACAGGTTCAAACAACAGTCTTGAACTCCATTGTTTTGTTTGAATTGGATTTAAAATGTGCAATGAACCTTATCATACATTGTTTCTTAAAAAAAAGGAAAAGAGGTAGGGAAGAAGGAAGGTTCATATATCTCTAACTATCGATGAACAATGATCATGGAGGTTCCTGTTCTAGACAATTTCCTAAAATATGATTTCACTTAACCAAAATTATCATAATATCATGAAATCTATGCAATCTTCTAGGCACTACAGATATTCATCATTCATTCACCATGTAGATGTAAACAAAGACAAAGTTCAGGGAGAAACTATGGAATTATAGTCTAGACTAACTTTACATAGTCACCTACCAGCAACAAACAACCAAAAGTATGGACAAGGAAAGCATACACACTGAAAAAACTTCATAACAAAAGACAACATACTAGATCTACCAAAGTCAAAGGATAGAAAAATAACTTAAAGTAATGTTTTAACTAATGAGAGAAGAATCATGAAACATGGGGAGAAATCCAAAATACACCAAGAAATGACTATATTTTGTATTGCAATTTCTGCAGCATGCCTTTACAACAACTCACCTCTCTTAAAATGAGAGGAGGAGAGCCCTATTTATAGTTTCCAAGAATAAAAATAAGTGGCCAAGATTCAATTCTATTGTGTGGCCAAGATTCACTTTACACTAGGGTTTCACTACCCCCAAATATATTACATTTTTAAAACATCATTCATCTTTTCCCTATTTCATCTCCGAGTGGCAACACTATATCAGTTTTGTCCTTTAGTTGTTCACCCTTTGTTGTAGCTACTCTTATAGAAATTCATCATCAATGACAGGGTTGCCCTCTTGCTTCTTCAAATTTGCATACCCCATAAAGCTCAGAATCAATGGTCAAAGCTTATCCACCTCCATGATGTCTGATCATAGCACCTGGTAACTCCTCTCTTAGGAGTTGTTAACGAGCTTCTTCAAGTTGTTGTCATACTTGGCCACATTACTTCTAAAAAGCTCAAACTGGGTGAAGGCTCGAGTAGATTACTCATGAAATTCGTGGTAACTTCAACCAACATCCCATCTTCCATGTTCTTCAAGAAGTGAGGATTTATTCCCTCTGGATTAATTTCAATGACAAGCAGCTCATATCCCATCGTCAGCTTGAGGTACCAAGCACAATCTCCTTTTGCCTCCTTGGCCCATTCGATATCTAGAATTACCCATTACAAGATCTTCTCCATCTTTCCCTTTCAATGGTTAAAATCCTATTTCCATTCATCCACTAACCACTGGTCATCATCCTTGAGGGGAAGGTCTTTCTCCCAAACCTCACTTCGCAATGTGAGTATAGCCTCAATTTTTGGGTAAGCTAGTTATACTTCCTCGAGAATTCCTCACAGACTTGCCTTGTGCCCTCAAGTGTTCTCTGCACTTCCAAGACCTTATTTGATGTTCGTTAAACCAAGTTTATGCCTATGTTTCCCATGTCTAAGACCTCTCAGAACCAATTTCCCCTAGTCTTATCCAAGTTCTTTCTCTTTTCCAACTAATTGAATTTCTCTTGTGACAAAAATTATGGTGGGGCTGACAACATTGTGGACTACTCATTGGGAGATGACCATTTCTAAATATAGGTTGTTAGATCGGCCACCTATTCTTAAAGTTCCTCCTTTGAAACCTATCCTGTTGGATAAGGTGTAACACTATGGTGACCGATTCCTAGAGGTGGTTGACCTTCTGCTCCCTTGTGGCCACTTCCAAGTCAATGGTGGAGATTTTATAGGTCACTCGTGGATCTGGAGGCATCCATGGTTACTTTTCATCTGATATTTGGCCTTTCCTTTTTCTTGGCACTTATCTGTGCTCTCAAGAGTATGGCTTCTAGCCTCGCCTTAGGATATTTTAGGGTGGGATTATTTTTCCTAAGTTGATTCACCAGCCAATCGGGCATCAAGGGCCCCTCCTTGGGTGAATCATGTTTATCTTTGTTGCTCTCCATCTCCAGTTCAATGGTTTTAACAACAAGGGCCTCTTTCGCAACCCCTACATCCTCCTTCTCCTCATCAAAGTCCTATTTGAGAATTACACATTTAGTCAGAGACTTGGTGAGCAATTTATTTTTGGAGGGATCCTCCCTTTCAACATATTTTTCCTCTCCATCCTGATTATAATCATGTTCCCCAGGCTTATCTTCCTATTCATCTTCATGGAGGGGTGCTTCCTCATCATACTCCAGGGTTTGATTATGTCTTTCAACTGGAGACCTGCCAATCTCAGTCTCCGGAGCAGCAAATCCTTTAATCATAGGCTACCTTGCAGCCTCTTGGTCCTTAATCTCCCTAAGCTTCTTGCTCCATTCTACATCAAGCTCTAGATCATTTTTTTCTCGGATGAATTCTATGTCCAAATCCTCGCTGCTCTCACTGGAGAATTTGTAGGCTACCTCATCGATCTCCTTTTTCTCGAACATTGGGTGCTCATGGTATTCAAATTCCTCATCTTCGGGCCTCTTTACAACCTCTAGATATTTTCGCTTGAACTCATCCGATATCTGCATTGTTTCCTCCATTCTTGGTGGTTCGGTAGGGGGAGGGAGAGCTAGAGCATTGGCCATAGCCTAGACTATTTGAGCTTGCACTATTGGACTTGTAAGCATCCCTAAAATCTTGGAGGGAATGTTCTGCATGTACTTTACGAAGGACTCTAGGAGACTAAGGATAGGAATTGTAGCAATGAAAGTGGACGAAAGGGAAGGAGACATAGAATATGAAGATATTGGTGAGGTTGTGGCAGAGGATGAATCCACCAATATGACCTGCATGATCATAGAAGTTGAGGCAAGATGGACAGAGATGTCCACTGCCAGCAGAGAGGAAGCAGATATTGCAAGAGACGTAGGTGGGACAGTGGTAATGGCAGAAAAAATTACAATAGATGGAGACCTTGGCGGGTTAGACCCTTCCTCTCTGCCTTCGTGGAGTGGATCTTCAAGTATGATGGGCATCTCTACAACCCCACCTATTTTTCTTTTCTTTTTGGAATGCTTGCCTTACTCAAGCCTTTCAAGTGTAAACCTTTGGGTTTGGCACCTACTCATTAGCTTCCTTTCTCTTTTTTCTTTTGATAGATGGTGGGGATTTGGAATTTTCCCTAGTTTTAGTAGTAGTCACCCCACCATCAGAGCCACTTGGCTCACTCTTGAGTCCCTTAAATGTTAAGGTGATTCCCTATTGCTTCAATTAGACCACTTGTTGGTTGATCCACGCCTTTTTCTAAATCTCCACAGGCTTGGTGAGTATGTCGAGGTCATCAACCTCTTACTCGTCCCAATCAATCATGGGCAGTGGCATATTGGTGACAACACTATATCTCAGATCGATCACCATGCTCTCATCCTCTTCAAACTGATCCAAAATCGGACACAAGTTGACTCTTTGCACGTAGAGGGAATTCATGCATAGGTATTTTTGTAACCACTCCTCAAGATCATCCTTGCAATTGGCCCAGAAATCCTCAACATTGTGGAGGTGGGCATACTCTGGTCCCAGTGCCTTCCTGATATGACCATATGGGTCTGTTGGGTCTCAAAAACATAGGTTTGAACCACGAGAGATTTTCAGCCTCTTACAATGCTTTTGGCTAACTTACAAGGCCAACCAATATAGTTGAACCTTTTGCTCTTCAGCCTCTGCAAAACCTAGGCGGGTGCACCTATGTGTATTTTGTAAATTTAAGATGTGTTTCTTAATTGATCAATCTATCCACAATGGAAAATGATAGTTGATAGATAAAGTTTGTACACCTACTCCTACTCCTACTGCACAAAAAAAGGATTTGAATAAGTTTTTTGATATAAAATTTATCTCTGGGTTGAGGCAAATCAATGCCTTCTATCCACATGGGCAACAGAGTAAAAATAAAGAAGAATTGTGTGTGTTTCCTTCTATGGTTTACTTCAAGTTGTTATGCACTTTCTAAAATGAAATCTCTTGACCGAAATACAATTTTATTTAGTTATGGCTTACATAAATAAGGCTGGAATGTTTTCACACCAAATTCTACTTCAACAATCCAAAAGAAATATTGAGTTACTGTGACTTACTTGAAGGAATTTAATTCGGACTTGCAGACACCAACAAATAAATATCACACAAAGAGATAAAATGCACCTTGATAAATCAAAAATATGCTTGATATATTGATTTAAATAATCAAAGGACTTCAAGTTGAAGACAACTGGATAATAAATGTAAATGATTACATCTCAACAACTGAACATAGAATGGATTTTACTAGTTCAAAATAATCTATCCTTTAATTCTTCTTCAAAAAGGTCTATACATTATTTGCATTCCCTAGTCCCTTTTCAGGAAAAATCTAACTCCTATAGTCTAACTATTGCTTCTCCTACTCCTACAACTGAATTATAAAATAATTTATACATTACATTCCAAGCGTTGCAACCCTTCAGTTTTCTAGTACATCCATTTGAAATTCTATAACAGAGATTTTAAATGTTTAATTATGTTGCCTCTCATAAAATTAAATATTTTATAATAGTTGAGCTTTAAATTTTTTCCTTAATACTTTCTCTTGTCTTTAATATTTTATTTACATGTTGTTGTGAATCTTCTCTTTATTCGTACTGCTCTATTGCGGTCAACATGTTGATTTACTGCGGCATAGCGGTGAGAGTCACTACTACTTCCTCTATCGTTAACTCCTTTGTTTACCACCCAACCACTGGCTATCTTTCTACCACCTACGGTATCACGGTGACCGATACTAACCGCCAAGTTGTTTCCTATCTTAACTCACTGCAATCACCATAGTCGATGTCTTCGATATGTGTGGCATCATGGTAGCTGCCAACGGTCATCTTTACTGCTAACTTACCATCACCGCGGTCACCACGGTCTCCATCCCTAACGACCATTGTAGTGAGGGAGCCACTCAACACTGCCGCCTTTGCTTGTTGCCTCATTGCCTATAGGTTATATCACCGCCAGCGTGACACCGTGGTCAATGAATTGACCATGCATGATGTGGCAGTAAAACTTTATGCCAGCTTGTTGTTTTCCACCGCCATACCACGGAACCCTTTGTGGGAGGCCATGGTAAAGCGGTAAAAAGTTTAGGCTTTTAAAGGTTCAAAATTTATGAAGCGGTATAATATAAGTATAATTTTTTGGCCCTTTTGAAGGGGAGTAAATCAATTATTATAGAAAGATAGCCTAATAATGGGCTTTAAATGGAAAAACTCAAGATCTTCATGGAGTTTTATTAAAAATAATCAAAAACCATAGGAAATTTTATGGAAATTTTTGGTTCTAATAGGGTCCATTCGCGACCGAGCTATATACTACCAAAAGTGGTACTCGGCTAGCTCCTTCTCTGAATTTCTTGCACATTGGGAGGTATGAATTTTGTACATTCTCTAACCGAGGACAATAGGATAAGGTATTCGTGCCATATTTCTAGTGCTTGGGATATTATGAATGTGTCGCAGTTGGTAGGTCAGTTCTAATAGTATGATCTAGTCATTGGGGTACTAGGGAAGCTTATTCGTCCTTTCTATAAATCTTTGGGTGCCAATGTAAGTGAACCTAGGGAGCTATATGTATAACAAGGTGTAATGCCTGAGGAGGGATCTAGTACTATGGGATACTCTTCTCTGAAAATCTCCTCCAAGTAGTTGGATGATGTAGGCGATGAAGGCATCATTCACCATGCAGTAGTCCCTCTTAAAGTTCTTGTATTGCAGCTGAGGGTATCTATCATAAGGTTTGAGCTCTCTCCCTAGTGCCACATTGGGCATCATGTTCAATCCATGATAATGTCGCCGATCAACAAGCGAATAAACCAGGTAGGAAGTCATGTAGAAATTTGATGTCTTCTTCACACTGATAAATTCCTCGTGAAAGTATTTGTTGATTATTTCTCCCCAATCAAAGGCAGCATCACCATGGATAATTTTTTCCACAAAGTATAACATCCACTCCTAGAAGAAGGCCACAACATGAAGGCCCTTTAATCTACTTAGTAAGGTAATGAGGTCATGGTAATCCTTGAAGAAATCGCTGTCAAAGAGCTCCTATGGGACTTTTTCGACACTAGCCCGCTTATCCTTCAACAAATATTGATTAATCAGTTTCTTACATCTTATAGGATCTTTATCCCATAATGCCTTGCATTCTTCCATAGTCAAGGTCTCCATACTTTCAAAGGTGGGGATGTGGAAGGTTGTAGTTATCCCCATAGGGGACATGTCTGCAAGGATGTTTCCATCTTTGTCCACTATGGTTCTGGTCTAGGGTTGATATGCTTCCCGACATTCCATTACTAGCTCAGGAGCCACCAAAACTCGCGAGAAGCCTGTAGCCTTAGCAAGTCTGTTACTTCTGCTTAATTTTGTGTTTTTTATTTTCAAATCCACCCTAACCCTCTATGTAAATTCATCAATATTGACATGCCCGATATTGGTATCTCTGATGTCTCTCTAAAGAGTGGTGATTCTGGAGTGTAGTGCCACCCCCTAGAATTTAAACTTCATTTGATCCTTATCCTCCTTGCCTTGAGGTGCCTTGGTAGTTCCTTTTCCCTTTTCCTTGGTGGCACAGGAGGTTTCTGCATCAGATTCCATAAATACTACACAAAGAGACATGAATCATTAATATTAAATATGGAAAAGAAGCCTCAGCCAGATCCCTAGACATTAAGCTTTGATCCACAATCATCACTCACACCTAAAACAATGATAAAACATCAAAAGAAAGCAAAACAGGAAATTCGGGTTCCCAAGCCTGAAATTCCCTTGGCAGAATGTCATTTGGAAGGGAAAATGAGGCAAGACACTCCCAATGATTTTTACGGTCTTGGATGTGATCAGTGAAGGGATGATGTGAAAGAGGACCAAATTTTAGGAAGTGGGTCGAAGTCCATTTTTGATTTGGATTCCATTTGATCCTTCATCTAGGTGTTTGGGTTTTAGCTGCAGGAAGGCCATTTGAAACAACACAGGGAAGATGACACTTCGGGCATTCGGCTCCAAAGTTTGAGTTGTCAGAGTCAGGAAGCTATTGTGGGATAGACATGTAAAATGGTGAAATGCAGGTGGCAATCTAGTGAAAGAAGTCCGAAGAGTAATCCCTAGAGGAAACTTTTTCTGTTAGGAAAGCTCGGCGGTGAATCGAAGGTCATGATTTGGAGACCAAAAAGACGGATAGGTTTAGCCGTCTGGAACAGTGAAACTAGAACGAAATCCCGGAGACAAAATTCCGGAGTCTAGAGTCTAAAAAAAAATTGGACATTATTATAGCATTTTAGATTTTATGCTCGGCAAAAGGGGGACTAGGACACAAAGCTTGGAAAGATGTCTCGGGACAACCGTTCAAGATGGCAAAAGTGACACGGAATCTGAGACATGAAATTCTAGAGGTCTAGGTCTAATGATAATTTAGACGTTTGGTTTTCCTGCAAGTTTGGAGATGGACACCTCATGCCTAGGGTCTGAGGGTCGGGAAGACAGCCAAATTCAGCCATTTAGAATGGCAGAAGCAACATAGAATTTAGGAGGTCAGAGTGTGAGGATAATTTTGACAATTGATTTTTCTGTAATATTGGGATAAACCTCACATGCTTGGGGTCCGAGGTCCAAAAGGATACTCGAGAGAGGTCGTACAAAATGGAGGAGGCACAATGGAAACCCGAGAGGGGAAGTTTGAGGGGCGGGACCTGAGGTGAGTTTGGTCACTATTAATTTCCTCCTAAGTTTAAATTTATATGCGCACGACCGCCGAGAAGTTTGGGCCCAAGCGGTGCGGTCGCTTGTTCCAAAGAATAGGGAAGAAAAGGTCAAGTTCCAAAGGTAAATTATGATAATTTTATTTGGTATTCATTGATTTTAACTGGTGTGTTTTGAGCCAAGGACACTACACTAACAAGTTTTCAAATTCATTTTACCCTTTACTTGACTTTAAGTTTTAATTCTTTGAAAAGAAGACAAGCAGGGCCGACGGAAAACCTACCTTTAGTTTCTAGAGAAGGTCGATGCCCAAAATTGTGAAGAATAGTAAAGAAGGAGCTCAGACAAAGAGGTGGAAGATGTTAGGGTGACACTGAGCTTTCAAAATTTTACTCTATCATCTAAAAATGATAGGTAAAAATTTGTTTAAATATCTAGAGTTACAATTAATTCAACAATTGAATGCTCCGTATGGCGGAAAGTTAGTTTGTTGAGTTCAATTTTTCTGAGTGGTGGTGGGTTATTTGGATTCCGATGGTTGGAAATACATCAAGCCAAGGTCATTTCAAAAATCTGGGGTCTGGGATCTTGGAAGACGAAAGTTCACGGTCGTTTGCAATAGTGAAGTCGAAAGGAAAACCCGAGAGGGGAATCTCAGTAGATTGGGCTTGAAGGGCCAGAAAGACGCCACACAACTTTTGCTCGGATGACAAAACCAAAACAAAAATCCAAGAGTTCAGGCCCAGAAGGTGCTAGAGACGTCAAAAAGGCATCCTAACAAAGGAAACCCAGAATGGCTTAAGATTTAGCATTTTTAAAGGGGGCCAAGTTTGGTCAAACTTAAAATGTGACTTTTGAGAATATGTTTACCTTTTAGGGCACAAAAAGGGGCATGCAAAACAAGGTGAAGAAAAAAGGACCCGACAAGCAAAAGAGGGAAGAGAGGGTCCATGTTCCAAATGGGGCATGTGGGCAATAGGCACATTACTATACACCTTACAGTGCCAAGGTAAATGAGGTGGTAAATTTTAATTGGCCAATGGATGAGGAATATCAAGTATGGGTAGACAAGTACTTAACTGAAGATGAATAGGACACAATCCACAACCGACAGCTAACAACTCAATGATTATGTTTATAACAAATTTTGGCTATGTCTTGGTGGTAGTTTTTAAAGTTTGGAAAATGCAACAGTTATTCTCCAGTGGACAGGATGAGCAAGAACATTCTCTAGAGACTGAGTTGTCATAAACAATTTTTGAAATTTCATAAGGTGGTCCAAGTGACCAGTGATAGGTGTATTTTTGGTCCGATGCTTGTTTCTCCTTCATTTTCCATTTAAGAAGGATTTCAAGACCATAAATATGGGTAAGCAAGTTAGATATTTTTAAATCGATTCCAAGTGAAGTTGCGGAGCAAATTTGTAAAGAGCCTGATATTATAGTGAAGATACTATTCTTAGGTTTGGTGTCATTTTGTTGTAGGTTTAATTTTCATGGGTAATTAATTTTAAATACAATACTAGCATCTAAATGAAAATTACTCATTACAAGCTCATGTCTCTCCATTGTATGAATATATTATTATCTTGAACAAAATGATCAAAGGTTATTTTGTTCATCTAACTATTATGGTGTGTGTAATTCTCTTTTTTTTTTTAATTCAAGGAATTAATTAAAATGTTTGAGTGAGGTTATAACTTATAGGTGAATATGCTCATATAAGGATTTGATAATTAGTATTGGGTTAGAATATAGATTGATGGTATTGTAAGGTAGTATTATCTGAAATTTAATATGCTATGTGTCTAGAAGATAAACTTGGTTATAGTAAAAAACAACCAACACCTTTGATATTATCTAGTTATGGCTCCCAAATCTATTCAAAATTGATCATTAGGGTTACAATTGAAACCTTGCAAATATAATCTTTGTCAAAATCCATCAATAATTTTCCATCAGTTATAAACAATCTCCTTATAAAGAATTTGTGATGTCAAGTATAAAATTTGGAAATAAAATTCTCAAAATGCACAAGACTAAAAATGAAATCTGATGAGATGTTTCTTTAAAATATGATTTTCAAACTTGGAAGTACAAATTGGACTTCAGAAATGAGTTTTGGAAAAATACAATAACTACCCTCAACTTGTGATATCTTCTTGAGTTTTTTCTACTTTTCGACCTAAGAAACTCATCGAGCAAAACACTTTCGCAATAAATAGTCAAGCTCATTTTTATTTATGTCTGCCACAATTTAAATTTGCAAGTCTATCGAAATTTCATCAAGAGATCTTCATCGAAATGTAGACGAAAAATAAGGTTCATCCAAATTCTGACAAATGTCGATGCTAAAATTTTAAATAAATGAAAATTTTCACAAGTGCCCAATCAAATAGCTATCATCGGAAGTTTTTCTTAGATTTTGCAATCAAATGAGCTAGTGACATCAGATGGATATGAAGAGTTCATTTCTTCATAGAGAACTTGAGGAGGAAAACTACATGGAACAACACCCAGGGTTTTTTCAATATTTATAGTTATTTTGTAGACATAGGAAATCTATCCATGGCCTAAAACAAGAACCTAGGGATTGGTATTCCAAGAGGGATTCCTACATCATATTCTTAGGTTTTACTAGATTTCATTAAAATTCCAATGTGTATCTATTATGGTAGGATGATTCATTTTTGATACTCATTCTATATGTTGATTATCTTTTGATTATTGGAGGTACTTCATCTACCATTGTAGTAGTAAAGAAATCACATCAGGAAATATTTGACATGAAAAACTTGGGTTTATTGCACTACTTCCTTGGATCACTCATGCATGGTTTCACATGACTACTTGAAAACCATTTACAAATCCATTTTTATCTAGATTCAAGCTTCATACTTCCTATACTAAATCATTGGTTTATACTATATTGTATCAAAAAGTTGTTGGTAGTCTTATATACTTGAATTGTACCAAGCTAGCTATTGAGGCCATATGCCTTTAAGACATTACTTATGAGTTTGGTATTCATTTCACACAACCTACGTTCATCTATGTCAACAACCAAATAACCTTCCAAATATGTAGGAATTTGGCTCATCATCAACAAAATAAATAGATAGAGATTCATATGCATTATATTCGAGAGTTGATTCATGGACAAATCATCAAATTAGTATTTTTCCAGTCTTTAGAGTAGGTTGCTAGAATATTCATCAAACACTTTACTAAGATCAAGTTCGTTCATCTACAAGCTCTACTTGGAATGCGATCTACATTATCACCTACATCATCCTTGGGGGGGGTTTTCTTATCTTCTCCTCATCTTCTCTCTTTTTGAAGGTGTAGTGTAGAAATTTTATCCCTTTATATTTTCTCACTTGTTTGGGCCCTCCTTATTAAAATGGACTTAATAATGCCTTAATTTAGTGTTGAAAAATGTATCACTTTATATTTTCACTTCTTTTTTCCCTCTTGGTTAAATTGAGCTTATTAGGCCTTAAGAAACCCTTTTATTCATTTATAAGGCTATTAAATTATATTTTCAGAAGAGGAAACCCAACAATAATTAATTCCAATACATAACACTTTACCTTGAGAAAAGTGTGTTCTAGGAATAGGGACTTGGGATCCATTCTCCCATGGGTGAATGGGTCCTCCCTAGACCTTTGGAGCTAAATTTGAATCATATTTTTGGTAGTATTTTAACATATTCAGATTCATTTTTCAATGTCATCTTGTGATGTTTGGAGTTTGGGAGATTAAGGATACATACCTATAAATAAAAGGTTATTTCACTAAGTTTCACCTAGAAATTTTATGAGAATTCTTCAAGAATTTCAAGAGAAACCAAAGGAATTCAAGTGAATACATATCAAAAATTTATTGCAATATTCAAGATCTATTCATCATGTCAAATTATTCTTGCATCATGCATATTTTTGGAGCTCAAATTATGATTTAGGTTTAGAGTTGAATTCAAGCATTCAAAGAATAATTTTAAGTCTCAAGATCCACATCCAATTTAGCCATTTCATGCAAGTTGCTGACCTTCCAAGATCTCCATTATGAAGGTTTCATTCAAGGGTTTTTTGATTTGTACAACATAGTTTTTTTCATTCTTCATTCCCTCTTTCATTCTGTTATTTCAATTCAAAGTTTGGTTACCAAAATGGAGTTTGACCAAGGAAACCCCCATTCACCAGAAAAAATTATTTCTCTCTTTTGTATGTGATTGTAGATTTAGGTTGAAGAAGGATTGAAGACCTTTTTGAAGTGAAAATTTTGAAAAGTTATCAAAATCTTCATCAAATCATGAAATCTAACCTATTAATTTGATTTTTGAGTTTTTGACATTGAAACCTAGATAAACCAAAAGCTACTAATCAACATCACAAGCTCCCGAATGTTGCAAGAAAACCTTAAGAAAAGACCCGTTCCCCCATGAGTGAATGATTCCCAGTCAGTCTTCAAAAAATGCCTTTTAGTGATTGGTAAACACATATCTACCCTTATTTAATTTGCAATTTAATTTCTTATTTTTCTAGTATTGAGTTTAATATTGTTAATTCAAGTGTTAAATTGCACTTTGAAGTTGATTTTTTATTTTTTATCTTTTCTCTCAAAAGTGTTGTTTGGCCTTGACCCCATCCTTCATGCATAAGGAAATCTATAAATTCTCACATTGAATTGATTCACCTAAGGGTTTTTATTAAATCCTTTGTGGGGATCTCATTTCCTAATGAAATAAAGGAAAATAGGTCCCTCATACCCCCTTTGTTATCAAATCCACATTTTGGAACCACCAAAATCTCATTTTCTTTGTTTCATTTTGGTGAACCCAAAGTTTGAGCATCATAGATTGCTGATTTTGGAGTCCATTTCCAACCCTAGATCTAGGATTTTCATTCCATTCCATTGATTTTCATCTCATTTAGGTTTGTCCACTTTCGTTGATTTGCATCTCATTTAAGGTTTTAGGTTTTTATTTTTACATTATTTAAAATATGGAAGATTCAAAAATCTCATTCATTTTGCATAGTATTTATGTAAAATTTAATGTTCAATCATTTACATAAGAAAATGAATCAAAATTGTATCTCAAATTAGGTCCTTTTTCTTTCCATTTTACATTATTTTGCACTTAAAATTTGTAAGAACATAATCTGCACATGTTAAAAACCTTGATAAATATTTTCATATATGCCAATTTGAACAAAGGAAACTAAATACTCCTATGAAATAACTAAACATGGTTGATAATGCTAAAAAAACAACAACTAATGCAACTAAATGAAAACATTACAAAAGAATGTTCATACCTATCTCATAGTGGAAGTAGTGCACCTTTGATGTGAAAAGGATGCCTTTTCCCATATCCTTGACAAGCTTCAATTGATGATGATGTAAAATGCAAGTCATGGAGATGAAGATGCAAGATGAACTCAAAATGACTATAGTGCAAATACTTAGATTGTGGATGGATTTGGAGTAGAAGTGTCTTGTATTTATAGGTTGAAGGTTTGAAAGATGGAGAGATGAGAGGAATGTGGGACTAAACATGAGCCATTGACAAGGTGTCACTTGTCAACATGCTAGAGGAGGATGAATGAGCACATTTTGGAGAATGTGCAATTAAATGAAATTAGGTGGATTTGAAATTTGAAAGATGGTTTTAAATGCATATGGTTGAGACATTTTGGGGTGAAATTTGTTGGGAAAGAAAGTCAAACAAATGGAGTTAATGAGGGAATATTCCTTAGGAATATGCCTTGGTGAGGGAAAAGGGGGTATTTAGATAATTAATTAAAATGAATTTCATGTGCAAGTGGTGGGTAATTAAAGGGTTTAGCTTTGACCTAGGTTGAGTCAAAACCTAGAGGATGGTTAATTAGGATTATGGGTTAATTAATTAAGACTAATTAAATTGAAGGGACTTAGGGGTTTTGACATTTGATTTAATCAATTTTATTTATTAAATTAGATGAGAGGACCTTTAGGACTTAAATAAATAATTTCATTTATTTAATCAAGTATGATGCACCCTAGTGAATTAAGCAAATAAATCACTTTATTTGATTAATAGAGGAATTTGATGTTAATTTGAGCGGAATTAGATGCATTCTAGGTTAGTTGATTTATTGAGTGTCGAAATTTTACCCCTTTTTGAAACAATGTACCTCCTGCATTGGTTCAAAGAATGATGCCACCAAGATCGAAATTCAAATATTTTTCAAATATTTAGATGTTTTTAATATTTTTCAATGCTTTGAGGTTGTTTTGGGATTTTGAGCTTTAAAAAAAAAAATGGTATCTTCTGAGATTTTAACCAATAAACTAACCTAAAGACCTATCCTAGGGGTCTTGGGAGTAGATCAACATATTAACCTTGCCTACGTTATAGATGTAGAGACCACGTAGTTTGATTGAAACAAACTCGACTTATTGATGAGATATGAACAAATGAATTACTAGTTTATCAAGACAAACTCTTAGAGGATTGGCCTAGGGTGTCTCAGAGGCCAATAAAAGACCCACCTTGCCTATGTTCAAGCTCAGAGATGACGTTCGATTGGATGAGCCTATTTTTTTAACTTTTTGGAATTTTGACATGTTTTGAATGTTTTTTGAAATTTTTTTGAAGGATTTTTTGGATGTTTTTGGATTTTTTATTTTAAGGAAGACTGCAAGAATATACATGAATCTTATCTGATCTAGGTATAGGAAAATTCCCCCAACATGATGTGATGAATACTTCGATATAGTTAGGAAAAATTGACCTTAGGAATGTGCCAAGTAGTACTAGGGTGGAACATGGTACAAACATAGAATCAAGCTATGATGCAAACATAGATAAGTGAATGGAAGGATCGATGGAATGTGATGGATGAATGATAAGTGTGCAGAATAATCCATGAAGATCCTAGGGGATGGAGAGTTCTTTATTTACTCAAGGCACCTATTTTCAAGGTTTTCACCAAGGTACTTGCCCAAAGTGCCACTGAAGTGGTTTTCACTAGAGGATAATTTTTTTCTTTATTGTTTTTAATCATTTTTTTGATTTTTTGATTTTTTTGTATTTTTGGTTTTACCCTTAAAAGATTAGGTATAATTTTTTTAAGATGGGAGCTATTTGTGGGCTCTTGCAGGGGTTCCACTTCAAAGTGTTGATAGTTGATATGCTCCTGACTTGTAGCTAGTTGTGATGATGAATGATCCCAACCAGTTGGGCTCAAATTTACCCTTGCTATTTGGATTTGGCTAGTTCTTTTGATTTTCCTTCAGTACTAGCTCGCCAAATTTTAAGGTTTGACTCTTTATTTTCTTGTTGTAGCTTCACCTGAGATGGTTTTGATATACTTGTAAGTGGTATAAGACATCCATACACCACTCATCTAGTAGTTCTAGCTCATTCAATCATGAGACCTAGTATTCTTTATCTTTTGCAATATTCTACAGTGATATCCTCAAGGACGGGAGCTTGATTTGAATGGGGAGTATGGATTTTGTTCCATAGACCAAGGAAAAGCGGGTGAGACTTGTTGGCATGCAGATTCTTGTGTGTTAGGACCATAAGGTGAGATTCAATTGTAGATGCCAGTCACAACCAATGTCATTGATTTTTTTCTTGAGTATTTTTTGGATGGTTTTATTGGTAGCTTATGCTTGGCAATTTCCTTGGGGATATCTAGGAGCAATCCAATTATAGCCATTCTATTTGTTGCTATGTTGTTTTCTCTAGTTATTTTTTCAAATCTGATATCAATGGAGGACTCCTTAAGGATTTCCGCCAAATTTTTGTATGGAGTCAGTTTATCATTCTTTGTTTGATGTTCATAGTACACCTAGTTGATTATGAGTTGTGAGTCCCCGTATACCTTAAGTATCATGATTTTCCATTTTTCAACAATCCTTTGCCCTATGGTAAGAGCCTCATATTCTACGATGTTGTGTGTGCATGTGAATCAAAAATTATACGATTTGGGTATGTAGTCTCCTTATAGAGTGATAAAGAAGATTCTAGCTCCTAATCCATGTTGTGTAGGATCCATTAAAATGCATCTTCCAGTAATCAAATACACTAAGGTTGAAGATTGATTCATCAGGGAATTCTAAAAAAAGTGGATTCTCTGCATATATAGGTGCTTCTACAAGTTCATCTATGATTGATTGTCCTTTGATAGCCTTGTGGTCTACATACTCAATGTCATGCTTGATCAGGATCATAACCCACTCAGCCATTCATCCTATGAGAGTTGCTCTGGAAAGTAAGTACTTGAGTAGGTCTATTTTTGCAATGAGCTTGATTGTATGTGCTAGCATGTAATGCCTGAATTCATCTGCTGCAAACCTGACTACTAGGTAGGCATTGTTAATGGGTATATAGTTAAGCTCATTTCCTACCATGGTCCTACTAATGTAGTATATAGCTCTCTCCTTCCCATTTTTGTCGTGTTGTGCCAAGAGATCGCCAAGGGATGTCCCTATTGTTGATACTAGTATAAGATCAAAGGTTTGTCTAGAATCGGTGGCATAAGGACCGATGGTGTGGGAAAATACTCCTTGATCTTGTTGAATGCTTGGTCACATTTCTCATCCCATTTTTTATGCTACCCCTCTATGGAGTAGATGATAATATGGGATTTCCTTGTTTGCTAGTAGTGCATTGAATCAACAAATAGATTGGAGTCTTCCTTATAGAACTCTTAGTTGCTTCAATTTTTTGGGTGCCTCCATTTTGAGAGTTGCCTTGATTTTGGTGGGATGTACCTTGATTCCTCTCATTGGCACGATGTACCCCAAGAGATTTCTTGATTACACTCTAAAGATGCACTTCTTTGGATTAAGTTGGACCTTGTACTTTTATAATCTATCAAAAATAGAGCTCAGAGCTTGTATCTGATCATTTCACTTCCTTGATTTAGCTAGTATGTCATCCATATAATCTTCCACAATGTTGTGGATCATATCATGAAAGATTAATTTCATGGCTTTCTTGTAAGTTTCTCTTATGTTCTTTAGCTCAAATGGCATCATATTCTAGCAATATTTTCCCCATGGATAAGTGAAAGTTCTCTTGTGTTGGTCTTCCTTGACTATCATAATTTTATTGTGTCTTGAGAATTTGTCCATTAATGATAGCATTTCATGTCCTCCCATCATATCCATGATCATGTCAATGTTTGGAAGTGGAAAGTCATCTTTTGGACATGATTTGTCCAAATCTTTGAATTTTTTTCATATGTGGATTCCCCAAGTGGGATTTGAAATAGGTACAAGGTTTAAGACCCACTCTGGATAGTCGATCAGTTGTAGGAGTGATACATGATCTTGGAGCTTTTTTAATTCTATTTTGACTAGAAATGCTATCTGGGTCCATTCATTTTTATCAGCTTTTGTCTCACATGCTTTGCTTCAAGATATACAACTAAGTGATGAACTACAACTTCTGGATCAAGCCCAATCATATCAGCATAATTCCATGTGAATTTTACCTTTTTTTCATTTAGGAATGCAACTAGGAGTTTGTGTTCTTCTGTGGGAAGTGACTCAACATAGAATATTATGTGTGGTAGTTCATTTGTTCCCAGATTGACTGGATTGCACTATTTTTCCATAGCCTCTGACTTTTCGTAGTGAATGTCACTGAGAATAAGATTGAATCATTCATCCTCTGGCACCTCAAAGAGGTTTTCACCATTGGATACGTCCTCTATTTTTACTATTTTTGGGTTAGAGAGTGCCATTGTATGGTTTTCACTCAAAGACCTTGAGATTATTCTCAATTTCTAACTTTTGCAACAGAAGGATTCCATCATTTCCTCGTAATAGGATTCTGTATCTAGTATGATGTCAAACCCAACTTTATGATCTCCATCTTGCAGCCAATCTCATAATCCCATGAATTTTGAGATTGCCTCATCATTTTTGAATGTGACTATAATTCGTGGTCCACATTGGTTGTAATCAATGAGTTGGGGGTAGACAAGATTTATTTCATGGGTTTGATGGTCTGACTTAAAAGATAGGGTGTTGATCATGAATAAGGAGGTATCTTCAAAAAGCATAGGCAAGTTAGTTATGGGATCCCCGTCACTACTACACACATCAGTTATGTCAAAGGTAAAGTTATCTAAAGGTAGACCTATAGATATTGATAATTGAAGGGTATCTTATGATAGTTGAGGGGGAGTCTTGCTTGCTTTAATGGGAGGACTTCTTCCATGTATGGTTATACTTGGAGGGGTACATCCAATAGAGAGATAGTTCATATGCTTCTCAACAATGATAAGTTCCAATCAGTCATTGTTGTTTTTTCCAAGACTTTCATTCCTATTATAGCCCATGCCCAATATTAATTAAAGTCCTTTGTTAGAATCATCTATAGGAAGAGACAGTACATTCCTTTCATCTTGATGGAACAAACTGGATATGTCTCTCTCGTCCACCACTTCTTGCCCTAGATTTCCCCAACTCCCGAATCGAGAGGGATCTTCTCTGAAGGTTTGAGATGTTGCTAGTTGTAGTTGTCCATGGGATCTAGGGGATTGAGGTAACTCACCTACCAAAAATGCCCCCTTCTTCATTTAGTAATCTCCACACCCATTGTCTTGGATCATTACTTTGATATAAGAGATGTCAGGAATTGTGGGTGTCTTTGTCCCAAAAGTGGAAGCTATGTTTGATGGATCTATATATGGGTTTAAAGGGCCTTCATCATTTTTTGGAACTTTCAAACTTTGCTAGACACTGGGGGCAGATATTTGTATCCTTCTTTGGGAATAAATCTTGATCTATATCTTCACACTTATGTGGTGATTCGAGCATTGGCAAATGTGAAATCAACTTGGTCAAAGCATTTGTGAGCCAAAAAATCCAAATTAGTAGCCCATGGCATATTTTGACAGGAAGACATTCCTTATCAAGTATTATCTTTCATCGAACATCAATCCAAGCAATCAATATCAGTCGCATCTAATGTGCACATCAGCATCACATCAAATCATCAAAGCAATTTTGTTCCAAACAAAGCTTCATCAAGCTTCATAAATCATTGATCAATCGAATCCAATCAACTATCACCTTGTTTGACTTAACACACATAGTCAAACTATTATGTTGTGCACAATTTTACTCTAGGATAACACAACTTCCTTGGGTTTACAAGTCCATTATCATCTTGTTTGGCTTAACACACTTAGCCAAATCATCAAATCCATAATCACCTTGTTTGGCTTAACAAACCTAGCCAAGTTATCCTTTTTGTACGAGTTTATTCTAGGATAACACAACTTCCTAGAGTTTACAAGTGCATTATCACTTTTGTTTGACTTAACACACTTAGTAAAACTATGAATTCATCAATCCGATTGATCAACATTAATCTTGTTTTTCAACAAAATCTCAAAATAGAGCACTGATATCGTCATGCATATCATATCCAAATTGTCAAAATCATGCAAAAATTCAAAAGCATTCAAAAAATCCGTCAAAAAATCAAAAACATCAAAATCATTCAAAAATCCATGTCAAAATATTAGAAATTTTTTAAAATTTCATCATCAAGTCTTGTCAGTCTTTCACCTTGTCGAACTATGTCGTCTCTGAGCTTGAACGTAGGCAAGGTTGATATTTGATCATCCCCCGAGACAGTTAGGGTCAGTCCTTAGGCATCCATCACAATGGCAATCTATTTGCCCATCTAGTCTGCATCTTAAGTTAGTCCTTTAAGCAATAAAATGGCAATCCGATTGTCCTTCTTATCATCATCCAGTCTATCATCAGTCAAACTACATGGTCTTTGCGTATATAACATAGGCAAGGATAATCTATGGATCATCTCCTGAGACCCCTAGGATAGGTCTTTAAGTTAGTATGTTTGTCATAAATCTTGAAAATACCAAAAACAGCCTCAAAACATTTGAAAAAACCAAAACGGTGCATCCATTTCATCTCTCTTTCAGCCATGAATTTTATCACTCATAATAAAATTAATCATCACTTTCACCCTTTGGTGAGTCAGTCACAAGCAAGTTTAGCAGGTTCAAAAAGTGAACACCCAATTGTCAAAAGTCTTGGAAGTCTAAGTCAGTAAGCAAGCAAGTTGGTCAACTCGGAGTATCAATAGCTTATCACCCAATCAGTCCCATCAAAACCTTGATCACTACATGTCCTAGGATGAAGCTTTCCTGCGATGGACATAAGCATCAGGTACCCATCACAGTAGTTAGTCTTGGCTAACGGTATGAAGAACATTAGCTTGCTTGGTCTTTTTGACTTATCTTATTTTGCACTCATTCCAAGGAACTCTCAATGATGCCTAAACAAAAAAAGTTTAGAGAGAAAGGAATAGGGCAATGATCATTATCTTCTTTATCTGTTGTGCTTGCTGGATACTCTTGTAAAATAACTTGGCAAATACTTGCTTTGTTGGGTCTGTCCTAGCAAGGTTTATGTATGTCAAGTGTGAATAAGAGCACTCCTATCTAATTGTCAAGTCAGAGTCCATCACACTAGGTACAACGCCATCCTGGTCCTTTATACCTTGATGCATCATACCTATGTGTGTTATCAAACATAAAGCAATTGGCCCTTTGAAAATCCCAACTCCTAGCAATGCAAATCATCATCATTGATAATAATGTGAACTTGTGTGGATCCTCCTTCCATCCATCTTATTCTGCTTATTTTTCTATCTTCACTAACATTTCTACCTAAAATCGGTGTGTTGTATCAAAATATACACGAGGCTACCCATGGCCAATGACTGTTTATACATCATCAAAATTGTCTACATGAAAGAATTATCTTTTGTCCTCTGATCAATAGAACCACTCCTCTCGCATTTTATCATGATCTCGATCGGAAAATTGAATATTTTCACTCGATCTCTTACTAGCATAATTCTTCTCATTGAGGAAATAGTGGGGCATCTGAAAAATCAAGAAATTTTGAACTTTGATCACAATAGTTTATTCTTTGAATCAATGCAACAAGTACATTGCTTCAAAGAGAGGCAAAATGTAGACATGGAAAATGTACATTTCCAGTTTGGCACACTTGATCCTGATCGCTAACTTCATTTCATTGTAATTCTATCCCTTAATCTAATAAATCATCATTTATTTTATTAAGTCTATCACCTTCTTTGATTAAATTAATCAATTTAATTTAATTAACCTTACATTTATGTTTAATTAAATAAATCATTTTATTTAATTAAAATCTCTAAAGTCCTCCTATTAAATTAAATAAATTAAAACCTTATTTTATTTAATCTAACATATTCCTTCTTGGTTAAATAAATCAAATCATTTATTCTCAATTCTTGACTTAAATCAATTCATAAATCTGAGTTTAAATTGTCACATCACCTAATTCTTCATTAAATTAATCAAATCCATAATTAACTTAATCCTTTTCACTATAATCCTCTAGAGAATGCAACTTGCACAATAAATCAATTAATTTGATTTATTAAATTGCTTATTTTCTCTCAACGTGGCATCAAAAGGGAATGTTCCCTCATTTGAATTCAAAAAGGCCAAGTGCACTTGGTCCTTCCAACAAGGCATTCAATTCCTCTTATATGTCCTTGACCTTGAGCCAAGTGACATTTACTTCACTTCCCTTCCCCCTTCAACAAGTCAACTCAACATTTGAAATTCAAATTTATGCATTTATCATGCATTTATCATGCACATTGGCCAAAATGTGCTCATTCCTCATCCAATCACATGTGAACAAGTGGCACAATGCGATTGGATTATCCTTTGTCCCACATTGCTCAATCTTTCTCACTTCTTCCAAATTGAAGTCTATAAATTGGAGACTCCTCTCCTCATTTCTCATCCACAATTCACATGCAAAGTTACTCTCTTCAATTGAGAACTAATTTTTCTCATTTCATCCAAGCATTCACTATATTTTCACATTTTCACCAAGGTTATGCTCAAATCTCTTTGGAGATTTGACCATTTCTTCATCAATCACATCATTTCTACTTAGGAATTGGGAAAGGGCCAATTGCAACACATCATTGGCACCAATTTCCCCATAAGATCATCATTCTATTGGCTAAGATTAGGATTTGTTTTCATATCATTTTGAGTTTTGTTCTTCATTTCCTAATATTAGCTTAAATAGGTGGATTTCACGGGGAATCCTTCATATTTGCTTGCAATTTGATCTAACACTAACAATGTTTGTCATCTTTGTGCAATTGTAGGAATAGGGGCTCACAACTCCATGTCCTTTTTGTATATCTCTGAAATGTACATTTTGGAATCTTATTAGGCATCCATTTCAAAAAATTGGAATAAATATCAATAAAAAATGTAGGTTTTCTATCCAAAACTCTAGGAGGAGTTCTCAAATGTAAATTTGTATCAATATTGGGAAGGTCAACAACATCGTGGATATATCCTGTACTTGGAGGTTCAATTGATGACATACTTTGAGATTGACACATAAAATATGTTGTACCTCCAACTTGAGATGTCGTTTGTGGAGTTCCTTGAAATAGAGATGTGTTTGTTGATGGGTATGTTCAGGATCATCATAGAAAAAATAGGCCCTTAAGTGGCAATAAAACGACAAAAAATCAGAGCTAGACAACCTGACATAAAAATTTGAATAAGTTATCTATATTATTTCAAAAAAATGTAAAAATTGAATCTATAAAAAATTGAATGTAGTTTCTAAACTACTAGACCTTTATTTTAAAAAAAACATATCTGTTTAGTGAAAATTTGAAATTTCAATGTAGTAGTATTTATTTTTTAGGCTAAAAATAATAAGTAGGTGTCTGTCTGACCACCCTAACCACAATAAAATGATAATATTTTTTTATAAGCTTTTAGGTATAAGTAGAGGACACATGTCCTGATGTGATATATTTTTATTTTTTTCCAAGTAAATTATTAATTATGAATTTTTTGTTACAACTTTTAAAAAATATTAAAGCTTATATATCTAACCACCTTAACTTGATGAAAAATTCATGAAATTCATTTTTTTTTTAATCCTATAGTATGGAAAACATAGAATGTGACACATGTTTCAGATTCAAAACATGTTATACCATTTGAAAGTTATAGATTTTTTTCAATCATCTATCAATTAGGACTTTATTCATAATTCTAATAGAAAATGAATAATAACTATTTATTAAATTCAAAGTAAAAAATAATTTATATTGTTGGAAAGCTGAGAATCTCCTCTAAAACCCCTTTTCGTTTCATCAATTTTGGGTAAAAAAAAATCATTAGCCACTTGGGCCATCATATGGCTTACATATCGCCACTTTTTTGGCCCATCATGATCATGCACATACCCTGATGTACTTTCAAAACATAATTTTTTTGATGGTGTTTCTTCAATTGGAGATGTGATTTGAAATGTACCTGGAAAACCACATGTTGTTGTCAATGTGTCTTCAACTGGAGATGGGCATTGAGCTTCACCTATGGTTGATGATGTGCCCCCAACTTCTATATCCATTCCTATCTTTCCACAAAATTTCCTCATTCATACACTTTGTTTTTCCAATTTGACATCTCTTAGATTGCATGGGAATTTGTGGCTATATGGGCTGTGATTCCTTTGATTCACAAGCTACATTTTTTGATTCTCTTCTCCTTGCATTTTTAATTGCATGTTCTTCTAGTGTTAGAGGCTTCGATCATTTCCTTGACATGACCTTGAATGCTACATGTGCGCAAACACACATATAACAAAAGTAAGTAATGTGTTTTACAAAAAAAAATGATGCAGAGATGGGTGGAAACCATTCAATACACCAAATCAATGAGAATCACAAACCTAGGGTACAAATTGCTGCAACCTAAATGAAAAATAGAGACTCTTGTGTTTATTTTTCTCGAAACCAAATTTTTTATTGTCAACAAATTCATGAAGAATATGGATTCAAAGAAGGGTTTGTGATGCTATATCTTATCATTATTCACTATTTCTTTGACAATGAGGTTTTCCAAATTAGATGAAAATAAAAGTTTTCCAAATTAGTTGAAAAAAGAATGAAATACAATGAATTCCACTAGCCATGGTGGAAATGGAATACTATAAGAAATTCAAATAGAATTCATAAGTAAATTTATATTAAGTAAATGTTATGTTTTTATTTTTTTGTTCTTCAAATTCATAAAAATTAAACTTTTTATGCAAATCTAAAAATTGAACTTTTTTATGCAAATCCCATCTAATTCAATGTTGAGTTCTAAGTCCAATTGTTATGATTAATAAAATCATTAAGGAAATTTAGTTTATATTGTCAAAAATAAACAAATATACTAAATAAAAACATTTCAATTTACCAAAATGAATATATTACCTCAGATAATGTAAAATGATGTAGAAAATTCAAAATATCTTCTTCTACGTTGTCTACGTTGGAGATTGGTGGTAAAAAGGTGATGGATCAAGCATAGATTGGTACAATATGAAGTCAACTGTAGAAAAAAGGATTTTCTAACTTAGATAAAGCGCTGAACCAGACAAACACATGAGAATGTGGGCCTAAATCATAGGTTCAACCATTATTTTTATTTTTTAAAGGTAAAACCCATTTGGCGGTCACCAAATATGTTCCTTTGAGAAGGAGAGACTTCAGAGAGAGGGAGAGAGATAGAGGGAGTGAGAAAGAGAGGGAGTGGGAGAGAGAGAGAGGGGGAGGGAGAGGGTGTGGGAGGGAGAAACCTAAGAGAGAGAGGCTAGGAGGGAGACACTTGAGAGAATGAGAGGGAGACAAAGTGGGAGAGAGGAGGTTGGAAGGAGAGACCTAAGAAAGTAGGGTGGGAGGTAAGTGAGGCATGACAAAGAGGGATTTTGAGATAGAGAGAGAGTAAGAGAGAGGGAGGGAGAGGGGGTGGCAAGGAGAAAAAGTGGGAGAGAGGGGTGGGAAGGAGATACCTAAGAGAGTAGGAGAGAGAGGGAGTGAGAGATAGAGGGATGGGAGAGATACAAGGAGTGAGAGAGAGATAGAGAGGGGGTTGGAGGGAGAGGGAGTACTCAAGCTAGAGGGATTCAAGAGAGATGGAGGTGGTGGGGGGAGATACATGAGATATAGGGAGAGAGAGAGTGGGAAGGGGATATCTGAGAGAGGGAGAGAGAGAGGGAGAAAGGCAGAGTGGCAGAGAGTGGGAGAGAGGGAGTGGGAGAGAGAGGGAATGGGAGAGAGATAGAGGGAGTGAGTGAGTGACATACCTAAGAGAAGGATTATGGTAGATATTCTAATTAGGTTTAAGGGTTTAAGTGTTGAGGGATTAGGGTTGAGGTTTTTTGGGTAGAGGGTAGAGGGTAAAGGGTTTAAGGGAATAGGATTTAGGGTATAGGATTGATTTTTTAAGGTTCTCTGGGTTGAGGGTATAGGGTTGAGGTATTAGGGAAGAGAAGGTGGGATGTATGGAGGGAGAGATAAGGAGAGAAGAGGAGGGAGGGACAAAGATAGATGAGGGTTGAAGATCCAATGCATAGAGTAGATTGTTGAAAATTGAAGGTATATGGTTGATCGTTTAGGGTATTGGTTTGAGGGTATAGGGTTTAAGGGAGATGGGAGAGAGATAGATGGATTGAGTGAGTGAGAGAGATCCCAGAGAGAGGGATAGGGGGTGGGATGGAGAGACTTGAAAGAGAGAAAGAGGGAGGGAAGGTTAGTGGTAGAGGGTTTAATGGTTTAGGGTTTAAGGGTTAAGGGTGAAGGGTTTAGGGTAGAGGGGAGAGAGATAGAGGGAGTGAGTGAGTGTGTGAGAAAGAGAGACCTAAGAGAGGGAGAGGGCGTATGAGGTCGAGTCTTGAGAGAGATAGGGAGGGAGTGGGTGAGAGATAGAGGGTAGAGGGTTAAGGGTAGATGGTTAAGGGTAGATAGTTAAGGGTAGAGGGTAGAGGTTTTAAGGGTTTAGTGTTTAGGGTAGAGAGGAGATAGAGAGAGAGAGAGAAATCCCTATTAGAACATAATAATTTTATGAATTGATTTTATTTGTTTTACTGGCTAATGGATAGTTGACCCAGCTCTCTTGAATTGAGATACTACTAAGATGTGTTGACTGGTGATTTTGGACTACCGATATTCTGCTTCAATCTCTATAAGTTACTTTTGTCTTAAATATATTCAAGATAAATCTGCAAAAACATTCCCTTATCTCTTAGAAATTATGCAGATTTTTTTCTTAATACTTCTCCATTTTCATATTTTCTTTCAATAATTCATAAAAAGATATGTGATGCCATATTTGAAACCATCATATTTTAATTTTACTAGTTATGTAATTATAGTATATTGATTCCAAATATTGTGAAATGCATTGGCAATATGCTGGATGAATGAAGTAAACTATGCAATTGGTAGGTGTAAAGAAAAATTCATTAACCCTTGCCAGCTTCATTCTTGCCTATTTTAAAATATATGCTTTGGAATAGGGCATGCAAATCCATCTAAGTATAATTAAAAGGATACTTTTTTCAGATATTATATTACAGTAAGTTCAATGAATGTAAGCAGAGATATTCTAGCAAACCTGCAGATGGTACAAAATTTCATGGTTAAGTGGAAGCCTCCCATCAACAAAAAGATCCAAATATCCATGTATCTATCTCAATCAAGCCTCTAAACCCTTCAGAGCTGTCGAATTTTCCACTAACCTGTTATGCATAAAAGTCAATTTTTAGAGACCACTAAAATAAAAATAAAAAATAGAACTTTGAAACCAGCTCCATAGACAACACAATGTTCATAGTGAAAATTTATCACTTTCTTTCATCTTTGCATATTGATTTTATGCTTCAAACGATGCATTTATTATATTGAAAAGTGCATTACTTACCTTATTGAGCTTTTGTTTGTTTTGAGAATAGCTTAATATTCTCTACTTAATAGGGCCAACCATGTGAAGGTGGAAGCTCATTTGGTACATCCCCCCCCCCTTCACAACACTCTCGATTCCCCATACCTGATCATATAAAATTAATCATTCATTCATCCATTAATAACATATAACAAATTAATCATTCATTCATCCATTAATAACATATAACATTCATTTATTCATTCTGCATTAATAACATATAACATCCATTCATTAACATATAAAATTCATTCATTAACATATTCAAATTCATTCATTCATCCATTAATAAAATATAACATTCATTCAATCATCCATTAGTAAAATATAACATTCATTCATTAGCATATAACATATTCACATTCATTCATTCATACATAACATTCATTTATTCGGTTTTTACATATTATCAATTATATGGTTGTCATAATATGATTACAATCAATTAATTTTTGTTTCTTTTTTGCAGCTAAAAAAAGCTGAAGTGGAGTATCGTTTTCAAAATCATTTGTCCCCCATTCATTTGGTCTGATATCTTCTCATGATCTTAATATATTCCTAGTCATGTACTCATAACGTGGATGCCGCTACAAGGGTGGTCTACTGCAATAGCAAATAAATGTTAAATTGATCTGTTTTATTATTATTGTTACACGTATTTCATTAATTCAAAAAACATCATAGTGGTTCTCTTTACCATGTTGGGCCACATCATGTTCCTAATATTATCTCATAACCTCATGGTCAACATGTTGAGAACCCTCTAAATCCTGCTCTAGAGTTGAAAGATGAAAGATTACATTAATTAATACACCAATTGCAATTAAATATGTTTAAAAAAACATTAGAGTGGTCATCTTTACCTGATGGAGCCACATCATGTTCTTGATCTTGTCTAGCCTGATCATTCTCAACATGTTGATCATGCTCTACATGCTCTAAAGTTGAAACATGAAAGGTTACATTGATTAATACACCAAATTCAATTAAAGATGTTTAATTGTATTAATCCATATTTCATTTTGTATAGCACATGAATACATCTAGTATTGGGATGCACACCATGGCCTTCATCTCCAGGTTGTACTCCACCCTCACCAGGCTGCATTCCAATGTCATGTGCAGTATTATCATTGCTCAGCTATGTAAACCAAATAGACACATTATAATGGTGGAAATTAATATTGAATAGATTGCACAAGTATTCAATTTGAAATAAACTTTATTGAGTTTATTTCCTTGCATGTTGGATGCACTGGAAGATTGTGGTTTCCCAGTCGAGACTCTTAGGTTTTCAATTAGGGGTCCATAGCGTTAGTTGAAGGCAATCTTTAGGTCCTTTTTTGTGGGCACTCTGTTGAAATCACAACCATGCATTTTTGCATGCGATCATGAATTTTGCTTCTATGGTGTGATAAAACCAAAAAAAATTGCAATTTATTAATTGGATGCAATATCTCATTTATTGATACTTACAAATCATGCGGCCAATTTCATATAGCCACCAGAGCCAAGTTTGTGTTTCCCATTGTTTTCTAGTCTTTTCCTTGTTTCTTTTGTTGTGTCGGGAAGCCTATGAAATTTTTGAAATACATTAGATTATGTTAAAATAAAGAGTAACTAGTATATAATTAAATTGTTGATAGTATCACATACCTTCCTTGGCCCGATGGTGTCTTTAATTTTTTCTTTTTAACCTTCTCCTTTACATCCGACACCAATTCCTTCTAATCCCTCTTTGGAATCATAGGGGGATGCTCACACTTTTTTCTCTTCTGTAAATGTGACCTATATTGGTCCATCATGTACTTTAGATAGGTACCATCTTTCTTAAGGACCTTGGTTTGGTTGAATGTTTTATCATCGAACAACACAACTAAACGATTAATGAGCTCATCTTTTAAATCTTGATTTTGGGCATTCCATCATGTATGTATGGTGGGCCCGAAGAGTTCCAATGTAAGATCACTTAGATGTTTATAAAAAACATCATTTCTTGTGAAATGATAATGGGATCATTAGTCTATAAAGAGTGATCAATAAGTAAATTTCAATTGGATTATATATAATAATAATTAAAATATTTTAAAGTACCTAGGACCTTCTTTATCTTTATGGGAAGGAAATCCTTGGTCACCAAAAATGTGACCGAAAATGTTCCTGTACTAGTAATACGGGAAGATCCAAGAAATGCTACTAAAAAATCACAAGTACTAGCGCCCTCTGTATCCATAGGTACTAACACATGTAGTGGCATGTGT
Source organism: Sequoiadendron giganteum (assembly GCA_007115665.2). Classification (NCBI taxonomy): domain Eukaryota; kingdom Viridiplantae; phylum Streptophyta; class Pinopsida; order Cupressales; family Cupressaceae; genus Sequoiadendron; species Sequoiadendron giganteum. The sequence continues at coordinate 845,584,464 of CM021101.1, read as the reverse complement.
TCGCTGCCAGATGGTGCACTACCGAATGTCTGCATGGTATATGTTGCCAATATTTTAGTGGACAATATAGGCATGGATGATGGGGTCGGATGATGTTTTGTATGCATATGATGATCAATATTGACACTTGTACTGACCCCTACTTCTTGTGCAACATTTGCAGTACCTCGATCATGCCCAACAACATGATGAGGACACAAATAATCCTATACAAAAACAAATATTTTAGTTCATGACATAAAAGAGTACAAAATATAAAACCATGAATCAACTTATGTTATAATTAAAGATCTCATGACAGCTTACTTGCAAGTTTTGTGCTATTTCAAACAATATTTTAACTCTGTCTCTTATCTCATCTATTTGAGGCACTATGAATACCAACTTAAGGATTTCTTCATTGCATTTGTTTTCGGCCTTCCTCATCATATCCATAGGGTTTGCAGAAAATATGATGTCATCATCGCATAATAGTGACTACACCTTCATATGGATGCTCTCCTCTACTGTTGGTGTCTTTCCCTAATCATCCAACTGCAACAAGAATATTAAAAACATTATCAAAATTAACCCAATAAACTCATGAAAAAAACATAATAATAAAACATTTTGCTTGTATCTAATTTGTACAATTACAATGAGGTAAACCTATAAGATAGAAGCGTCTAAAGATGGATTGTGATCTACATACTAAGCCAAAGCCTTCCTCGTATGATCAATGTCCTGCTGTGACAAAACATAAATATAAAAGGGTATGTTCAAGATCATGATGGGCCAAAAAGTGGCGATATTTAAGTTATATGATGGCCCATGTGACTGATGACATTTTTTTAATCCAAAATTGATGAAATGAAAAGGGTTTTAAAATGAAATTCTCAGCTTTCCACCAATATAAATTATACTTTACTTTGAATTTAATAAATAATTATTATTCATTTTCTATTTGAATTATGACTAAATTCCTGATTGATAGGTTGATTAAAAAACATATGTAGTTTTCAAACGGTATCAATTTTTTTGAATCCAAAACATGCGTCACACTCTATGCTTCACATACTATAGGATTAAAAAATAAAATTTAAATTTCATGAATTTTTGATCAAGTTAAGGTGGTCAGACATACGAGTATTCATATATTTCAAATGCATCACACCGGGACATTATTCCTCTACTTATATCTAAAATATTATAAAATAATATTATCAATTTATTGTGCTTAGGGTGATCAGAGAGACACCTACTTCTTATTTTTTCCCTCAAATTTAAGTACTACTACATTGAAATTTCAAATTTGAACCAAATAAATTTTTTACTTTTTTAAATAAACCTAGTATTTTAGAAAATATATTCAATTTTCTACAGATTCTATTCTTACATATTTTTTAAATAATATAGAATAATTATTCAATTTTTTATGTCAAGTTGTCTAACTTTTATTTTTCTAAATTTTATTGCCACTTAAGGGCCTATTTTTCCCATGATGATCCTACACATACCCAAAAAATATTACCAAAATGAAACCAATAGACTTACGAAAAAAAAAATATAATAAAATGGTATATTGGAGTCATTAATTGGAGGTTGGTTAAAATGGTATATAGTACATACCACCCCCATAGTAATTGTTTTTGTATCTAAGAGATTCAAATTGTAATTGATTAGCAACTATTCCCCTACAGTTATTGATTTTATCGCACATACGAATGCACAGTTTGCCTTTCACGCCTCGAATAAACAAATTGGGTTGCTTATTTGTTGACCCAGGTCATGTAATATTTATAAACCTTGCAATATTCCTTGATGATTTTGGCCTCCTGTCAATGTACCTAGCCACTCCTTTATTTTAATCCTTATCTTTTATTTGTTTATAATTTGTTGATAGTGCATACCTATGCATACTTCATGTATATTGAACCAACTGCATCCAATCTTTGTAAGTGTAGCAAGGTACAACATACTCCATCAGCTTAGTAACTTTTTCGTAACATACCTTTGTGTCATCCTTGCAAAATAGGCCCAAACCATGTAATGACGATGGTGTTATGTGATATATCCTCTCATTGACTCCTATGACATCTAGTTGATCTCCCTCTTTTAGACCTACTACATGTCTCACTTTTCTCTTCTCTTCCTGAATTTCCCTCGCTCAAGGAAGAGAAATTTGACAAATACCTATTTGGTGGTACCTGCATTCATATGTATGTTGGATGAAGTTCTTTCATGGTGATGTGATCTGAAGGTGACATTATGATTAATCTATCATTTCATCGCTAGAATTTGACAGGCTATAAGGTAATCAAGTCTTGATATATTGCAAGTTATTGTTACTACCATTCAAATGTGTCCATCAAAAATCAAATCTACTTAACGTTTTAACTCCCAAACTTTGTAACAAGTGTTAAATGTGACTATGGTCAACTAGTTACACAACCAAGGCATCAAATGTATTCTCTAATTGTAATCAAAAGACTTTTTGTCTTAATTCAAGTAATTAAACTTGAAGGGAAACACCACCAAGTGGTTTATTGGACACCTACATGACTAAAAATAGCAAACAATTTACATATAATTTCCATATGTCTAAGTGGTTAACGAGGAGGGAGTGTGTACTGGGCATCGTAAATTCATCATAAGTTTATTCTTTGGCCATAAGAATTGTTTAAGTCATCTTAAATATTCCTATGTCTAATTGCTAGGAGACTTTTCGTATGTTTTAAGGTAGGATGAGTGGTCACATCAATGTTCTAATTATCTATGACAAGGTTTTGACATCTTCAAATAGTGAAATTTAGTGCTCATAGTCATGTGAAGCAACAAAATTTTCATTATGTATGATGGTAGGATTTGATAGCTTAAAATAATTGGCTACGCAACAAACCTAAAGTTAAAAGAAACTTTTTTGTTTAAGGGGTTAGCACTTTCTTTCATCTTTGCATATTGGTTTGATGCTTCAAACAATGCATTTTTTATCCCACTTCTATCATATTGTATTCCCATCCCATTGCGATTGTTGGAGGAGTTGATACAAAAATTTTATATCAGATACCACGTTCTTGAAGCAATTTTCTATTTTTTTACAATTTTTCTTAAGTTCTTTTGTGTTGTATGGATCCCTACAAGCTTGAAATGCACTGAGATCATTGTTGTAGATAAGCATATGTGTTCCCTTTCATTTGAATTTGTTTTGAAGTTCTCAATTCCTGTTTTGTGGGAGAAAACAATTAAATACAGGGACTGCCCTATTGTGCCTATGTAAGGTTTTGAGGCTAAATAGAAATGACATCCACGAATCCACCCACTATCTTGTAACTACAACTCGGTGGATTGGTGTGCATCATGGTGGATTTTTTGGAATATCAAATCTTGTTCTTTAAATTCCATTTATGTTTTTCCCTTTTCTTAACTTGTTACATTGTTTGGGAGGAACCTAAGGATGGGTTTTACCTTGGCTTTCATAAAAATCCTATTGTTCCATGTAAAACCTTGGTAGAGATATATTCAGCCGCTACCTTTTTGGATTGGGTATTAAAATGACTTATGTCTCATTTTTTCATCTAGGCCAGGCCCCTTTTTATTAAATGAGTTAAGTATTTTTCCTAGCTTTATTAATTCCTAAGTTTAGGTTGGACCATGCCCTATGCTACTGATATAAGCCCAAACCTAAGGGGAGGGTTAATAATCAAAAGAACTTCTGAAACTGCAAGTACAAAAGCTACAAAATTGACTGTATATGTGCCAAAATTGGCCCAAAAGATAGCTGAAAGAGAAGTAGAAAAGCTCATTGCATTTAGGGGTTTCTTAAAGCAAGAAACTTGGCATTGAATTGATTCCCTAGGGCTGATAGGGGAAATTTTCTTGTGAATTTGTGGTTGTTAAGTTAGGGTTTATCAATTTGATGGATATCTTGGTAGAGTGATGGTGACACTATTTAATGGTCCAATCTCTACTTCGAAACAAAAATATGTCTAACAATTCTAAGAGATATAATGGGATGGAATTAAAGGAACCTTCATATGAAGGATCTTCTAATTAAGGATCTTCTAATTAAGGATCTTCTAATTAAGGACCTTTGAATTAAGGTCTTCATTTGAAGGTCCTTCATGCCACGGTTCCTTTTATAAAGAATTTTGGACATGAATTATTTAAAATAAAAAATACCTTCATTTGAAATTATTTACATGACATCATTTTTAAATGAAGGTTTTTCATTCAAAGGTCATGACGACATCACCTTCAAATGAAGGTTCTTCAACTGGTATTTTGCAATTTTGAATGTGTAATAATAATTTAGGGTTAAAAATAAATCCATTTGAGGCTTTTATAAATGAAAGGACATTTTATGCAATCATATACATTGTCAAACTTTTAACTTAATAGTAAGGGAATCATGAGTAGTTTGTTGGGCCCATTCAACAATCTCCAATGCAAGTATTGAATTTTCTAGAATGTATCTACAATCAACAAAGCCATTTTTTTTACCTCTATGACTATATCTCAAGAAATAGGTTTTATTGTAATGGCTTTTATGTTGAAAAGGATTTTGTAATCTAGGTGTTGAAAAGCATAATTGGCCACCATCCTAGGAAATATTCTTCATTCTAACTTTTAGGTGTTAAAATTTAACAATACGTAGGTTGATGAAAAATCCCAAAGAGCCTTTCTCCATGTTCTTCAAGTACACATAGCAACAGTCTTCTCTTATACGCTTGGACATGATTTCAATAACTTAGCTAGGAATTATTCATTTAACCTAAGATTTTCTCATAATTCCATCATTGGAAAAGTATGATCAAATAATTCTATTATGAATAATTTGTCTATGTGCCTCTAGGAATCACTATAAAATGTGAAAGACTAAGCTATTTTATTTTTTTTATCTTATCTTATACAATTTTATGAGAAGATCTTTGTAAAATAGGCATGAAAATTGTAGGTTAAAGAGAACGGGTGTGCCAAACTTACAGATTTCATTGTCCCTTGCTTATCGATTTTCCCTAAGTACCCTCAAGCTCATCCTCGGTGTTGGCATTGACCCTATTTTTCCTCCAAACTCTTCCGCAACATTGGTATTGACCTTTTTTTCACTCCTCCAAACTCTTCCTCGGTGCTGGTATTGACCACATACGGAATCTCCTTGCCAAAGAAAGTGGCTTCATAATTTAATATGATAATTTTTCTCAGCTCTAGAAATTATATGTTTCCTTAAAGAGGAAGGAGAAACCTCAAGGGTAAAAGAGATTCTTAGGAATCTCAACACTTCCTTATGATCAACCCCCACCTATCCATAGGAATTGAACCAATTGGGCTTGGCAAAGAAGGATTTCCTATAACATTGAGTCTTATGCTACTATATATTTGACCTTAAAGCTTTCCAAAAAATATATAGCCATTGAATATTCTAAATAATGTCACATTTGTCCTCCAAGAGAGTGAGAAAGGAGTCATTACAAAAATGACCATTAAATAGTTGGGCTATAGAGTTACGAAAATTAGTACCAAGTGAATAAGGTTTCATGAAATACTATTAGCCAAAAGATATCCAAAGGCTTCCATATAAAACACAAATAAAGTAGGAGCTAAGGGGAAAACACCCAAAATCCTCAAATTTATATCCATTCATGGTAATACAAGTATAACCATCATAACAATTTTTTGAAAAAAGTAAACAAAAATTGAGGAACAAATCCTAGATGACATATCTAGTCCAATTCAACGCTAGTGGTAGCATGAGATTAATGAAATTACCACAAGTTTTAAGTAGAAGTAAACTGCCATTTTCAAGGTTTCATGCTAGTATGAAATTGTGACTAGGTAAATGGAAACAAAATTAGAAAATTGGAACCAACACTTAAGTGTAAATAATTAGAAAATTTTAACCACACTTTTTGCATGGATGAACCAATTTAAAAATTTAGACAAAGGTGAGAGTAAGAAAATTAAAATGCACCTTTATGAAATATTTAGTCTAAGAGCCAAATTTGGATGGCAAAGTTAGTAAGAAGTAGTGTTGAAAGTGGAAAATTAATAATGAAATGATGGCTAATAGAGAATACACAATATATTGGAAAAATCAAGAGAACTTATATCTGCACACAAACACACTCAAAATTATAATTATATCATACAGTTCATTTGGGAATACATTGCAGTATGGATTTTACAAATCCTTTCAAATATACCTTCCCCTTTGAACTACTATCTTATAAGAATGTAACTAATTATTTAATATAAAAAATAAACAAGTTAGTAAGGTGAATTTATTAATGTTAATATTAATATTCCAACACCCTCCCTTAAGTTTTACATTCCTCACAACAAAACATGTTGATTGAAACAAACAAATATATATAGGCTAAGGTAACATCATTTGATTTTTCTTTAAGTTCTCCCTCAAGAACATCATTGTCTCGAGTTATACAAGTCACACTATGTGATCCCTTTTCTTACAATAATAACATTCATTTTTTTTTTAATTATTATTACCTCATGAGTATAATACATTCTCATGTTGAATCAACTATTAATTTTTTTCAATTTTCCTTTTTTCTTCTCCTAATAGGGCCAAAATCACATCTTATTATGTTTGAAAAGTTATTGGACTAAGCATAGAAATAAATTTTTTGTATTTTCAAACTATTTAACAAAATATCCTTAGCATCTTCATCATCTAATACAGCCTTGACTTCCACCAATTGTTTAATGAGGGATCTCAAATTTCTTATGTGATTAGACATAGTGATTATATCTCTCATTTTGAATCTAAATAGTTGAAGTTTTCTGAAAAAATTCAAATTAACTATTTTTGATCCAAATATTTTATTGAAATTATCCCAAATTTCCTATGATGATTTATCTAAATCTATATAATAAAATTTAATGTCAGAAAGAGAAAGACCAATAATATATTTGACTTTATCATCTATTTTATGTCATTCCAAATACTTATTTGTATTTGTAGGTGGTGTTTTGTTCCCATGCATGATTCTCTATTATTCATTTATTGCATTTTTTTTTTGTTTTCCAAGTATGAAATTTAAAATATTTTTTTGTTTAAAAGAATCTTTATCTTAAAAATATGATCTAAAAATATTTGAAAAGTTTAATGTCAACCTTATCACTCTAAAAATTACAACTTAAACATCCCTTTCAAACCTTGTAACCATTTTTCAACCACTCTCCAATTCATTTTTCCTCATCACAAACATTGACACCATTTTACTATTCTAAAGACCTTATTGAATCCTCTTATGCATCAAACTTATTTAATTGTTTCAAAAGAGAAAATTTTATTTTTTGAAAATATGACTTTTCAAATTTCACACTTCCTTCTTATTATTACCAAATGCCTTTATTTTAAATGAAAAACACATGAATGTTATAAATTTATTATTTCTATAAGTCAACAAACCATATATCTCTTTTTAATGTCTAACTTAAAGCATATTCCAAATAGAAACTTGGATGTTGCATAGAACATTAAAAAACTAATAACAAATAATAAAAAAAACTACTACAAAGACCTAGGATAGGCTAGACGCCCATAGTAGAGCATTCATCACAAACCAACTAGCCTTTACAGTGATTTTGCACTCGTTGATTCCCTAAAGAAAACCTTATCTTGAGTATAATCGATCATACTCACATATGATCACATCATTCTTGACCATTTGATATCATGAAAAACCTGCAAAATCTAGTATTCAAATAACCCATATTATCAGCAAGACAAGTTCCATCGGGGTGAAATGAAAAGGTCATATTGAGCATATAGGTCTGGACGATGAAGTTCCATCAGCAAGAAACCTGTCTTATCTCACCGATCAAAGCACAAGGAGTTGTATCAGCTAGACCAATTTTCATCGAAGTAAGATCCCTGAGTCAGCCCAAGTGCATTTGTCTCATCCCGCTTGATGCAAATTTAAATTTTAATCGTCGATCCTTTAATTTTGTTAGATCATAGAATGATTTCCTTCAAAAGGCTGATGTAGTCTCCATCTGAACACCAAGGGCCCACAACATTATGCATTGCCAAGGAAAGACACATGGCACTCGCTTGTGATATCGCAATCAATAAACACCTTACATTTTTGTATCATGCGATGGTAGGAAACCATTGATCTCCACCATTGGAAATCATATTCATTCATAGCGGTGACCAAATATAATGTATTAAAACTCAACATAATTATTTAAGAACTTTGATAAGATTACATCAGAAAGATTCTTGGTGACATACTTGAGATCGAAGGAATAATCATCAGGGAGACTTATAACATCGAAAAAATTACTAAAAGTCTTAGTGATATACCATGTCTTGCCGATGAAGACATAAACAGATCAAGATAATAGTCGAGGTGAATCTTGGTGACATTTATATGAATCAGATGGATATATTTTGTGATATCAATGTAATGTCTCCCTGTCAAAAATAATTTTTGATGAACGTTAGTCGAGCCTAAATAAAAGGATTGCCCAAAGTTTCAATTGTCTTGCCGATAGAACATTTGATGTGATAGTGGGTAAATTTGAATATCAGCTACACTCGTCTTTAAAGCTAAGACATTAATGGTAGTATTACTAGAAAATGTGTCGATGATTTCCCAAATTGAGAAAAAAAATTGAAGGTGAATTTTGCAAAGTTAGCAGCACAGGAACGCATGAAGCTGGCCAAAGGATCTTGTGATTGAAGAATTCTAAATAGATATGTAAGTTCCCTAGAATTAAATTTTTGGTTTTCTGATTCATAAAAATGGAAAGCACAACCTCAGGAAAAGAAAAAGGTAGGAAACATAGTGAGTGTAAAAACCTTGAGGTAAAAAGAAAAAAATTGAAGTAGAGAAGGAATCGGCGGTAGCTGAGAGGAAGTTAAACCAGGACTTAATTGATCAATTTCCCATCTCAGGACCTAAGGCCAGGCAATCTGCACAACTTAGGGTGGAAGTGGAAAAGTTAGAGGATAAAGGCAAGCATATAAGAGACATATGGACCCCAATTAGGGGATATGAGCTATTTATTTTTCATTACCAACAAAGGAACCGATATGAACCAGTGTGCAATCCTTGGAAGTTAAACCTAGGGAAACTAGTCTACCCCAATTTATTTGTAAATGTAGAATTGGTTAAAATGCTAGCTGCCAATTATAATCTAAAATGTAAATGTATTTGTGATCCATCAGGTAAACCATTTATACATGTATCTGAAGTTGCCATCTCTGACGTTTTTAACCTAGAGGGAGTGTGTCGTGAAAGAATTGTACCTGAAGAGCTGGAAAATGAATTTTGGAGGATGAATACTTTGTACAAGGGTTGGAGGTTCTCACTACATAGGTCTAAGAAAGATGGTGTTTTAGTTCCACTAAATGATAGTGATGGTCCTACATTCCACGTTAATTTTTTTGAACCCTACATGAGGTACACATATTTTTCAGTGTGTCAAGTACTGGGAATGGAGTCCCCTAAGCACATGTCAATTGTACCCATGGTAATTGCAGCGGACATCCAATGTAACAATTCAAGGTTTTTTAATTATGCTTCACACATTCTTAAAGTACTTGATTCAAGACTAATGACATTAAAAAGTGGAGTTCCTATCTTGCACTTGGATGCTTATTCAATCCTAATGCATATGATACTTTATTATGGATAAGAATTCTATATGTGGCCTAAAAAATTGAGGGTTTTACAATTTGATAAGGAAGGAAGCTTATTACCAGTACAACTCTTGACTATGACCTGGGATTGCAGATTTGCTCATTCTTGTTATCTACATTTTTAAGAGATTTTTGTGAAACCACTGTACAAATTTTACAATCATCATTGTGAATACTCATTTTCTGATGAAATAAAAATGTTTTTAAGGCCTAAGGATTTTAATGGACCTATCAAGCACAATTGGGGAGACTGGTGTTGTCTAGAAGATGCGACCATTATAAGAGTATATGGATTTCAAGATGGACCCTTCATTCTGCCCTAGATGGTGCCTAATAGGATTGCATATTTGGAGATTTATAGGCAATTGAACTTTTTAGATGTTATGAATCTAAGTTCTTTTGGAAAGTAGGCATTTATGCCTAGTACATTATGCTTCGGTGAGTTCACTGTATTAGCAAGGGATGGATATGAAATGATTCTCAAAAAAAATTTGCAATACAACATGAAGAAGGGTCTATTGGTGTAATTAAATGTTTTGTACCTTGTCCTACGTCATAATTACACTTTAGTTAAGTTTACTTAGGGACCACATAGGAGTTCTTGGAGATTTTCCACCTTTGGTGGACTTATCTTCTTATTACTTTATCACCTCCACCTTTCATGGACATATCATGTGATTAGGGTTCCACCTTTTGTGGTAGATCCACTATTTTTGGTGGTTATCACATTATCACCTTTCCACTTTAGGTGGAGTGATAGATTTTCATTGTTGTTTCATGTCATAAGATTATGACACTTGTCATAATCTTATGCACTCCTATGTTCTCACCTTGGCTATATAACCAAGGGGTCTCTCATTGTAAAATCAAGCAATTCCATTATATTGACATTGAATACAGTTTATTCTTGTCATATTATTTTCTCTCTTCTTGTGCTTTCTATTTGGTCCATAGATCTTGGCATCCATAGCCAATTCTAACATGGTATCAGAGCATGTTTGATTCTAACAGGGTCCACTATGAAAAGGATTTGATCTAGAAGGGTATATTGATTTTTCAAAAAATAAAATGAACTTGGGAGGATACAATCACATACCCTATCTATATGATGACTTGATCAGGAATTTGGAAGCAGAGGAAGCTGAAAAAGTTCTTGATGAGTATAACAGGGGATTGTAAGATAATTAACTATTATCTTCTGATGAAGAGGCATCTGGTGATCGTAGTCCTAGCAGTACAATTGATAAAATTTCCAAATTGAGAACTCAAGACTACAAGAATGTTGCCAAGGAACTAGATGTTGAATGAAGTGCAACTACTAACACAAGGCAGATATCATATAAATCATTTGTGGCTGATGATGAATGCATTAAAAACTTAGAATTTAAAACCTTTTTGTTCAAAATAAAAGGAAAATCAATAAGCGAATCAGTGGAGAATATTACACCAAGTAATGAGGAACAATTGCTGAATAACTTAAAATCAAGTGTGGAAGAAGAAATGAAGAGGATGACCCCTGAAAAAGGAAGGAAACTATTAGAAGATGCATGTGTCATGATCTTTCATGGGTTGGATTTAAAATCTGATTTGTTTTTTGATAGTTTTCTGAATAATAGTAACACAACACATAAACTCACTCTTGATGGCGTAATATAGATCTATGTAGGATCTAAGTATAGCCCAGATGAGGGATCACTTATGGTAAGGGCCTTGTATCCTCCACACAAGAAATCTATTGTAATCAATCTTGAAAATACTTTTGGACATGTAATGACGTTAAAAGTTGGTGAGGTTGATCCAATAGCTAAAACACAAATTGGCATTAATGTGGCCAAATTAAATAAAGACCAAATCCAAAAGCTAATCAAGGAAAAAGAAACATATAAGATTAATAATGAGAGACTACTCAGACAAATTGATCACTTGAAGGACATGATGGGAATCATGTTGGGATCCAAAAATAAATTGACTCTTGGTGAAAGCTCCCAGGCAAGAGACCAATGGGAAGAATCAAAAGCGTACTCATGAGGTAAATGTGATGCACTCACTGCAATAATAAGGAAGAAGCATACCAACTTAATGACTTGGTTGAGTAATCTCTGGGAAACACATTCAAACAATTTTACTACATTACAAGAACGCAAGAGGATCGATGGAAGGATTTGAGAGAATTTCCAAGAAATAAACCAAAGGGATGCTCCTGATAACATAGCTATTGATACTAGAAACCATTTTATGAAAAAACATAAAGACTTCCATGATGAATTGCAAGGTGATGAGAAGGGGATGATCAATGTCACAAAAATGGGAGTCCCAATGTTCTTATAAGATGTAGGGGAACTAAAGGGAAAATATAGATGGATGAAGGAATGTGAGACGATGATGCAAATAATTCTAGATACAACCAAATGAAATGATTTAACAATGGACGAGGCATGTCAAAAAAATGAGAAGATGTTTGAAATGGAGATAGCCATAAGGAATGCATTGAAGGATGTTGATACACACAAGCATCTAGCTTACCGTGATTATCGATCAAACATCTATTTATGGCTTAATAGAGCATAATTTATAGTTTTTTATTGTTGTTAGGAAAGAGACATTTCGAAAAGGATGCACCCTTTCACAATTTTGATATATTTATATATGTTTCATAATGTAAAACAGATATAGGCGGATAGGAGAAAGATACAGTAGATAGTTTGCAATGAAAATTTCATTTAAAAGACTTAGATGCCTGTATGAATTTTGATGAAGTTAATGAAGATGTCTGAAATTGTGGCTTCATCTTGGTATGAACTATTTGTGGAATTATATAGTTATCTGGTTGTCTCCATTTTGATTTTTTTGTTCTTGTTTAAATTGATATACCAAGCATATATATATTCAGTTTACTGATACACATTTTTTATATTTGTGTGATTTGATTATTTGGTTCTTTCAAGTAAAGATTAAACCCTTCTAGTCAACAGTAATTGAAGAGTATTAATTGGATCAATAAGAAGAATTACATAACTAGGATTGTCATTTTATCTCAAGTAGATTTTGTTAGTCACTTACTTGCACATTTAGACAAGTTATAAACTACATCTATGTGCCAAACAGTTTGAACTATTTCCACCATATATTACACTTTTATAGATCTTCATTAGACTCCATACACCCAACAAGGTACTGGTCTCATGCTTTCATCTTTTATTTTATCTATTTTGTTTCTTACATCTATTAACTAAACATATTCTAATATAATTTAAATATAATTATAATTAAAAACATCATAAATTAATTATGTAACCACATAATTCAAATATAATTCTATCAAGAAATTAATATCCAATAGATAATACAATCGCATAACTCATACATTTCAATGTCATTGATATTATTCTTCATCCAGCTCTTTGTCTGTATCATCTAATCTAGATTCAATATTGTTAGGATTGGTCATACCATCATCATCATCATTGATATTATTTTCGATAATTTCATCATCCACAGGGATATCATCTTCATGATCTAGTTCCTCCTCTTTGACATCTTCGTCAAGCACATCATCAACTAACTGTTGATCCTGATTATCATCTACATCATCTTCTATTTCTTTAGTATCTTCTTCTTCCACCACATTATACTTTGTCGGCATTCCTCTTGGATCATTTCTAGCAACATATGACCAACCCACTTTACCTAGAACCTCTGAGTAAAATAATTTCTCACATTGGCTTGGAAGAACATAGGGCTCATTTCTAGCTCGCTCAAAATAACTTGTATTAACCATGGTAAATCCATTATCATGTTCAATAGCAGTTCTCTCAGGATCATTTTCATTCAATCATAGCCTGTACTATAGGAAAACAAACATAACTAATTTGAAGGCCTTAAAGTCACACTCAAGTATATCATCCAAAATCCCATAGTATTGATTTTTCGAGACTTTTGGATGTATGTTGCTTCTAGATGAAACATTAACCTGCAATATGTCAAACATATAAAAATTATTGCAATATCGTCAGTTAATAAAAATATTTATTCTTGGTTGAATGTATGCAAAGAAAAAAATCTCAACATATATATACATCAATATAATTGAAAATAATTAAATAATATGGGTGATTAAAATATTTATATGTACCTATTTATCTCTTAAACCATATGCTAAATCAATTTCCCTTGGTATAAAATTGGAATCTCCATCACGATGAGCTTCTTTAACCAATGAAGGCACACCTTCCCATGTTAATGCGCAACCAGATTGTTGACATGGTTCAATCCATACCGTCATCCAATCAAGATTTTTTGTGATGTATAAATGTAGTGCATCTCACTCTCGACCAACTATATCAAAAAAAATTGAAATCCACAAACGATGTATAATTAGTTAACTACCACAGTATATGACCTTAATTTATAATTGATGAATATTGAAGATTAATAATTAAATAAGTACAATATACATAAAAACCAAATGTAAAACATATTCTAATTAATCTTTATGACCATCTTATAATTACCTGTCACTTTCCTCAATCTACCTTTCCCCATCAGGTACTCCCCTTCAAATTTGTTAATGGAGTTGGGATCCCAAATGCGATCTACATGGATCTTTGTTGCAAACTTAGGAAGATATTTAGTAATGTACACCATGGTCTAGTATACCATATATCCCTCTGCCATAGGACCCTTAGGATGTCCTCTTTGTCTAACCAAAGCCTTCAAAAATTTCAAGTGCCTCTCAACCATCCATATTGACCTTGTGTGTATAGGTCCACACAATTCAATCTTCTCAACTTGGTGTATGAGGTAGTGTTCTTGTGCATTGAAAAATGTTGAAGGTAGACAATTTTATATTTCACACATTAGATGGGGAGTTTTTCTCTTCCAATAATTTATATCTTCTTTATGAATTGCTTTAGATGACAGCTATCTACAAGTGATTCAAGCCACAAACCTATTATTGAGATTTAAGAAAAATATACAATGAATTGAACAAATATCGCTACTTACCTCATGCATTTTCCAAGAACATATATAACTTGCTTGAATTTGTTGTTGAATTTGTTTGGGAGAGATGGAGGTAGAACATACTACAACAATTATAAAATGATATTTTCATTAATATTTTTCCAAAAGTAGTAAACATAATACACTGAAAAGTACAAGCAGTATATAAATATATATATAATATACCAAAATAATTACCTTAATTAAGTTATGCCAATCATGCATTTTCATTCTTGAACCAAATTCACCTTTCTTTGTTATGATATTGTTTATGTTCGCAACAAATCCTATGGGAAATCAAAATTTTCGTATGAATTTTTTTATAGCATTGCTTTGTTGATCCGTTAATAACCAAGGAAGGAAACTTATATTAATTTGGTCTCCATTGCTATTTAATTGAATGACATTTTTCATTGCATGACTCGCTTCCTGAATGCCAGTACAAATTTTCATCATTTTTTATTTGTCATGCCTTCCATCCAATATTTTAGATAACATTTATGTCATATTCTTTTTGATATGCATTGTATGAAATAAATGCACAATTTGTAGTTGCTCATATTAGGGCAACCTACTAAATTGTCTAGGATAACTTTTCAGTCCCTGTGGAAGCCGACCATTAGTGCCTTGATGACCTTCATGAAGCATATAAGTTAAACAAATTAACAATGAAAATCATTGTCAATTACAGCACGAGTAAACACAACACAATATAAAAATATAAATTCAAATAATATCATAAATTATAGAAAAACAATTTGATTTGATGTATAACCTTGACAATTAATTCTATTATATTCCAACTTCCATTGGCAAGGTGTCAATGTTCGTGGTTTCGATGTAGTCTCTTCATTCCCATTGAAAATATGTTTTCCACTAGTTCGATACTTATGATTTTTGTGGAGGAAGTGTCCATACTCGTCAAACAAGTCTGCTTTCCTAAACTTGTTGAATGACGAGATTACATCTTTGGCCCACAAATTGGACATGCAAATTTTCCCTTTGTTTGAAGACGTACAAATCATATAATTGGATTAAATATGTCAATTTTTATAATTATATATAATGAATAGATTATTTAAAAAACATGCATGATATCTACTTTATAATATCAAATATTGTTAAAGTCATGCAGTCGAATGTTATAACATACCAGAAAAAAGTGTTAGCCTTGGGGCATCATGAATTTTCCATACAACCATTGCATAAAATTCAAATTGCCTTTGTCCTATTGGTCTAGATACATCATACATAGTCACGCCATTCAATAAATTTAGTAACTCATCGATAAGAGGATCAATATATGCATTCATATCTTTAACTTGGTACTTACCTAGTTGAATGAACATAAACATTACATAATTATTATAACCATTTTATTGCAATATATATAAATTAATGTACATGAATATTAAATGAAAAAACACATAAGTCATTATGCAATAAATAAAACAAATGAGATGCCACTATGTTAAAGATAATTGATATAAACAAATGCCTGGAACAATCATTATCAAGTGCTCCCTCTTTATTGACATCCATGGAGGAATGTTATTGTTGATAACAAAAACAGGTCACACCGAGTAAATAGATCTAAGCTCTCCAAATGGATTAACACCATCCATTTCCAATGAAAGCCTAAGATTATGAGGTTCTTCTATAAAGTGCGGTCATTTTTCCTCCATGTACCTAAATGCAAAACCATCCGCAAGAATTCAAAGAATGTCATCTCCATTTCTATTCTGTGGATGGTAATCCATAAATTGCACTAAGCTTTCGCTCCTAAATAATTTTTGCATATGTGAAATAATGGGAATATAATGAAGAACCTTGCGAGGAACCTTTTTTGTTAATTGATATGTTCAATATTTACGGATATAAAATTTTGGGCATTCTGTTGCAAATTCATGTTGTATATGATATATAATATGAGCATTGGGACATGCATCTATTGCTTGATACTCCATTCCAATATCTTTCATAATGCTAGATAAATCTCGATATGAGAAAGTTATAATATTTAATGGTGGTAACAAAAATTCACCAATCAATCTACAAAAACAATTAAATTATTAATATAAATAATATCAATGGTACATACTTCATCCTTTATTTACTAGTGATGAACTAACAACAATTAAAGTAAATTAAAAAAGATGACATATATGACATACCTTAACATCCATAAGATGGCTATGCTGGATAAACCATTCATAACCTTCAAGTTCACCAGCAACAATAAAACAAAGAGAAGATTTTTTTGTTTTTCTTCATAAAGGGGCTTGTATGCCTTCTCAAGTATAGGTAAATCATGAACATCACCAAATTCATCTCAATCAACATGATCAGTTGTGCCACTACATGTGTCATGGATTAATGTATTTGTACCATCATATTCAACTGTGTTTTCTGGAGCATGATCATCTTCTTCCATAGGATCATTAACTTCATCTTTGATATTCATAGGTCCATGTTCTTCCACTTGCAAAACCACATTCTCTGGGCTATGATAATACATATCATGTGCCCTAGGGTGCCCCACCTTTATAATAATGACAAACACAAATAAACCATGATCATGATCAAGTGATTTTATATATATATATATCAAATGTTACAACAATATAAAAATTTACAAATTCAATCAATATAAACACTTGTATAATGAACAACTTACTAATGGAAAAAAACCATGCCCCCCTTCAACATGACCACGTTGCCTACAATGTTTCTCAGCTCTTGTGATTAAAATTCTTCTTGTCTTTAAGACCTTACAATTATTGCAAGGACAATAACATTTCCCATCACCCTTTCTTTTCAATCCATCCCACAATATATCAAGTGAATCTTCATTTTTTTTTGGACTAATATTATCTTACATGATTTTTCTTTACCAAGCTTGAATATTTAGATCTTCAAAAAATATCAAACTCACACTACAATAATTTTTAATCATAGACACGTAACAAAATCTAATAATTATGATATTTTACACCAAATAAATTTGGCATGCAACCATCCCTACAAAAGAGAAGATATTCTGAAGATAATGACCCCAAAAATCAATTTGAAATGCTAATTCCATAAATTATTAAATTCTGATTTTACTATAATTTCCGACTATTAGACTCCTAAAATCATAATATTGAACTTGCACAACAAAATCCGGAAATGAAATTCTCAAAATACACAAGTCTAAAAATGAAATCAGATGAGATGTTGATTTTAAATATGATTTTTAAACCTGGAAGTACAAATATGACTTCACAAATGAATTTTTGAAATAAAAAAGTATGGCATAATAAAGAGTTTCATTTGAAGTGGACCACCCTATTATATGCCTTGATAAAGTTAAAAGATCTATGAATTTTATCTACAATATAGCCTACATAGTCATTAGTCTTATTCACATCGCTGCTTTGGATATCAATAGGAAATACTATTAGATGGCCTCCTTGAAATTTAAATCCATTAAGGGAATAATGAAAGTGTCTTCCTCAATTATTACATCCATCTAACAAAAATTAGTGTATGGCTAAATAAGGATGATATCGTTTTAGTGTCTGAATCTACCACATAGAAATTAAATATGCTTACTCTCTAATAAAGTTGAATTATATAAAAAATAGTCAGATGCCTCCCTTAACATAAAGGACAATCTAAAGTAATAAGGGGTATGTGCAGAATCATCATGGAAAAAATAGGCCCTTAAGTTGTAATGAAAAGACAAAAAATTAGAGTTAGACAACTTGACGTAAAAATTTGAATAAGTTATTTATATTATTTCAAATAAATGTAAAAATAGAATATGTAGAAAATTAAATATAGTTTCTAAAATACTATACCTTTATTTATAAAAAATAAATCTATTTGGTGAAAATTTGAAATTTCAATGTAGTAGTATTTAAATTTCACGGTAAAAATAAGAAGTAGGTGTCTGTCTGACCACTCTAACCACAATAAAATGATAACATTTTTTTTATAAGGTTTTATATATAAGTAGAGGACTCATGTCCCGATGTGATGCACACTTTTTTATAATTATTTTCCAAGTAAATAATTAATTATGATTTTTTTATTACAACTTTTAAAAAATATAAAATCTTGTCTGTCTAACCACCATAACTTGGTCAAAAAATACATGAAATTCAATTTTATTTTATTTAATCGTATATTATGCAAAGCATAGAATGTGATGCATGTTTCAGATTCAAAAAATGTGATACTGTTCGAAAGTTATAGATGTTTTTCAATCAGCCTATCAATCAAGACTTTATTCGTAATTCTAATAGAAAATGAATAATTATTATTTATTAAATTCAAAGTAAAGCATAATTTATATTGGTGGAAAGCTGAGAATCTCCTCTAAAAACCCTTTTCGTTTCATCAATTTTGGCTAAAAAAAAAGTTGTCAGTGACATGGGTCATCATATGGCTTACATATCGCCACTTTTTGGCCCATCATGATCTTGCGCATACCCAAGGAATTTTATATCCTTTATAAGAGATTTATATTTTTTTTATTAAAAATTCGAGAGGGTAATACACAGGTTGCAAGGAAATTTAAAATTTTATCATAAGTAACTCAATCCAAAAGGAAAAAATCAAGCATGCAAAAGCATGAGTATGTTGACTAGCTTCACTAAAAGAACAACTTATTTTTTATAACATATTACCTGAATATTAGTTGATAAGGTAAGGAGTGCTCTTTTCTACTCAGTTTCATATGGTGGCATATCTACACACAAATCACAAAAATATCAAATAACTAAATAAATTATATTATTTAATAAAGTTGTTACAACATTCCATTCATGTCAAAATAAATTCTTCTTACCACAAAAAATTTGGTTTCCATTTTGATAGGTTCATCTTTTTATTCCTATACCAACTTCAGAAGGAATATGGCAGCTTATACTTCTACATGAGGAGACATTTTTATCTTCTAAACTATTCCAAAATACAAAAAAAATAGAAATCATATAATTTGCATAATAGTTATAGGTTGCTAGATGTTTGGCAGAATCTAAAAAATTTAAATGAACTAAGAAAAATAATGAGGCCTGATGGAGCCTCAAATTTCATTCTTTGAGTTCCATTAATTTTCTGCCACATTACTAGTCTGTCATGCTATTCTGGAAGAGCCTAGGGTTGGGGTTTTATTTTTACTTTCATAAAATCCTTATGTTCTATCTTAAACCCTAGGTTGGATCTATTTCGCATTTCCTTTTAGGGGAGGTTTTAAAATGACTTATGCCCCATTGACTCATCTATGTCAAGCCTCTTTAATACATTGTGTTAATATTTAACCTCAACTTTATTATTTCCTAAGTCTAGGTCGACCCATGCCCCGTGCTTTAAGAAGAACTTTATGCCATCATTTTTCACCGGCCTAGGCGATGTCCCCTTTCCCCCTTCTAATAACTATCTTATTTTGCAAGGAGTGTATTTTAATGACTATCGATCATCTTACGGTTGACCTTGACCATTCCCTGCAATCTCACAGTGACATCACCACTAGGTTTCAATTGATTGCGATATCATAGGCAAGTGCCACGTGTCTGAGTTGCCGATGCCGAAGAAGGATTAATAAAGTGTTTAATATTTGTATCAGACTTTAATATGTTAAAAGGTGAGTTCCTAAAAGACTTGTGAGATGCGCGTGCTTGAGATCGACGAGGATGTTTTAATCTTGATGAAAAGATGCTCAACGGTTATATTTGGTGTTGCTGACTGTTGTGAGTGAACATGATCATCGATGGTGGAATCAATGGTTGTTCGCCATCCCATGATCCAAAGATGTGGGGTGTTTAATGATTGTGATATCAGAGGCGGGTGCCAAGTGTATCCCTTTGGAGCTACACATTGTGGTGGGCCCTCGACATTGACATGGAGATTACATCAGCCTTTTTGAAGGTGGGCATTCGATGATCTGACAAAAATAAAAGATCGACGCCTGAAGTTTAAAATTCACATCAAATGTGATTGGAGCCATTGGCACGACAAGCAAATGGGCTTTAATGGTGAATGAGACAGCTAATGGCTAAATTAAATCAACATAAAGTATTTGATTTCATTTTATCTTCACCACAAAATAATTCAAGTGTTTTTGAATTGGTTCAGAGCCAGAGATAAATTTTTTTAAGAAATCATAGGGAAGGTTTTCTTCTCTGCAAGGCGTGAAATCCCGTGACTTACTTTCTATATCACTTGTTTATTTTTACTGCCATTCTTGTGAAAATTTGTAGTGTGCTAGTCTATGGGTTGTTGATTATTGTTATAGGGTTACTGGTTTGTTTGAATTGTTGGACATTGCATAGTTGTGTTGTAGTTTTGTTTTTTGGGTAGCCCTAGTTTGTTGAAGAATTTGAATTTTAAGAAAGCCCTAGTTATTTGATATGGCACCATCGAAGCAACACTCTGACCATGTTGATTATTTACAAATTAATTTATATGATGATTTTTTGGATCAAATCCCACTATCAACAAATGACAAAAGAAGGGGTTTGGTTTTAATGAATGGAAGAACCCTAGGCAAGGGACTAGTGTGCAAAAACCATAATATTGCAGATACTAGGGTTCCAATGACAGGTCTGGAAATGTTTGAAGGATATGGTATGGACAAAGAAACCTACCCCAACCTTTTTCAAATGGTTGGAGATATGACATGGGGAAACTAGAAGTGTCGAATGTGTTTCTTGATGTGGACCTACTCAGAGCAGTGGTTGCATGTTATGACCCAGTTACAAGGGTAATTAGGGATAATGATGGTGGGATTTTGCTAGGCATAAGTGTAGTTGAAATTCAACAGGTTTTTGATTTGAGTGAGTCTAGCTCATTCTTGGTCCAAATTGATTTTGAGGAAATGAGGCAAGAATATGTGAGGTCAAAGCCTCTTTTCCAGATTAAAGTTACTTCCTCCTCACTTGGCTAGGGAAAGAATTTCAATGATTCAAATTAGCCCAAATGACCAAGAGCCTTTCAAGCTAAGTTTATTTTCCAATCACTTTTTGGCAACAATTTATTCATTGTGCCAAATTTTGGGATTCAACCCAAATAAAGTGATGCCCATTGCATATATTTTTTATGGTGGCTCAGATTCAACATCCCAATTTCTCCATGGTGTATGACTATGCATATTTTTTTACAGAAAAGATACATGATGGTTTGTTGAAGATGCTTGTGGGTGATGTTAGCACTCCTTTCTTTTGGTACTCCCTGTTAATTCATATATTCTTGTATAGGAATGTCAACTTCTTCTTAGATTAGACAGAGTTGAGGCAAGAGGTGTATGGAGAAAGTTACCACTACAACTCTGGAGTGTAGATTTATCATGCAATAGGGGACATGCCAGCTTTGTGCAATTTGATAACTGCTTTGCCTCAAGACTTAGAGTGAGGTTGGTGGTAAATGTGCCAAGAGTTCTTGAATATTTGCATGAATTCCTCCAACCAAAGGTTAGGAATCCTTATTTAAAGGTCTACCACAATTAAGGTGACATCATTTTGTACCTCATGAGCACTATCCTAAGGGTGTTTGGTTTCCAGGAAGCCCCTCACATTCTCCCATACAATGTGCCATCAAGGATGGGATTTTTTGAGGTCATGTGGTAGCTAGGTTGTATTCATGAAGACAACCTGACAACGAAAGGAAAAGGGAATTTGTTCCCTGATTATACTATTGTTTCAGATTTTGTCTTTTCCAAGGGAGGATGGATCCACTTTGGAAGGTTTTTTTATGACTATCCTTTGAAGAGTGGATATAGGAGACAAAATGACCCTAAGGGATTCTTTTCCTTGTTCAGGAAATGAATTAAAGGTGGCAGATTTGTACATGAATTCAATTTTTCTAAGAACCTAATAAAAAATGAGTTTAATTTGAATATGCAGGAATCGAATAAATAAAAATGGATTGCCTATGAGAATATGTTGGCCAAGGTGCATAGAATGGATCCAAAATATGATCCATTAATTGATTTTACTCCATTCCACAAGATAATTTATTTTTTGTTGGATAATATTAAAGGGATCATGGTCAGCTTTATGACCAGGAAGGTCAATTTGGAAATGGATTTTGGAACTCAAAGACTAGAGGAGAGGCCTGAGGAAACAAGGAAAACTTATCATCCCCTAGTTGAAAAACCTCTATACAAGAGAAAGAGGCATGATAGTAGTGAGGAGGATGAGGTGGATAGGAAGGGGAAAAAAATAGTGATTGCATCATCACAGCCAGCCCCAAGGATCATAGCACCTGGAGGGATAAGGATTGTTGATTTAGTTTCACCACCAAGAAGTGATCTTACAGTGCTACCATCATAGCCAATCCCTAAGAGGAAAAATATTGAGGAAACACAAGAGTTTCTGATAGATGATATAATTGTGACTGATCAAGACATGCAGGTTGGTATCCCTTCCCCTCCTAGATCAACGAAATTGGTGTTTTATGATATGGATATAAAGGGATAGTGTGTACAAGATGCCAAGATGGAGGCATGCAAGGCATTCTTAGATGATGATGCTTTTGTAAAGACTCTTGTATTATTGCAACTAATTTGGAGGATGAAACTGGAGGAGTACTAGGATTAATACAAGAGAAGGAGAAAATCAAGACATGATTGCTCTAAGCAGGAGAATGATAATGAGGTCAAGGCTAAATTGATGAAATAATTCAAAAACATCACTCCTGAGACTTGTGAACCAAATAGGTGTCCTAATTTTTCCTAAGTTGGACATAAACGATGCTATAGCATTCAATGCTATCATACAATCCAAGCATCCTATACAGAACAGTGAAGAAGAGGTTAAGGCAACTTTACAAGATTTTTCCTTTAGTGAGGAGTATGAAACTCTAGCCATATAGGCATTGGCACCCCAGAGAAGAAAAGAAAATGTAACAAATATTAGTCCAAACCTAAGGGGAGGGCTAATTATCAAGAGAGCTTCTGAAACTTCAACAACATAAGATACAAGTCTAACAGTTAATGTGGCCAAATTCACCCAAGAGATAGCTGAGAGAGAAGAGGCTAAAAAGAAGAGTTTGATGGAGAAGTACAATATAATAATTAGATAATATAGTAGGATTGAGCAAAGGAATGCTAGGCTACAATCTCAAGTAGATAGGCTGAAATATGGGCAGGTAGGAGAATCCTCTAGTGCTCCTGGTATTTTGGCATTACCTCCTACTTCAGGATTAGTTCCCCCTACTATTTCAATTGTTTCTACTCTAGGATCCCCCATCCAGACACCTGCTCTTAGTCGTACACCGGGGCCAGTTGAAGAAGAAGTGGATTATTCTATGGATCCCACCATGAAGCAAATGTGAAATAACATCACAAATTATAGGCTGCCTTAAAGGCAAGTGAGGATGATGAAACTACCAAACAAAATGAGGTAGTGGAAACAATTTTGAGGCATTTAAATGAGAGGGTGGACAGTAGATTACCATCTATACATTATTTGTATTCTATATTTTTTAATGGAATAAAAAATATCAATAGGGATCGGGAAATAGTGTTTCCATTGGCTAAGAAGTTGATCCCTAGGGCCAACGATCTAGATGTTATGTATAAGGCTTCTAGGTTTGATGCAGACAATAGGCCCCAATCATTGAAGCCTACTCAAATATTTGTGAAATCATTCAAGTGATTCTAGGCCCTAACTGATGATTTGAGTAGAAGAATTAGGGAGCTAGTAAAGAGCATTGACGATTGGAATGATACATTTTTGCCATACATCACTAGTGCACAAGGAAATTTTAAAACATTGCAGCAATGGAAGAAAGAGAAAAATAAGTTATTAATGCACAAACCAAATTGATTTGTGATGATTATGATTATGATTTGTTGGTAAGTAGCATGGATAAAATAATTAATACCAACAAATTCTTAGAATCTTTTGAAAGAGAAGCCAATCAGGTTGCAGTGAAATTTACACCTTACAATACTAAGGTGAATGAGGTGGTGAATTTTGATTGGCCAATGGATGAAGAGTATCAGAAATGGGTGGAAAAGTATTTAACTGAAGAGGAGTAAAACTGTATCTACTATCAGCGACTAAAAATTCAATGGTTATAGTTGTAACTAATTAGGGTTTTGTCTCCATGGCAGTTTTTTGGTGTAGGTTTTGAGGTTTGGAAAACACAACTTTTATTGCCTAATGAGTGGAATTAAGAAGAAGATGCTCTAGGACTTGGTGATTGTAATCATATTTTTGAAAGGTCACAAGGTGGTCCAATTGACTAGTGACATGTGTATTTTCTGGCCCGATGCTTGTTTGTTCCTTCATTCTCTATAAGAAGGATTTCAAGGCCAGAAATAAGGTTTGGCAAGTTAGATATTTTGAGGTCGATTCTAAGCATAGTTTTAGAGCAAGCTGTAATGCCTAATTGTTCGAGTGTAAATGCAGTTTAATTTTTGTGTCATTCTATAGTTGGGTTTTGGGTTAATGAAGGTTTGATGTTTCATAACAGTACTAGCATTTGAGTTATCATGATTCATTTCAAGCTCATTTCTCTCCTTTGTATACGCATATAATAATTTTGAATAGTATAATCAAGGGTTATTGTGTTCATCTCAGTGTTGTGGTTTGTATGACTCCAATTTTGGCTTTAATTAAAATAATTAAATAAAATGCTTGATTGGAGTTATAGTTGGATGTGTTTATAAATGAATTTGGTATGAATTACTCGGTTACCTAGATATAAATTGATGATGTTGTAAGGAAATTTTTGTTAGAGATTTTATATGCTATGTGTTTGAACCTGTCATAGGGTTTTAAATGTTTGTGAACTTGACTCCCCAATGGTATATGACACTGGTTTAAATTGTATGCGTGTGTGAGGTTTTGTGTCTATTTGTCTTTTCTTAGAGCTTTCTACCAAATTGCAAAATTAAATGATAATATTAAGCTATGAAATATTGTTGTAATTATCTCATGCTCCAAGTAGTTGGTACTACTAATGAAAAGACAATTCAATTCAGTATTATCCTATTTTGATGAGCTATTAAATGGGATCATCTATTAATTTTTAATGATGATGTATAAGTTCGGTGTAGATATTATAAAAACATTATAGGGACCACCCTCTTGGGTTTTGCATAGCCCAAATTTTAGGAGGTTTATTGATAAAATCCTATTCAGTTGGTCCAAGTACTTCGATCTTCCCTCGATTAGAATTGACAATTCTATAGGTAGAATAGAAGATAAACCTAGTTATAGTAAAAACAACCAATAGGGCCTTGAGCTTAGTTTTTTCATTTTTTAGTTTGTTGCTCTAAATATCAAACAATATTTACAAATTGGTTTCTTCATTTCTTTCTTTTTCAAATAAAAATAAATACATTTGTATAGGGTGAAGATGAATTCAAGAACTTCAGGTAATAAATATACCAAAACTGCTTTTATAACACACTGGCATCTAAGGTCTAAAATCTATTTCTGAAACATGGCCAAGGGAAAAATACATCTTTATGAAGTAGTATTCAAAATTATCATAGCTAAATGGCTCTACCTATCCACTATCAAACATTCCCAATTCTTTGTTCAACCCTCTAAGCCTGAATCTTGAAATCTATTTCACTTTGTAGCTATCCCTATGCCTTTTGATGGAGCTTCAATTTTTTCTCTTTGAATCCCATTTTGTGTTCACCATTGTCCTGGCCTACTACGTTGTTTAGGAGGATGTTAAGGTTAGGTTTTACTTTGGATTCAATTAGAAACATAACTGGGATCAGGAATTAGTTTTCCCTTTAATTGACAAATGGATCCCTAGGGCCTATGATTTACATGTTAGGTATGAAACCTCTAGATTTCAGGAAGCTAATAGGCCTCAACAATTTAGGCCTACTAAAGACTTTGTGAAGTCCTTGCAAGGTTTCCAAGCCTTACGTGATGATTTGAGTAGGAGGATTAAAGAGTTGGTAAAGATTTTTGATGACTGGAGTGACACATCTTTAACAAATATTGTAGATGCCCAAGGAAATATTAGATCACTATAGCAATGGTAGGATAGGGTAGATCAAATCATCAATTGACAAATCAAATTGAGTTGTGATGACTCGGATAATGACATGCTAGTAAGTAGTATGGATAAAATCATTAACACTGGCACATTTTTTGGAATCTTTTGAAAGGGTGGCGAATCAAGTAGTAGTAAAGTATATTTTGATGGTTTGTTTATGCACTTCACAACATAGGTAATAAGTAGGTGCACTACCTCTCTTGAAAGACAATCTTCCACAATCAAATTGCAGAACACTATCCCAAAGTCTCTCGAATGTCAGGTCATGACGATGCTTGGAATATTTCAGTTAATTTATGTGATTTTCTTGAATCACAAGGTGGCCTTATGAAAGGTAAAGTTGTGAGAAAATTGGGTCTTTTAACAGAGTTCTTCAGGTAGGAAATTACTGCACTTTTCTACAGGTTCAAACAATAGTCTTGAACTCCATTGTTTTGTTGGAATTGGCTTTACAATGTGTAATGAACCTTAACACAAATTGTTTCTTACAAAAGCAAAAAAGAGGAACGAAAGAAGGAAGGTTCCTAGATCTACAACTATCAATGAACAATGATCATGGAGGTTCCTATTGTGGACAGTTTCCAAATGTATACACCTAAAATTGGTCTGGAGCAACAAATAAATTAAATACAAATTATTTGATTAATTATTGTAATTTCCTCTACTATCGAATAAATAGAAATATTTATTTATATAGTTCACATTTAAATTCATCTTAATTAAATAAACAAAATTTAATACTTTGTTTGATTTAATTATCAAATCCCTATTTTATTCTATCAAATCAATCTTAAATTAATTAGATAAAGATCAAACACTTTATTGATTAATTTCCATATTCTTCTGTCTAACTTAATGAATTAGATATCCCATGTCTAAACCATGTCTAAAATATGTCACAATTAATTCTTTGAAACTTCATGGGAAGTTTTGGAGACAAATTCCAAAATATTCTATCAATCCTCCTCCATCAATCCTTCCTCTTCTCTTCCCTAGTGTTTTCATGGGTAGAGACTATCACCAAAATTCTCTCAACCTCCTCCATCTTTCACCATTCAATCCTCCAGATTGAATCCAAGCCTCTCAATGCTTTCCCTATGCATTTCTATAACCATGAATTCTATAAATGTAGCCTCATTGAACCAAGAAAAGGATCCCCAGGTTATCAAGTTTACTCTATAGAATTTCATCCAAGCATTCAAGCATTCAAGCATCAAGCAATCAAGTTTTCGTATCATGGTTGCCTCATATAACTCTTCATTTGTCAATTTTTATGTTAATTCATTTAAAAATCATCATATAGGATTAGTTTCCTATATTCAGCATCCATCACGTTCTTTGAATTGTCATTTTAACAATCATAGTGCACTCACAATCTCAGAGCCATTGTGATTTAATAAATCTTTGAGGATAGAGAACAATATGACACTTTCAATTGATTATTGATTTGATATAATGTCTTATTAAGAAGTGTTTTGTGCTTTACACCTAATCCCATACTTACACCTAAAATATGATTTTACTCAACCAAAATTATCACAATATAATGAAATCTATGATATCTTCTAAGGATTTGAGATATTCATCATTCATTCGCCATGTAGATGTGAAAAAAGACAAAGTTCAGGGAGCAAATATGGAATTATAGTCGAAACTAACTTTACATAGTCACCTACCAACAACAAACGACCAAAAGTATGGACAAGGAAAGCTTACACACAGAAAAAAAAATTCATAACCAAAGACAACATACTAGTGTAGACAACATACTAGTGTTATAAAAGATGTCTTGTCTATATTGCATTAAAAATCTCAGATTACAATTGGCCCATGCTACTTTTTCTTATCATAATTAGAATACATTCAAAATTGAAAATATCAACTCAAGCAATATAGTTTTTTCTAAATTAGGTGATTATTAATGCATGATTTAGACATCTTTTATAATTTTTGGAGGAGGAATTATTGCATTAACGGATGTCATCGAATGCAATCATTTTATGATAAATTGTCATTAAATCTTATGAAATAAGACTCATTTCTAAGATTTTAATTGGTGATGTTTGACAGGTTAGCGTTGAAGATTGACTTTGGACTCAAGCAAAAACAAAGATGAACAAAGTGGAATTGAAGATTTTTGAGAACAAAACTTGGAAAATAGAATTTTTTAATGCTTAATTTGACAATCTTAGAGCTTCCATTTACTACCCTTTTTTTCTCGTTTTAGCTAACTCACCTTTCAATTTGGGCTTAAAATCAATCAATGACTTGATCTTTTCAAAGTTGGTTAAAATTGAATCTTAGATACTGACTAGATTTCAATTTGGGATTAAAATTGAACAAGGCAAC
The DNA here is from genome assembly GCA_007115665.2 of Sequoiadendron giganteum. Taxonomy (NCBI): domain Eukaryota; kingdom Viridiplantae; phylum Streptophyta; class Pinopsida; order Cupressales; family Cupressaceae; genus Sequoiadendron; species Sequoiadendron giganteum. The sequence continues at coordinate 845,555,447 of CM021101.1, read as the reverse complement.
TTCACATTTCAATTGGTGCATTTAAAACGAACTCATCATTGCTTTGAGGAATTTAAAATTGAACATGTGTACTTTGTGTTTTGTAAACTTTTTTGCAAAGTAGTGTCATTTAAAAGGGCGTATGCGCTTCTCTCGCGCTTCACGGCGATCTTGAGAATCAAAAGTCTTTTTGATGACCCTAAGTTGCATAAAAGATTGCCTCCACACTTCAATTTGGGATCTAAAAATTGAACAAATCATGCGAGTGTGAGCACGATATATTGCGGAGGTTCTCCCCTTTGTTTTTCAATGAAGGTTGTGTGAACGACGGAATATGTTAGCTCGCTTTTGTTTATCTTAGAGGGCCTGCCTTGTGGGAAAAAGTAATCACCCAAGGGAACGACCCAACCGGGAACACGCTAAAGCCAAGCGACTTCCAACCGGTATATAAGTGTGGATTCTTGAGGAAAGTTCAAGAATCACGAGGATTATTCTGATTAGATGGACAGCAATGGACTCTCGCCGACGTTGGATAATCCCCCACGAACGGAATGCCCGAATTAGAACCCCTTGTTTAGAAATTGGCCAAAACCTTGTCTATCTTGTTGGTGCAAGAGGTCATGTCCTCTGAAGTCGCCCCACATAACATGCGGTCTTGCTGTGGAAATGGAAAGTATGCCATGGGAGATTCATGGGTACTAATGCTTGGTTGACCCAAATAAGTGAGTGCCGTGAAGGGGAGCCAGTGTGGTCAAGCATTTAGCCATTCACACAAGATATGCGCAGCTGGATTTATCCAAGTGGGAACCCAACAAGGTATTGTCTCATCAACCTAGGAGTGTGAAAGTGCTTGGAAAAAACACATTGCTTGATCTTGAAAACATTTGGAAAACAAACATACACAAAAACCTTGAAATTTCAAACACCTTGTGGGGAACAAATACCTATTGACGAACTTGCCCACTCTTGCTTTCCCTAGGAATCACATTCCTAGAGGTTTCTAAGTGTGCAAATTCTACCATCATTTGTTTCCAATAAGGATAAACATAAGGAACTTTTGCCCTATTTTCCTCGATTTCCGCATAAAGGACCTTGTGGAATGAGAAAGAGAATGGGACATTAGACATATAGTTTGAAAACCTAAGCAAGCAAGTGTCTTGGATAAAAAGAACCTCATTTAACCAAGATAAAAGACAAATTCGATTACACATGTTTTTTCTAACATGATCAAAATCCCAAAAAACTGAAGTTCAAAAAGCTTAGTGTGAAAGCTAGTGAGGAGAATCTTGAGAGACTTTTCAAGTTCAAAATATAGCGTGTTCTTCAACACCAAGGTCTTGTAAGCAGAAGTGTCATCTAGGTCAAGTCTAGGATCAAATTCAATCACTTTCATCCATCTCTCAACCATCAAAATCAGTCAAAATCACCTCACCAACAACTCTTGGAAACTTTGTAAACATCTTTTATGCTAAAATTTTAGGTGAAATCAAACCTCTTTGTTTGACTTAACACATCTAGTCAAACCATCATCTTATACACAAGTTCTCTCTTGGATAATACAACTTCCTAGGGTTTATGAGTTCATCTTGTTTGGCTTAACACAACTAGCCAAATTATCAAATCATCACCCCGTTTGACTTGACGCACTTAGTCAAACTACCATCTTGTAGGAGTTCACTCTTGGATAAAACAACTTCCTAGAGTTTTACAATTACATTCATCACATCTTGTTTGACTTAACACATCTAGTCAAACCATCAATCCAATCATGATCAATCAAAGTCCTAAAAAGTTTAGCATTCCCTTCAAAGTTTCGTTAAGAGTTCCATTCATCCATATCACTCATCTTCCGTTTATCTCATCCTCATTATCGCTTTGATCCTTCAATTATCCTAGTTCTTCGCTTCTTTGAACCTAAGGTTTAGACCGATCTAAAGGATTAAAGGTTCATCTCTTACATTCTTGAAAATGGATCTTCATTTTATGGCTCAAACTTGATCTCAACACAAGAGGGACATGGAATATAAATTTGATCCATCCATCATGAGCAATTCGATTCAACCAAACTATCCAAGCCTTGTAGTACCATTTGATTTTCAAAGCTTGTACAATGCATACATGCGAGCATTATCTCATACAAACATCAATGGTACAATGAATGTGAGTATGTCCGATCCAAATTTTGGAACACCTTTCCCAATGGTAGATTTCAATCTAAGTCCAAATCTGCAAATCTATCAACCAAATGCTCAATGCATGAGTTTTCCAAACAACATTATCCCACAAAATCCATACATACCAAGTGCAACTTTACCAAACATGACCATTTCAAATCCACACTTGGTAAACTTTGGGGTCAACATGTTTGCAAATCCCCCTAATGTTGTTCAAAATCCTAGCAATATATTGGCAACTCCATATGTGGATTCAAGTCAAGGTAACAACATGCAAAATAAAAGTTACCTAAATCCAAGCAATATGATTCCCAACCACAACAATATTCAATTTCAATCTATCATGCCGAATCAAAACATCATACCAAATCATCCCATTTTTCCATCGATATCCCAACAGCAGGTGGCAACCATCCAAGCAATCCCAACAATCAACACCATTCCCATTCCACCACCACCACCGCCAAAATACAACACGACCAATTCATTCTCCATCATGTTGCAAGCTACACAAGAAGCTTCACGCAAAAAGGCACTCCAAGCCCAACAAGCTGCACAAACTCAAGCACAAGCGGCTCAAGTAGCCCAACAAGCGCAAGTGCAAGCAGAATTCTATGCACTATTGCAATCAATCCAAGAAGAAGTAGCACAACAAAGAGCCCAACAAAAAGCTTTGTTGGCACAAAAACAACATGATGAACAAAAAGCGTTGTTGGCTCAGCAAAAAATGCAGGCCTTACTCCCACAACAAAGCTTGCAACAGATTCCCACCGCAATTGTTGAAAACAAAAATCAAGATCAATCTATCAATAAGCACTTTGAAGATGTTTCAACCTTGACCAATGATCAAATCATCACACACCAAGAGTCACTTTTCAATCACGATCAAAACTCACTAACGATACCCAACAATGATCAAATTCAAGAAATATCAACATCACTTGATCCTATGGTTGAAAACATTGACAATCTCTCCACTATAACTACTGAAGACCATGATCGAAATCAATTCATCAGTGAACACTGTGAAGATATGTCTACCCCATCCAGTGATCAACTCAACATTCATCAAGAGCCACTTTTTAGTGATCTATTTCAAGATGTGTTACAATTATTTGATCCCATTGACATAATCTATGATCCATCAACCAATGATCATATCGAAAAAGTTTCTACATCGCCTTATGAGTTAGAGGAAATATCTCAAGAACGTATTCCAAAGCATGATCAAAATATTCCATCAAGGCCTAGCAATGGTCCCTCCCAAGGCATATTGACATCCTTTGACCTCACGATTGAGACTAGTGAAAGAATCTTTGACTTTACACTTGATCCAAATCCATTCAAAGAACAAGTGGAAATTAAGCCACTTCCCATGCCTAAGGACAATTTCCAAGAACCTGCTATAAGCAATCCATCCTTTGAAATTGACCCATGTCAAGAACTTGACCAAAAGCATGGCGAAAGCAATTCCAGAATTAGTCAAAATCAAGAATTTGTATCTCCGAGATACTACAATGATCTAATGGGCATTATTTTATCTATACAAGATGTTGCAAATGATGACCACATCCACATAGGACATACTCCTCCATCTACCCATGAGATGCTTTCTTTGGATGGACACGTGGATGACCTTCAAAAACAAGAGTCTCATACTCTTGAAATCATTACTGGGAAACAAGAGTCTCCTACTCTTAACATTGGTACACATGATCAAGATATAGAGAAATCCAGAGACATATCAGAAATGGGTCAAGAAGAAGGCTTGTACATAAGTCATGAATCAGAAACATCCTATGAAGTGAGTCATAAGGAAGACTTTTGTGTAGATAGCGAAGCATCAACACTTCTTGAAGAAGCATTAAAATCTGATATTTCACAAGATCAAGCCAAAGATATCAATCAGGAAGTCATCCCACATATGGAGGATCCTATCACTTATAAACTTGGATCACTTACCTTTCTTAGGGAAAGCTATCAAATCACTAAAGAAACTAACACTTTTGAAGGTCCACAACAGAGCACAGAAGGAGCAACACCTTGTTTCCAAGGGAAATCATATCCTTTTTCAAATAAAATGTTTCAACAAATGAATTATCAAGGCAGAGGATTAGGCCTACAGGAACAGAGTATCCAAGAACCAGTGCAGATTTTTGGAAATCCTAAGCGTCAAGGCCTTGGTTATTCAACAATCAAGGGATCTCAACATATCAGTAATACTATCACCATACTGGGGGCAACTTCGTCTCGAGCAAATGTCAACATAGGGAGCACGAAGAATCCTTATGATGAAACTGATGCCAATACTACAACCCACCATATCATGCATCTTCATCCACCCATCACCCCATCCACGAATTGGGACCAACATCAAAAGAAAGACTTGAATCGAAGCATGAAGAACGTTATCAAAGAAAAAGAAGCTAAGAAGCATATTGGACAAATCAAGTACATGTGGATACCAAAGAATACAAAGAATAATTATCCCTATCAAACTCCATTAGTCAAAGAAACTATGGGGCAAAATCAAAAAGGGAAAAGTATCCATCAAAGATTTCCACAAAAGCAAACTAAAACTTCTCAAGCAACATACAAAGTGTATCAAGCAGTTGGTCCTAATTCCATGCACACTTCCATATCCACCCATTATTGCTCATCTTCCCAAGTTTGGAGAGTCAAAGGTTCCAAACCATCGACCAATCCATCTGTTACTCCTAAACACACTCCATCCACGCCTCCATGCATGATATCCAATTCTCACATTGACCATGTATTGGCGGCGACCCTTCATCATAAGGATTCAGAAGGCACCCTATCGCGATGGGCGCACAAAGACAGAGTTAACTCCGGTATCAGCAAAGCAGATCAAGGATCTCAAAATTTGCATTCAAGTGCACGTATCTTGGTAAGACAACTTCTTCAAGCAGGATATCAATGGCATATTATGACAAAAGCATCAACATCAGCAGTACCAGGCGACTCAAAATCTGCTTAAAATCTCTCAAAACAAAAAAATTAGAAAAATGTCCTGAAAAAATGGTCACCTTGATGAAAACCTGGCAAACAAGCATCTTGGCAACAACAAAAAAATCAAAAAATACAAAAAACAAAAAAATCAGAAAAAGGATTGAAAACAGTAAAGAAAAAACTCATCCTCCAGTGAAAACCGCTTCAGTGGCGCTTTGGACAAGTACCATGATGAAAACCTGGCAAACAGACATCATGTGTAGAATCGAGCATCTACGTGCGCCAGTTCAGGAGAAAGCATCTTATCGCATCCACAACCATATCATCCGTTCATTGATGAACCGCTTATCTAATCCATTTTCATCCATTTGCATCGATACTCCACATTATCTGGATCTTGATGAAATTTTGGTGCACACTTTACAGTTGCTTATGGTAGACATCTTGACATGGGTCATTTTCATTGATCCCATCCTACCCAATGCTATTTGAACCTTGAACCACTATCCAAAGATGCATCTGCTTTTTGAACACCGTATCTTATTGCAAGATAATCCATATCCATTCGTATCCAAGAATCTACCCATGGTCGTTCAAACATTGCTAGACACTGGGGGCAGATATTTACATCGTGCTTCGAGAATAAATCTTGATGTATATCATCCAACTTATGTGGTGATCCAAACATTGGAAAACATAAAATCAAATTGGTCAAGGCATTTGTGAACATGAATCCAAATCACTAGCCCATGGTATATTTTTGACAAGAAGACGTTCCTCATCAAGCTTTATCTTTCAAAAAATCCATATCAGTCACATCTAATGCGCACATCTGTGTCACATCAAATCATCAAAGCAATTTTGTTCTAACTCAAGCTTCATCGATCTTGATCAATTGAATCCAATCAATCATCATCTTGTTTGACTTAACACACTTAGTCAAACTATCATCTTGTGCACGAGTTTACTCTAGGATAACACAACTTCCTTGGGTTTACAAGTTCATTATCATCACTTTGTTTGGCTTAACACACTTAGCCAAATTATCAAAACCATAATCACCTTATTTGGCTTAACACACCTAGCCAAATTATCCTTTTTGTACAAGTTTACTCTAGGATAACACAACTTCTTGGAACTTACGAGTGCATTATCACTTTTGTTTGACTTAACACACTTAGTCAAACTATCAATCCATCGATCTGATTGATCAGCATTAAGCTTGGTTTTCAAAAAAATCCCAAAAAGAGCCCTAATATCATCACATATCCATATCCAAATTGTCAAAATCATGCGAAAAATTCAAAAACATTCAGAAAAATCATCAAAAATCCAAAAACATGTCGAAATATCAGAAAATCTTCAAAAATTTCATCATTAAGTCTTGTCAGTTTTTTCTACCTTGTCAAACTACGTCATCTCCGAGCTTGAACGTAGGCAAGGTTGATCTTTGATCATCCCCCGAGACAGTTTGCGTCCGTCGCATTGGCATCCGTTTGCCCATCTAGTTAGGCGTCCATCGCATTGGCATTCATTTGCTTATCTTTTATACATTTAATTCATTCTTTATGCGTCCGTCGCATTGGAAATCTGTTTGCCCATTTATTTATGCGTCTGTCGCATTGGCAATCCGTTTGCCCATTCATTTATGCGTCCGTCGCATTGGCGTCCGTTTGCCCATCTAGTTAGGCGTCCGTCGCATTGGCATTCGTTTGCTTATCTTTTTTACATTTAGGTCATTCCTTATGCGTCCGTCGCATTGGCATCCATTTTCCCATCTATCTCATCCGCAATCAAGTCAATTGACACAAAATCCAAAAACATTCATAAAATCTTGAAAATACCAAAAAACATTGAAAAATGTGAAAATTCCAAAAACAGCCTCAAAACATTTGAAAAAACCAAAATGGTGCATCCATTTCATCTCGCTTTCACCCATGATTGTCATCACTCATAATAAATCATCGTCATTTTCACCCTTTGGTGAGTTAGTCAGAAGCAAGTTTAGCAGGTTCTAAAGTGAACGCCTAATCGTCAGAGTCTCAAATCTAGATCCGTAAGTCAACAAGTTGGTCAACTCGGAGTATCAATAGCTTATCGCCCAATCAGTCGCACCAAAACCCTGATCACTACATGTCCTAGGATGAAGCTTTCCCACGATGGACATAAGCATCAGGTACCTCGCATTAGTTTAGCCTTGGCTAGTGGTACGAAGAACATTAGCTTGTTTGTTTACTTTATCTTGGTCTTTTTGACTTATCTTATTTTGCGCTCATTCCAAGGACCTCTCGATGATGCCTAAACAAAACAGGTTTAGAGAGAAAGGAATGGGGCAACGATCATTATCTTTTTATCTATTGTGCTTGTTGGATGTTCTTGTAAAATAACTTGGCGAATACTTTCTTTGTTGGGTCCGTCCTAGCAGGGTTTCCGTATGTCAAGTGTGAACAAGAGCACTCCTATCTGATTGTCGAGTCAGAGTCCATCACACTAGGCACAACGCCATCCTGGTTCTTAATACCTTGATGCATCGCCCCTATGTGTGTTATCAAACATAAAGAAAGTTACGCTCTTTATCTCCCATTCCTGGATAAGCAATACATCATCATCTTTCATCATCATCTCTAATAAAGTTGGCTTGTTGAACTTCTGCATCTTCTTGGATTCAAGGGTTGATCCCTCTCATTCTTCTATCCTATCTCATTCTTCTATCCACTTTCATGCTAACAATGCATCCATCTTGCGTCCATCTTGCATCCATCCTGCATCCATCCCGCATCCGGCATAATCACGCCATCTCATTTTCATAATCATATAAGTTGTTTAAAATAATATAGATTTGTTATTCTAAGCATCTTCCAAACATCTCATTTACATCATCATTATCATCCATACATCCATTTTGAACCTCTTTATCATGAGATCCACCTCAAATTGAATCCTTTCGCTCGATCTCTCGAGGGGGCAATGTACTAACATACTTATTTTCGCCGAAGCATCCGAAAAATCAGAAATTTTTTAATTTCGATGTCGGCAGAATCATTCTTTGAACCAATGCAACAAGTACATTGCTTCAAAGAGGGGAAAAATGTAGACACGTAAAACTAAAATCGTGCATTGAATTCTCCTATTAATCAATTAAGACAATTTATTGATTAATTTCCTAAGGTTCATTAAATAAATCAAAATTATTTAATCAAATCCTTAAATTTCTTCTCATTTGATTTATCAAATGTCACCTCCTAATATCATCCAAGTTAATTAATCTACATTAATTAACTTCTAATCATGATTATCATTCTCTAGCTTTTGACTCAACTAGAGTCAAAATCCAAACTCCTAACTAACCCACCCACTTGCACCAATAAATCATTTATTTGATTTATAATTCCTCTAATTACATTCAAAAGGGCATCAAAATGGAATATTCTTCCATTTTGAATCTTCCCCCCAAAAGGGACTTGTCCCTTCCAACAAGGTTTTAAATGCTATTTGCACAAGTCAACATAGCATTTATTACACCTTTCATTCCCCCAAAACATGTCAAGTCTTTCAAATTCAAATTTGAAAGTGGCACATTGGCCAAGACTTGCACATTCCTCACCCTCTCACAGCTTGACAAGTGTCATCTTGTCATTGGCCCATGAATGATCCCACATTCATCAATTTGGCCTCTCATCTCTCCAATTTCAACTATAAGTTGAATGCTTCTCTCTTTCAAACAACACAACAGCCACATTTGAAAGCACTTGCACTATAGACAACTTGAGTTCAAGCATCTCATTGTCTATTTCACCTAGCTTATCAAGGATTGGGAAAGGGCTCTTTCACATATTCAAAGAGCACCAATCCAATATGGGATAGTTTTATTTCATATCTTACATGTTTTTGTTCATGTTTAGTTACAATGAATTATGAAATAATATCTCATAAGGATGTGATTTCTGTTATTTTTTTTTTATCATGTTGCTAACCATGTTACTAACCATTTTGCAGATTTTATCGTCCCACAACTAGATCTACCAAATTCAAAGGACAAAAAAATAACTTAAAGTAAAGTTTTAACTAATGAGAGAAGAATCATGAAACATGTGGAGAAATCCAAAATACACCAAGAAATGACTATATTTTCTATTGCAATTTTTGCAACATTCCTTTACAACAACTCAACTCTCTTAAAATGAGAGGAGGAGAGCCCTATTTATAGTTTCCAAAAAGAAAAATAAGTGGCCAAGATTCACTTTACACTAGGGTTTCACATACCCTCAAATATATTACATTTTTTAAACATCTTTTGTCTTTTCCCTATTTCATCTGCTAGTGGTAGCACTGTTGCAGTTTTGTCCTTTTGTTGCTTTCCCTTTGTTGTAGCTACTCTTATAGAAATTCATCATCAATGACATGGTTTCCCTTTTACTTCTTCAAATCTACATACCCCACGAAGCTCAAGATCCATGGCTGAAGCTTATCTACCTCCATCATGTCTAATCGTAGCAGCTGGTAACTCCATTCTTGGTTGTTGTTAATGAGCTTCTTCTAGTCGTCACCATAATTGGCTGCATTTGTTATGAAAAGCTCGGACTGGGTGAAGGCTCGAGTAGAAAAACTCATGAAATTCATGGTAACTTTAGCTGACATCACATCTTCCATGTTCTTTAAGAAGTGAGGTTTTATGCTCTCTGGATTAATTTCAATGACAGGCAGCTCAAACCCCGTCATTAGCTTGAGGTACCGAGCGTAATCTCCTTTGGCCCCCTTGGCCCATTCGATATCTGGAACTAACCATTCCAATATCTACTCCATCTTTCCCTTTTGATAGTTAAAATCTCATTTTCATACATCCACTAACTAGTGGTCATCATCCTTGAGGGCAAGGTCTTTCTCCCAAACCTCAGTTGGCAACGTGAGTATGGCCTCAATTTTTGGGTAAGCTACTTTGTACTTCCTTTGAAATTCCTCACAGAATTGCCTTGTGCCCTCAAGTGTTCTCTACACTTCCAAGAACTTATTTTTTGTTCAAACAACTAAGTTGATGCCCGTGTTTCCCATGTCTAAGACCTTCCGAAACCAATTTTTCGTAGTCTTATCCAAGTTCCTTCTCTTTTCCAACTAATTGATTTTCTCTTGTGACAACAATTATGGCAGGGCTGATGACATATCAGAATGCACATGAAGAGATACCTCCAACATTACACACATGCAATAACACAAAGAACATTAAAAATAAAATAAATGAAAAGAATTGTAAGGCACATGTGAGTCTACCTATAGAAGGTCATCCGCATCCCAATCTTGTTTAGTATATGCAAAATGCAGATAACTAGTGAAAGGGACATCAAGTGCCAAACTAGGACAAGAACCAATTTCAACACTCTTATTGGGAGGATCATCATTGAAGCTCATGGAAGAGGAAAACAAGGAATTTAGCTCTTTATGCTCTTCCTCATGAATCTTATGAGTTTCATTATCATGGGTATTGGCAAAAAGTTGTGTCCAATTATTGGCCAAAGAGTGGAACTGCTTACCTCAATTTTTTGAATTTGACACATTTGACCTTAAAATTTGAAGCACTTAGAGATGGAATCTTGGAAAAATTCACTAGTCATAAAATGTAGTACTCAAAGTCTGCTTTCCAAATATTTAATTTATTTCAATATCGAGATGCTACAAATTGAATTTTAATAGGCATTTCTAAAAAAAATTGTTTAAAAGTCACCATTTTTTACCATACTATGCACGTTTAAGTCATCCATATTTTGACCTAAATTATTACTCTTTTCTAAATCCTTTTGGGAAAAGATTTCTAACTCATTGAAATACATTTTCAATTGTTTTGTGTATTTTTTTTATTGAATATTTTTTTTGTTAAATTTTTATTAGCCATATTTGTCATTTTGAAAAATCGTTGTGTATTCCATGCATAAGATGACCTAAACTTATCATTTATTTAAAAAAAAAACATTGAAAATAATTTTCTAAAGTACAGTTTTATGCAATTTATTTTACAATTTTTTTTTAATAAAATTTTATTAAAATAATAAAAAACCTTGATATTTCAAATTTGTGGACCAATTATATTAAAAATTAATTGAAAAATAGAAAAAAAAAAATTCAATTCTAAAAAAAGTTACATATTTAGAATCTATAATGGGTTCTAATTTTGTCAAAAAAAATTGTAAAAAAATGTCTTCAAACATATGCCCAAAGTTGCTATTTTCTTGTGACATTGCAAGGACCTTCAAATTGTAGGTCAAACAAGGTCCAAAGCTTAGGTTTGGATCCCCAAGCCTTTTCCCAAACCAAAAAAAAAAAAATTCAACAATTTTTTTTGTTTTTTAAAACAAGATCCCGTTTCATACAAAAAAAATAAAATTTATGATTTTAAGAAATGAGATTCGCTTCAAAATAGAATCCCACTTTTTTTTAAATGGAATCTCGTTTCAAAATATATATATATATATATATATATATATATATATATATATATATATATTTTTTTTTGAAATGGGATCCCGTTTTCAAAACAAGATCTCATTTTAAAAAAAAGAAGGATCTCATTCTGAAATGAGATCCTTTTCTTAAAATCATAAAAAAATAAAAATTATGAAATGGGATCTTGTTTTTTAAAAAGTGGGATCCTATTTTTTGGCTCAAGGTACCAAACCTAAATGAGATCCCATTCATTAAAAAGTGGGATCTCATTTTTTGAAGTTGATTTCAAGTTTTTTTGAAGGAAAAAACTTCCATGATTCATTGACTCATGTTCTTGGATTTAACCTCATCGTCTAAGTTAATCACAATAGGAGGTCTAATGATAATATCCATAGAAGGTTGGTGTTGTTTATGTTGCTACGAATGTAGAGAGGCATCATGCATTGCTTGAGACAAGTTTGGATTTATATTTTCTATGTTATTCATTTTTTATTTCACTTGTAACAAACAAGTAATAGAATGGCATCTACACCTAAGATCTCTATCATTTCAGCTTATTTTCGTTTGATTCGAAGTTGTGATTTTGTAGGACTAGGTTTATTAACCATAGGTTTTTTTCCTTCCCTTAAGGGAGGAATTAAAGGAAACATGGGATATTTTTCAACCACTTTCTCTTTTTCAACCACTTTCTCTTTATCTTTGTAAACTTGTTTTACTTTAGGAGGCACAACGAGACTTATTCGATTATCCTATCGTCTCTTATATGAAATAGGTGGATGATTTGTCATAGGCTGGTCTTGATTACTTGGAAGAGATTTTGGTTCAATCATGGTCTCATCAAGGATATGAGGCTCAATCATGGGTTGAGCCATATTGATAATGGATAGTTTTGTTATGCCTTTTTCCTTAAACTTTTGATGGGATTTGAAAAAGAAGTTCTCACAGGATCTAATAGATTTTATAGGATCGGGCCAGAATAATTCCAATGAGAAGTTCCCATGGGAAGACATAGGATTGAAGCCACTATAATGCATAGTAAATATCTCATTTCCAAATGGAAAATTTAAACATTTATGCATAATCGATGGGATGACATTCATTGAGAGAATCCATTGGTAGCCTAACTTCACACAAAAAAATGTCAAAATTTGGGATGATGGTGAATGAGACATTTAAATTGTTTCGGTCCAAATTTTAAAGGGAGATTTATCGAACCCCTTGTAGGACAAGAAAAAACATTATGTATTTTGATCCATGCTTAAGTTTTTCATATGTATCTTGATAAAGATCATCCATAGATAGGAATTTTTTAGTGATTACATTCTCTACACAAACAATATAATTTAGCATCCTATTAGTAGGCTTGTCATTAATTATTTTGACTATGTAAAGAGGACCATCAGGTGAATGTTTAACTATGTCATCTTTTGAGAAAGAAATTTGAAGGGGCATATTAGTTCGGCCCTTACAAGGTTTAAGGTCAATAAATCCAACCACAAATTTCATAAAGTATTCCTCATTATCATTTATGTTTTCATCATCCCTGTCAACACTCATCACACCATTCTTTGAGTCACTAGCTTTCACAAAGGAGATATTATAATTTTGCAAAGGATTTGTAAAGATTTACAAATTTTTATTGAGAGGAGCTAAAAACTTATTAACTTGATCATTAAGACCACCAATTAGGATATGATTAGAATCAATGAGATCTTGCAAAAGATGTTTAAGATGCTTGCAATGTTCTATATCATGTCCATTTTGTTCATGAAAATGGAAAATAGGAATTTTGTCTATAGTTTGAAGGTAAAGTTTTCGTAGCATCGGGATCTTTAATATGAGATAGGTAAACCAAATTATTTTCTAAGAGCTACAACATGGTATTATGAATTGGGTATTAGGTAGGGGACCGAATTGTCTATTTCTATCCCCAAAGGCATACAGTCTTTTTGTCTTTATGGAAGCCACTTGGGTGTCAACATGTTGATTTGATTGAGGAGGATTAAGTTGTAAAAATACCTTAATTTTTTCTTGAAAGGTTGGTAATTGGTTTGAGGTGTGTATTCAAACTTTTTCAAGATGGTTAGAGGATGTTTTCACTTCATGGATACTAGCCAAATTCTGGAAATAATGAAGGGTTGTACACAAACTGGTAAAGGATAGAAATTTTAACATCTCAAGTTTAGCTTGGATATATATTTTTTTTAAATGGAAATAAAAATATTTTGAAGGTTGGTGTTAGGAATCACAATTTTTATTTGGGAGTAAATACTTTTGTATCTTGCTATAAAATTAGTGACCTTTTCATCATCCTTTGGTTTACATGTCATTAAATCAGATAGGGTCATATTAGGACCCATGTGAATCTGGAAGTGTTTGTAGAAGGCATCAATAAGTTTATTTAATGAACATATTGAATTATTTGATAAAGAAAAAAATAGATATAAAGAAGTATCTTTCAAGGATAAATGGAAGAGTTTAGCCAAGAATTTATCTTCATAAATGAAGTCTCTACATAAGGCTCTATAGGTAGAAACATGGCTATCATGATCTCCTTTCCCACCATATTTCTAAAACCTAGGAACCTCTATACCTTATGACATTTGTGTTCTCAATTTCTTCAAGTATAATGGGTTGGTTTTGATGTATTGTGAAGGTTGTCCAGTGTTGTTTTGAGTTAGTGTAGTGATTTGTTATTGAAGGGATGACACATTTTACAAAAGTGTGTTAAGGATTGTGTAATTGTTTGTATTGTGAAATAGAGATGAATAAGATGGATTTGTGTATGTATGCAGAGGAGAAGTGAATTGTAAATTTGTGAGGGGATATGGGTGAGAAGATGTGAGATTGGAATATATAGAGCTAGAGGGATTCCTAGTGGAAATACCTAAGGAAGTATTGAAATTGCTAATAGGTTGAATAGTTGTAGTAATATGAGTACTAGTGTATGTAGGAATAGAGGTAAGGGTTGTGGAAGGAGGAATTAATTTTCCACCTTGGATTTGAGTATACCCCAAAGATTGAGCACATCTGGTCATTGTAGGAACATGTTTATCAATAATATGAGTTAGAATTCGCATGATGTCTATTCCATGTTCATTTTCAATAATTTTCCACACATTATCTAAATCAAGAATGACACTTCTAGCAATTTTTTTAGAGGTCACAATGTTTTTCAATTTTTATGTTTCTTCATCTATCCTTCTTATGCTCTCTTGCGAGACATTAGAAACCATTGTTTTGACATTATGCACATTAGTAGTGGGTAGGGAAGTTATTGGATATGAGGTATGAAAGCTAGGATCCATAGCGAGTTGACTAGGAAACATTCTTGTTATTTAAAAGAGTTGTTGAACAATAAATTGCTTGCAAATTAAGAATGTGTCAATAAACAAGATGACGTACAATCTAGTGGGTGTAGTAGCATAGTTGATGTAGAATCTAGTGGATCTACCGTTGGATAGATCCCCTTGGTAGCTAATCCTCTTGATAGTACAATAGTAGCATCTAAATGTGTGAATGTTGTAGCAGGAGCGAGATCAGTCAAGTCATCTATAGGTACATAGATTGTTTGAATGGAGGTTATAGACCCCTCTTTGGTATAAGTTATTCTCTCTTGTAAAAAACTAGTTTACATCCTAAGAGTTAGCTGATAACTCACTACAGAAGGAATTCTACCTAATAATGCGGATACCTCTGATCCTTCTTGGAAAAAGAGGAAGATATTTTCAATAAATAAGTGTACATCTTTTTTATTGACATCTCAGAAATATTCAGCCATCCTTAAAGCAGTTAAACCAGCTCTCATACGAGCTCCTGGTGGTTCATTCATCTAACTATAGACTAGACCTACTTTGGATTCTAATATATGTTTTCCATTAATGACTCTTGATTAGTTCATTTCCTTGTAAATATCATTTCATTCATGGGTATGTTCTCTTACTCCACCAAATACAAAAACTCCTACATGATCCTTAGCAATTTTTTTGATCAATTCCATAATTAACACTATTTGACCCACTCTAGCTCCCCCGAATAATCCATTTTTTTGCCCACGGCGATAAGGAGCTAGAAGATCCACTACTTTAATGCTTAATTCAAAGATTGAAAATTTTGTATCTAGTTGTGTAAAGGTGGGAGAAAATATATGAATAAGAGATCTTGTGAGAGCATCTATAGGGCCTAAGTTATCAATGGGTTCCCCAAAAAAATTAAAAATTCTCTTGAGAGTAGTTTCACCAACTAGAACACTAAGTGGACGTCCTATATCATTTACTCTCATTCCCCTCATCAAACAATCTATAGAACTCATAGCTAAAACTCTAATCTTATTATTTCCTAATAATTATTGTACCTCACAAGTCACACTTATTGGCTGACCATTTGTATCGTTATCCTTAATTATCAACGAATTGTAAATTCTAGGAATATTAGCTAGAAGGAGAGATACATCTAATACTGGGATGATGATCTAAGAAATACATCCTAACTTCTTTTTTATAAGTGCACAAATAGGAAGAATAAAAGGATTGGTTCTCTTTAAAAAATAAATAAAAAAAGGATATAGATTCTAATTGCTAATACTAGCAAAAAACTTAAAAAAGCACAAATGCTTTGTAATGAATTGATTAGTTAATAATCATTGAGATTTATAACTTTAACGTACTTAGTCATCTCTTTCTTGGAAAATTTCAACTTTGATAATGATCTAAAAATAGTCATTATTTAAAGGGAAATAATTGACTTATAAAATAAATGTAGTAAAACTTATTTGATTACTCAATCAAATGAAATAAGTCTTACCTACTATTGGATTTGAACCAATGACCCCCTCTGGATGAAAGCTATACTCTAACCACTAAGTTAAGTGGGTTATTTATTATCATAGATAGAGTCGTTCCTAGAAACAATTCTAAACATAATTTAACATATTAAAAATATGCACATTAAATATGGGATAGTATCGAATGATTCAATCAAATATCATTCATCTTGATAGAAAC
Organism: Sequoiadendron giganteum; assembly: GCA_007115665.2. Classification (NCBI taxonomy): domain Eukaryota; kingdom Viridiplantae; phylum Streptophyta; class Pinopsida; order Cupressales; family Cupressaceae; genus Sequoiadendron; species Sequoiadendron giganteum. The sequence goes on along the minus strand of CM021101.1, from coordinate 845,538,889 downwards.
TGATCCATTTTGTTAGTATATATTCAAGACTAAACTGTGAAGGGATATAGCTCAGCTAGGTAGAGCACCTCGTTTACACATGTGCCAATGGTTTTCAAGATAATTGATATGGTCAATCTAAGGGAAATTCAATGTCAGACATAATGAGTACAATATGAAGACCTTAAAAAAGAAGTAGTTTTTCTCTATGCACTTTTAGGTGTATGAAGTCTCATATTATTATTTTTGGGTGATAGAGACTCCATTTGGATAATCTATGTTGAGCATGAAATACCTACATCAAGGGAACCTTTTGAAGCACTTTGGGATTTGTTTCATAAAAAAATTGTTTGAAAAATGGAGCCATCTTATTATCTTCTAGAAAGAAGACAATGATAGAATAATTGATCTTTCCATCAGTTAATGAAAGAGCCCAATGCAATAAAAATGCATGTTGGGTTCTTGGAACAATTTCAATCATTATGGTAATAAGAAATTTTATCTATTCTACCGAGAAGGTCTAGGTTCAACCCTGTATAGCCCTATATAGTTAGGAAAATATTATATTCCTTCTCTCTCATATTGTCCCTATGATCTGATGCTAAATTGAGATTCAAAAGCATCACCTTTTTGTTTTAAATGTGGAATAGACAACTTACATAAAATATAATTTATTCAAAAATGAGTAAAGAGGAAATATGAATGAAAATTAAAAATTATAAAAAAGGATTTAGAATTATAAGAATGAAAATTCTTTTGATTGCAACCTAGAGTCTTATTCCCCAAGATCTCTGTGATACTAAATAATAGATCATAAATCATGGTGGAATGTGAGCACATAATAATTTTTATTATCAAATATTATTATTGATTATAATCATATATAATTGAACTCCATTGTATTTTCAATTTGCTAGAGAAATATAGCATCAATTTGGTGTTATATTTCTCATACAAAATCCATTGCATTGCTAAACATATGGAGAACTGAGAAACCTCCAATCTTCTATTCGAATTAGATTACTAGAAAAGCATCACTACATCATTCATATGCATTCTATGAACCATGTTATTCATATAATGAAATAATGCATCAACACGCATTCAAATTATTGATTTTTATTTCAAATCAAGGAATTTCCCTTATTTCCAATACTTACATTTTTTTGTTCACATAATATTCAACATTTCGGTTGATAGGTATATAATGGATATCATCTGGGTTTGACAACCTTTTTTAATTATTTTATTCAAGTATCTGAATAATATAGTAATTTGAGGTTCTCTAAGTTTTTCAACTATATTTTTATATTAATATTCAATATGTAATATCAAAAAAATAGATAAATTTTAACTTTCTAGCACATCTCACATCATTAGAAACGACCCCGAAAGACCCCTTATTTCAATAGAGAAAATTCCCTTATATCAAACCATGTTGGCTCACACATTACAACATGAACCAACATGAAGTTTTTTGAACTAGATAGGCTCTTTTAGAACCATTTCTTAGATTATTTGAAATGTATTACATAATATTATTTTATTCATTTCCGTGTCAAGTAATAAGCAAAACATTGAATTAATATAATAAATCATAATGGATCATTTGGGAGGGGAGAGAAGAGATTAATAAATTGATAATAAATAAAAAAATCTGATCTGTTTAAAAAAATTCCATTTATGTTTCTATTTTATGAATATGATACTTTTTGGATATATTTATCCATATCCATCATTATTCCAATTATAGCATTCTCAATTTCTAGAAGCTTGGCTCTAATAAGTAAAGTGATTGAAAAATCCACTAGTTATGAATCAAGCATAAAACTAATGGGAGATAAGGTTTGGATCTAATTTATTATTCATTATTACATGTTTTCTTTAGTTTTCATTGTTTTTGATGTGGAAACAGTCTTTGTTTATCCGTGAGCTATGATTTTTGATATTTTGGGCCTATTTATATTTATAGAAGATTTTATTTTCATGATTATCTTAATTTGCACCCAAAAAAACATGATTATACTATTCATGATTTGATCGATTCATTTTAGTTAAGATCCCCAACTATTGTGAATAATGGAAGCACTCATATCCACTAATCCTAATATATACCTTTTATTGGTTGCATAAAATGGAGCTAGAATTCCTACATATTTTTGATATTTCCACCATAATAGAACAATCATACAATGTAGTATCTCAAGAATAAGGTGTAATTAACACGAGACCTCCATCACACAACCCAACCTCCCAACAATTAAATAGAAGCATGCCACTTATATAGAAATTGTTAGTTAAAAATTATCCAATATCAGTCAATTGAATTGTAGAATTCAATGAATGCATCATAGTATCCTACACATGCATCACTAAAAATAGATGCATCACAATTATCAACATATGTGTTGCAAAAAATATATGCATTAGATAATTCCACATATGTATCACATTTCACTCTATAAATGTGTTACATACATCAGGTTCACCAATTGTATGACCAAAATTGGGAAAATAAGATAGAATCAATAATAGCAACCATAAAAACCTCTAGATTCAAGCATTTACCAATTCCAATCTATCAATAAAGAATTAATAAATGGATGAAACAAAAAGATTAATCAAATGATATACCTTTCTCACATCAAACATTAAATCACCTCCATCACCCTTAATTCTTCTTTGTAAGCTATTGCTGCTCTCAAATTTTATGTTTGCATAATTATAATTAACTCATTTTTTTATATTTCACTTTGATAGATGCCCACAGTTATTTTGGATGAAGGGGTATAATTGGAGCCCAATTTTTTATTGCTTTTACTTTTGACTTGTCTAATAAATTTTTATTCGATTTTGACTAAAGTACTTCTCTTGATCCTTATTTCTCTCAATTGATTTTGCATCTCCTTTCGATAAAACATTTTTGATTTTTTAATTTTGATTGATAGCCTTACTCTTTTGGGATGACATTTGTTGATCCAAGTCTAGGAGATGGATGGAAGTGGAAGAGTTGGATAGAACGAATAAAATTGTAAAGATGTAAGATTTATGTAAGGGATTAGTGGTTTCTTCAATGTATTCTTCATGACTATCATTTTCAACACTTTTAATGTCAAAGTAATCTTAAACCGCATTAACGGGTTGGAAAGAAAGCATAGTAGAAGCAAAATTTGGAGATGCATACCCCAACTGAGAATGCTCAAGATGGAATGATGGTATCTCATGAGATGGAATGGAAATAGATTTCCTCAATAGGATCATGATGAAAGAGTGGATTATCATAGATAGTTTGATAAAAAATGGGATATATTAACTTTCTATTTAGATGTTAATTTATATAAAAATTAAATTATCAATAAATAAAAAATCAGATGAGTTTTTGTAGATGGTGGAGCAAGACTTAATATTTTTAGTCTAATTCTAGTTAAGTAACAAGGATATTCTAATGATGTTGTTGATCCCCACGCAAAGATCCATAATGAAGAATATGATGATTTTGGGTGTCAATATAAAGACTCTATCACGCTACCCATCTAGTTTAAGACTAGTTATCATTTAAACTAATTTCTAAATATTAGACCTTGATATCCCCTATAAAACCCTTCTAGTATGCCCATGGATCTATTCCAAGTAGGATGTTCCATCCACATTCCATCAGTTCATGAAGTTTCCTTACAATGGAACTGAAGTGATAATATATGTTGATCCAAATTCATTTCAATATTGCAAGTTCTTACAAAATAGTCATGGCATTTCACAATATTGTCTTACTAGAACTGCAGTCGTACCTTCATCTTGACACATTGATCCTTCATTTCTATCTATATCTTTCAATCTCTTGAAGATTAGGGCAAAGATAAAAGACCTCAGTATTGGAGACTATGTATTAAAATTCTTCCATAGTGAGCCCAAATGATTATCTAATTCATCCCAATCCTTTGATATTGATGATAATATCATTTTTGATCATGACATCTATGATAATCCACTCTTTCATCATGATTCTATTGATTACATCTAAGATCACCCCCTTTCATATCAATATCATCTAAAATTTTCATTCCATCTATCGAGCTACCATCATTCCATCTTGAACATCCTAAGTTAGGGTTTTCATCTCCAAATGTTGCTTCTAATACACTTTCTTGCCAACTTGTAAAGGATGAGAAAGCTTCCTTTGACATTAACAGTGCTAAAATGGATAGTCACAATTCAAATTTTTTTAATATAGTGCTAATCCATTACATGAATCATAAATATTTACCATTTTGTCCATTCCATCTAATTCATCGACTTCCATCCATGACCTATATTGATCAACAAAATTATCATCCTCAAATAATATAAGACTATTAATCAAAATTCAAAAATCAAAAAGGCTTTATCAAAAGGAGATCTAAAATCAAATGAGAGAAAGAAGGATCAAAAGCTATTGGCCAAGTCAAAAGTAAAACAAAGAAAACATTGGTCTCTAGTTATGCCCCTCAATCCAAAATAATCAGGGGCATGTATCAAAGTAAAATATGAAGAAATAAGCTTATTGAATTTTTACACATAAAAGATTTGAGAGGAACAATAGCTTGCAAAGTAAAATTAAGATGGAGAATGGAGGTAATTTTGTTGGCAATATTGTATTTCTAATTAACTAGTTATGCATACATGGTAGTTACATGGTTTCATATGCATCTATGGCAGTTACATGGTTGCATATGCATCTATGGTAGTTACACGTAACTCTCCTTTATAGGGTATTTTCTCCTACAATGTTTGCATTAAATCGAATTTAATAAATTTTTTAGACTTGATCCTTCATATTTTACCAACATATCATATTAAAACATGTGTGGAAGAACTTGGAGGCATGGAATAAACATTTTGAGGAATGGTGTGGATAGTAAGTTGTTGATTACATTTTCATCCTCAATTGTTGAAGAGATCAATCAATATGAGTTGTAAGGTGTTGCAATACATTTTCACACTTTCCTAGGCCTTTCATCAACAAATTCACCATTACTTATGTTAAATTGGTCCCTTAATGTACTTTTAGGCTCGACTTAAGTTTGTTTGAGTAGACAAGCCCATTAAACATCATTAAAAAAATCTTAATTCCCGACGACCACTTGAATTTGTTATAATAGACTAGGTCGCCACCTTGGGTGACCTAGTCCCTTTAGGAATATAATTGAAAACTAAGACAAAATTCTAACGATAATTTTCCTCCAAAACCCTAAGGTCGACCTATCATGTGTTATTTTGGGGAAATTAGGGGATAACATATATATAAATAAGGGTTTTCATCTTCATTTTTCCTCTCCCACTCTCTCTCTAACATAATTTTTCATCTTCACATGTACTCTTGCACTCAATCTTCTTGAGCAAGCATTCAAGCACTAAGCACTTCAAGCAACCTCCATTGGAGTTGGTTCTTGGATGTTGCAGACATCTTCAACAAGGGTTTGGTGAGTTCTTACATTTACTTATTGTTCAATTCTCTTCCCTTTAATTTCTATTTCATTTGGGTTTGATTACCTACATGGGTTTTGACTAAGGCAAACCCCTATTCTCTAACCCTTACCTTTTCCTTCTCTTTTCATGTGTGATTTTCAGGTTTTTAAGTAGATTAGTCAAGGATAAAAGTGTTAAAAAGGTGTCATCATTTTATCTACATCAACCCAAGTAAACAAAACCCTAGGACGAGCTAAAAGACAACTTTTAGATCTGTCATTCTATGAAGATTTAGGTCACATGAGTCTCTATCAAAAATAGAAGTGCAAGTGGGGACCTATGGATTCCAACCTCAAAACTCCCAATAGCACAAGGAGGACTAGGTTGAAATCATTGGAGACCTTGTCCATGTACCAACCTTGAAAAGAATTTTTTGTCTTTCTAGATAATCTTTTACTAGAAACCCATTCTAGCCATGTTTCCTAAGAAGAGGACTAGGTTGCCCATTCTGATGTATGTGTCCCAATGAGCATTTCCAGTATATTCTAGAAGATTCTAGAGCTCCTTTTCTACAAATTTAATTTCCTAGGTGTGCCATTTATGTGTTTCCTAGATTCTTTCTAGTTTGTATGCATTTAGGTCATTTAGTTTACATTTACATTTAGTATACATTTCATAGTTTAGTCCACTTTATTACATTACGACACTTAGAAAAATACTAACACACACAACACACCCCCTATATTTTGATGAAATCACTAAAATAATATCATTAGGTTAAAGAGAGTTATTCTTCCATCCAAGCTCCTAGGTTGAAAACCCTAGGGGATTAATTGGGTAATCCTCTTTCCCCTTTTTGTCTTTATCTTTTTGGTGGTTTAGAATGGAATATCCCCTATTGATGTTTGTGAAGAGTGATATTTGAGAACCAATGGACCCCTTTGTGCAATAGCCAAGAATCTATTATGTAGCTATACGAATTAAAATTAGAGGTCGTTTAAGTTTTATAGGGAAAATCCCTAATAATTTACTCAATCTACAAATGGAATAAGGTGTGGAGGTGAACATAATACCCTTTAGTTTCTCTTACTTGATATGTTCATATGAAAATCGAGCCAAAAATGGTTTTATTCCGGTGAGTAAATACTAGATCTAATCTATTTTAAATAATGTAGATCCATGGTATGACTAGTGCCTACTTTTAGTGTAGGAAAATGTATCCCATTACACTTTCACAATTATTTGGGCCCTCCCTATAAAAAATTGGTTCATTTCTGCCTTAAGTGGTCCTATTTTACTTCCACCATCCTTATTAAATGCATTTTTCTATGGATAATATTGAAATTTAACAAATAAAAAATCATAATTCAGTGTTTCAGGTTGTGTGTTCTAGATTTGGTGATGTGAGACTCATACGCCACCTTGGGAATATGGGTCCCACCAAGGTCTCGAGCTTGATTTTAAACATTGCATTGAACTCAACAGTTCTTGGATTTTGTGTCTCGTTTTGAAGACACTGGGAGTCATATGCCCAACCTAGCCTATGATTCTCACTTTAACTAGGACCTATTTTAAATCAAATTACTAAAAATATTTTATTATCCTAGATCTGATATCAATGTGTACTGTTGTAATTTCAAGAATTTTGGTATAAAAAAATATAATTACAAGGTTATTTCACATAATTTCTCATAGTAAGTTTTCAAGTCATCTAAGCTTCCAAGTTTTCAAGTCCTAATAATTTTTTTTTGAAATCAAGAGTTCACAATAGAGTTCAAGAGTTGATTATCAAGCATTTTCGAGTATCAATTCATGATTCAAGAATCATGTCAAGTTCTTCATCCATCATGTGTTTTTATGAGCTAACATATTCATGTAAAATTTTTGATCCAAGTTCGAGCATTCAAAGCCATATCAATTTTCAAGATCAAGATCTACATACATTAAAGCCAATTCGTACAAGATGCAGATCTACACTCTAAGGATTCAAAAAGGTTTGGTGAGTTGTTCCATTCATTTTTTCATTCATCATTCCTCCATGTCAGATCACTTAGTTTAAATGTTTAACTAATAAATGTTGTCTGATTGAGGTAGAACCCCATCTACTAACAAAACAACATTTTAGCTCTCTCTCTCTCTCTCTCTATCTCTCTTTCTTGTGATGCATATTTTATAGATTTATGTGAATGAGACTCATTCACCCAACTTGGTGATTTAGTTGCTAATATAATATTTTGATAGCATAAATAGTGTCAAATCTAGGTTTGGAAGATTTAGACAGATCCTAAAAATCCCATAGAAGGACTTATGCCAAATCTAGAATATTAGTCCTATTATAGTTTTTGATGACTGTTCAACATATCCTAACCAACTCTTAGAAGATTCAAATTTTTTTTCCCAAAAACCCTAGACTAGGACACAATCATCCAACCTAGCATATCAATCCTAATTCACTTAGAAGGGAAGATTTTCAGGGTTATAGACCTTTTTTTGAATCCATAATTCCTCTAGGTACTTTTTTGTTTCATTCTATTTGTTAATCTAATTTCATGCTTTCAAGTTTCTAGTGTTTTGTGCATAAGTATTAAATACATTTATACATTTATGCTTCATTTAATTATGAACCCTTGTCCAAACACACAAGTAATCCCCTATTCCTTCCTGAATTGAGTCACTTGTTTGAGGGATCTAGTTTCCTAATGAACTAAAGCATGAAATAGGTCCCAAAGTTTCATCTTCTAAAAGGTGGACACCTATTTCCCTTATGTTCACTACTTATAGATTTTAACTTTTAATCATTTTAAGGTTAATAGTTAATTCAACAATGGTGATGATTTGAAATGTGTACACACTATAGCTCATTAATAAGGAAAGTTAAGATAGTTTTGAAAGAAAAAAATGGCTATAGATAGAGATTTAAGTTAAGAATCTTTGGTCTTTCTATGAGTGTCTCATTAATTATTTTTACTATAAAAAGGGACATTTGTAAAGGTATATGAAAGCTTATTATACACAAAATTAAATCTGCAAAAGGATATACTCCTCAATCAATAGGTCTTAGGCTAGGAAGATGATTTATAAAAGTGCATTATCTGTTTGATCTAGGTTTCTTTTTGTTATTAGTTCATTTATGATGAATGGTGTACCTACTAAAGGAGTTAATGAGGTTTATTTGATTGCCACTTTCACAAAGATTGATGTGAGTGGGCTTGATGTAAGAAAATATGATGATATGTACGTTCAAAGGGAGGTTATGAAGAAAAGAAAATTATGATGCATTTGTATGAGGTTGAGGGAAAATCAACTAAGTATGTATCTCCACATAGAAAGGAGGATCATAAGGCATTTGTTGGACAAGTAATAAATGAAGAATACGTTATTCTTGATTGGAAAAATTGTATATTATATTTTCTCTAAGATCATGAATGAAGCTTCATTATTTTGTACCTTGAGCCTTCAATATTGGAGGCAGATGACATTAGAGGATGGAGTAATTTCCATCATCTCAAATTAGTTACTTGATTTGACATAATGCTTGGCATGAGAAGAGTTTTTGGCTTTAATTTCTTGATTTTTTCTTAATATTGTTGAAAAATTGAAGAATACATGTATTGTGATGCTTAATATTTGGAAGCAAATAAGTGGTTTGATGAAGAGCTCAGTATGGATTTTTTCCTAGAGAGTTCACAAGACTTTGACTAAGGATTACACCTTTATGAGGGTCGAGGAGACAACTTGGAGGATTGTTGTCCAATAATTACAATTAGGACCAAGGGTTATACCTTTATGAGGGTCAAGGAGACAACATGGAGGGTGGTTTTCCAAGAACTATGGTCTATGAATCAGGAGTTCATGGGAGGAAGAAATGAAGAATTTATCTTGAAGCTTCACCTTTTTGAGGGTTATGAGACAACTTGGAGGGGTACCACCAAATTCATGATTTGTTTATTTAAAAGGAAATTCTTCTCAAAGATGTCTATATACTATAATAAACAATTTTTGTTATGTAAACCTTAAGGGGGGTCCCTTAAAAGGTGAATAGGAGGTAAATTGGGTGATTCTTTTGTAGGAAAAATGTAATAAGGAGGGAATGTTGGAAATATTACATTGCTAATGAATTAGTAATGTGTCTATGGTAGT
>CM021101.1:845082952-845529225 GCA_007115665.2 Sequoiadendron giganteum | reverse complement strand
AAATCTAGGTTATTTTTTAGAAAGGAAAATGTACTCACTCTTGGGAAATGAGAATTTTAGTTTTCCATTGGATGAGAAGGCCCAAAAGGATGAGAAACATACACTTACCTGGTATTAACTCACACACACACAAATGTGGCTATGGGGAAATTCATGCCACTATTTGGGCTTCCTGCTCAACCATACCAGAGTTATACCTTTTGATAACTTTGATAAGGTGCCAGAAAATACAAGGGTTCATGGTCCATGAGGCAAGAAAAGCCTCAGATGTTTAGAACTCATTAAAATGTGGAGGGTGGCACTATAGACATGCAAGTTGTGTTGTGCAAGGTGGTCATGTATGCAAAAATATAACATGTAAAATGAAAAAAGGTAAAATGAAAAAGTGGTGTTCAAAGGAATATTATTTAGGTCATGTGAGGTATTTAACTTAGGGAATATTATTTCTATTGTCTCCAAGAGATGACCAATCAAATAATATAAAATTCACAACTTAGGGGATGAAATGTGTTGCATCAGGATGCTAAGAGGAAAGTAATATACCAAGATAGGTCACTTTTGTGAAGGATATTACACCCAATTTCATCCATAAATTGAGAGAATCATTTATGAAGTGATAAGGCTACACTAGGAATCTAGGACAAAGAAAATAAAATGCAAATACAAAGTAAATAATGCCAATGTGTGCACCCACTTTAAAGGAATTGCTACACACCATTTTGTGAGCAATTACTTTAAGTAGAGAAAGGAAAAATGCAAAAAGAAAGGAAATGACATGAGATCCTACTTGGAAAGCCCTATGGAAAGATATATGTTTCCAAGGGAGGCTACATCATATGAAGAGAAAGAAAGAGAAAGAAAAGGGAAGGGGGTTTACCCCAAAATTAAAAACCACATACACCTAAGGGATATATGGATTTGGGGTTAGTATGTTTCTTGTTGCAATATTTGTTTAGAGATCTTAGAATTGTCATCATCTAGCCAAATACATAGAACTAGAATAAGGACATGGAGAGAGTGAAAAAAATAAAAAATCAAGAGTCACTTTGGGTCAACATGGAAGAGACATGGGGTGTCTTGACGCAATGCATCATCCCCAAAAGGACAAAAAAAAGAGAAAGACAAAGACAAAGAAAGAGAACCATTTTGAGTTAACATGAAGGAGACATTTCTATCTCAATGCCTTGTATCATCCTCAAATGGAAGGAAAAAGGAAAAAAAGAAAAGAAAAAGAGTCTATTCGGGTCAACATGAAGGAGACATTGTAGTATCAATGCCTTGCATCATCCCCAAATGGGAGGTTAATTTTTTTTTTAAAAAAGGAAAAGAGTCCATTTGGTTCAACATGAAGGAGAGATTGTGGTCTCAATGCCTTGCATCATCCCCAAATGGAAGGAAAAAATAAAAATGAAAAGATAAAAAGAAAGATGAATGTACAATAGATAGAAGAATGTCACAAAGAGAGGGAATATCAAACAGTGTGGGGGAAACATGTCATACAGAAGAAAAAACAATACTAGTAAGGCATGTGTAAGTCAACCATTAAGCAAGTCATCCACCTCCCAATCTCAGTGGGTATAAGCGGGAGGTGGACAAGGAAACTAAGGGACAAGGACAAGCGCATTACTAGGACAAGGCTAGAAACTTCCTTCCCCCATTGAGTGCAAGGCAAGAATGAGCCGAGATAATTGATGCGAAGGATCATGTAATAGTGAGAAGGGAATGTTCTACAACTAGTACATGGTAATGTGTATGGGAGTATTTTATAGTTTGATGGGATAACAATTATTACTATCAAAGATTTAATTTCTTAGTATCTCACACAAATGATGGCATTCATCACTTCTATGGCCAAGAACACGATGGTAAGAACAATGTGGTACATTAGCATCTTTAGGATATATCACCAACCTATTGAGATTAGGTAATGTGATAAGCCATTTGTTCAAGATTATTTGTAATTTACTCCCACATTTAGGTGGTTTATCAAGAGGAAGTTTAAGGTTTTGTAATTTGTACAGCCTTTTGCATCTACTATGTTCTCCAAATTTGAAAGAGGAGACTAGGGTAGGAGGTCCTGAGATGATATTAGGATTGTTTGTGTGGTAATTAGGAAATTGTGGGAATTATTTAGGAGGAAGTACATCCAAATTAGGAGGGGAATCAGAGAGAATTGTGCCATCATCATGAAGCATGATATATTCTCTAGGAGGCGTATGGTCATGAGGAGGATCTTGATAGCCTATTCTCATTATATGTTTATTAGGGGATATTTGTTCATAAAATTTTTGGATTTCATGCTCATTTGTTGTGTCACCACCTTGTTTTCTCAAATAGTAAATGCTATTCCATAAGTTTGTTGAATATTAATTGGAGGATGGGTGGCTTCTTTATTTTAAAATGGTTGGGTAGTGACTGGTTTAGATGAACTAGGTTCGCCATGTATAGGGAACTTAGGTTCATTGATTTTTTTGGGGCGCATATAAGAAAATTTCTCTAGGGGTGACATGTTGTGAAGCTCAGGCTATTTCATGGATGGGTAGAAAGAATAATTTTATTCAATATTTTCTAGGAATTCATTGAGGAATCGATTCATGCTTGCATCATCATCCCTAATGATGTCAAATTCATGAGGAAGACCTGTATTTGGAGCTGATTGAGCAGGAGTAGGTTCAAGGTCATTAGGATTAGTGGAAAAGGTGAAACTTGATATATCTAATAAGGATTTGAAGGACATCCAAATATTTTTGAAAGATAGAGCCATAGTGAAGGCTAACTACTAGCATGAAATTGAATAAAGGAGAAAATCGAGAAACACCAATGAAAGAGAAATTACAAAAAATAGAAGTGAAAAAAATTCTTTGGAAATTTGAAAGAAAATACTATGTGAAATATGCAGGAGGAATAATTTTCCCAATGTGATGATTTAGTCCCAAGAGTGGCTCTTTTGATTTTTTTTAATTAAATTGACTAGTTTCTAATATTTTTATGCTTTTTTGATGCAAGTAAAAAATGAAAATGCAATTTCTTTGTACTTTTTCAATGAAAATGCAAATTAAAGTGATAGATAACAAGTATTCTAAGGACGGGTTCACCAAAATGAACAACCAAAAAGATATAGACAAAAAAGGGACAGATGATTCCCCAATTAGGTGCCAAGGGTTTTCAACCTAGGAGCTTGGATGGAAGAATAACTCTCTTTAACCTAATGATATTATTTTAGTGATTTCATCAAAATATAGGGGGTGTGTTGTGTGTGTTAGTATTTTTCTAAGTGTCGTAATGTAATAAAGTGGACTAAACTATGAAATGTATACTAAATGTAAATGTAAACTAAATGACCTAAATGCATACAAACTAGAAAGAATCTAGGAAACACATAAATGGCACACCTAGGAAATTAAATTTGTAGAAAAGGAGCTCTAGAATCTTCTAGAATATACTGGAAATGCTCATTGGGACACATACATCAGAATGGGCAACCTAGTCCTCTTCTTAGGAAACATGGCTAGAATGGGTTTCTAGTAAAAGATTATCTAGAAAGACAAAAAATTCTTTTCAAGGTTGGTACATGGACAAGGTCTCCAATGATTTCAACCTAGTCCTCCTTGTGCTATTGGGAGTTTTGAGGTTGGAATCCATAGGTCCCCACTTGCACTTCTATTTTTGATAGAGACTCATGTGACCTAAATCTTCATAGAATGACAGATCTAAAAGTTGTCTTTTAGCTCGTCCTAGGGTTTTGTTTACTTGGGTTGATGTAGATAAAATGATGACACCTTTTTAACACTTTTATCCTTGACTAATCTACTTAAAAACCTGAAAATCACACATGAAAAGAGAAGGAAAAGGTAAGGGTTAGAGAATAGGGGTTTGCCTTAGTCAAAACCCATGTAGGTAATCAAACCCAAATGAAATAGAAATTAAAGGGAAGAGAATTGAACAATAAGTAAATGTAAGAACTCACCAAACCCTTGTTGAAGATGTCTGCAACATCCAAGAACCAACTCCAATGGAGGTTGCTTGAAGTGCTTAGTGCTTGAATGCTTGCTCAAGAAGATTGAGTGCAAGAGTACATGTGAAGATGAAAAATTATGTTAGAGAGAGAGTGGGAGAGGAAAAATGAAGATGAAAACCCTTATTTATATATATGTTATCCCCTAATTTCCCCAAAATAACACATGATAGGTCGACCTTAGGGTTTTGGAGGAAAATTATCGTTAGAATTTTGTCTTAGTTTTCAATTATATTCCTAAAGGGACTAGGTCACCCAAGGTGGCGACCTAGTCTATTATAACAAATTCAAGTGGTCGTCGGGAATTAAGATTTTTTTAATGATGTTTAATGGGCTTGTCTACTCAAACACACTTAAGTCAAGCCTAAAAGTACATTAAGGGACCAATTTAACATAAGTAATGGTGAATTTGTTGATGAAAGGCCTAGGAAAGTGTGAAAATGTATTGCAACACCTTACAACTCATATTGATTGATCTCTTCAACAATTGAGGATGAAAATGTAATCAACAACTTACTATCCACACCATTCCTCAAAATGTCTATTCCATGCCTCCAAGTTCTTCCATACATGTTTTAATACGATATGTTGGAAAAATATGAAGGATCAAATCTAAAAAATTTATTAAATTCAATTTAATGCAAACATTATAGGAGAAAATACCCTATAAAGGAGAGTTACGTGTAACTACCATAGATGCATATGCAACCATGTAACTACCATAGATGCATATGAAACCATGTAACTACCATGTATGCATAACTAGTTAATTAGCAATGCAATATTGCCAACAAAATTACCTCCATTCTCCATCTTAATTTTACTTTGCAAGCTATTGTTCCTCTCAAATCTTTTATGTGTACAATTTCAATAAGCTTATTTCTTCATATTTTACTTTGATACATGCCCTCAATTATTTTGGATTGAGGGGCATAACTAGAGACCAATGTTTTCTTTGTTTTACTTTTGACTTGGCCAATAGCTTTTGATCCTTCTTTCTCTCATTTGATTTTAGATCTCCTTTTGATAAAGCCTTTTTTATTTTTGAATTTTGATTAATAGTCTTATATTATTTGAGGATGATAATTTTGTTGATCAATACAGGTTATGGATGGGACTTGATGAATTAGATGGAATGGATGAAATGGTAAATATTTATGATTCATGTAATGGATTAGCAGTATATTAAAAGAAATTGAATTGTGACTATCCATTTTAGCACTGTTAATGTCAAAGGAAGCTTTCTCATCCTTTACAAGTTGGCAAGAAAGTGTATTAGAAGCAACATTTGGAGATGAAAACCCTAACTTAGGATGTTCAAGATGGAATGATGGTAGCTCGATAGATGGAATGAAAAGTTTAGATGATATTGATATGAAAGGGGGTGATCTTAGATGTAATCAATAGAATCATGATGAAAGAGTGGATTATCATAGATGTCATGATCAAAAATGATATTATCATCAATATCAAGGGATTGGGATGAATTAGATAATCATTTGGGCTCACTATGGAAGAATTTTAATACATAGTCTCCAATCCTAAGGTCTTTGATCTTTTCCCTAATCTTCAAGAGATTGAAAGATATAGATAGAAATGAAGGATCAATGTGTCAAGATGAAGGTACGACTGCAGTTCTAGTAAGACAATATTGTGAAATGCCATGACTATTTTGTAAGAACTTGCAATATTGAAATGAATTTGGATCAACATATATTATCACTTTAGTTCCATTGTAAGGAAAATTTATGAACTGATGGAATGTGGATGGAACATCCTGCTTGGAATAGATCCATGGGCATAGTAGAAGGGTTTTATAGGGGATATCAAGGTCTAATATTTAGAAATTAGTTCAAATGATAACTAGTCTGAAACTAGATGGGTAGCCTGATAGAGCCTTTATATTGACACCCAAAATCATCATATTTTTCGTTAGGATCTTTGCGTGGGGATCAACAACATCATCAGAATATCCTTGTTACTTAACTAGAATTAGACTACAAATATTAAGTCTTGCTCCACCATCTACAAAAACTCATCTGATTTTTTATTTATTGATAATTTAATTTTTATATAAATTAACATCTAAATAGAAAGTTAATATATCCCATGTTTGATCAAACTATATATGATAATCCACTATTTCATCATGATCCTATTGAGGAAATCTATTTCCATTCCATCTTGAGCATTCTCGGTTGGGGTATGCATCTCCAAATTTTGCTTCTACTATGCTTTCTTTCCAACCCGTTAAGGCTGTTTAAGATTACTTTGACATTAAAAGTGTTGAAAATGATAGTCATGAAGAATCCATTGAAGAAACCACTAATTCCTTACATAAATCTTACGTCTTTATAGTTTTATTCGTTCTATCCAACTTTTCCAGTTCCATCCATCTCCTAGACTTGGATCAACAAGTACCATCCCAAAAGAGTAAGGCTATCAATCAAAATAAAAAAATAAAAAACGTTTTATCGAAAGGAGATGCAAAATCAATTGAGAGAAATAAGGATCAAGAGAAGTACTTTAGTCAAAATCGAATAAAAATTTATTAGACAAGTCAAAAGTAAAAGCAATACGAAATTGGGCTCCAATTATACCCCTTCATCAAAAATAACTGTGGGCATCTATCAAAGTGAAATATAAAAAAATGAGTTAATTATAATTATGCAAACATAAAATTTGAGAGTAGCAATAGCTTACAAAGAAGAATTGAGGGTGATGGAGGTGATTTAATGTTTGATGTGAGAAAGGTATATTATTTGATTAATCTTTTTGTTTCATCCATTTATTAATTCTTTATTGATAGATTGGAATTGGTAAATGCTTGAATCTAGTGGTTTTTATGGTTGCTATTATTGATTCTATCTTATTTTCCCAATTTTGGTCATACAATTGGTGAACCTGATGTATGTAACACATTTATAGAGTGAAATGTGATACATATGTGGAATTATCTAATGCATATATTTTTTGCAACACATATGTTGATAATTGTGACGCATCTATTTTTAGTGATGCATGTGTAGGATACTATGATGCATTCATTGAATTCTACAATGCAATTGACTGATATTGGATAATTTTTAACTAACAATTTCTATGTAAGTGGCATGCTTCTATTTAATTGTTGGGAGGTGGGGTTGTGTGATGGAGGTCTCATGTTAATTACACATTATTCTTGAGATACTACATTGTATGATTGTTCTATTATGGTGGAAATATCAAAAATATGTAGGAATTCTAGCTCCATTTTATGCAAGCAATAAAAGGCATATATTAGGATTAGTGGATATGAGTGCTTCCATTATTCACAATATTTGGGGATCTTAACTAAAGTGACTCGAGCAAATCATGAAAAGTATAATAATGTTTTTTGGGTGCAAATTAAGATAATCATGAAAATAAAATCTTCTATAAATGTAAATAGACCCAAAATATCAAAAATCATAGCCCATGGATAAACAAAGACTGTTTCCACATCAAAAACAATGAAAACTAAAGAAAACATGTAATAATGAATAATAAATTAGATCCAAACCTTATCTCCCATTAGTTTTATACTTGATTCATAACTAGTGGCTTTTTCAATCACTTTACTTATTAGAGCCAAGCTTCTAGAGATTGAGAATGCTATAATTGGAATAAGGATGGATATGGATAAATATATCCAAAAAGTATCATATTCATAAAATAGAAACATAAATGGAATCTTTTTTAAACAGATCAAATTTTTTTATTTATTATCAATTTATTAATTGCTTCTCTCCCCTCCCAAATGATCCATTATGATTTATTATATTAATTCAATGTTTTGTTTATTACTTGACACGGAAATGAATAAAATAATATTATGTAATACATTTCAAATAATCTAAGAAATGGTTCTAAAAGAGCCTATCCAGTTCAAAAAACTTCATGTTGGTTCATGTTGTAATGTGTGAACCAACATGGTTTGATATAAGGGAATTTTCTCTATTGAAATAAGGGGTCTTTCGAGGTCATTGTTTCTAATGATGTGAGATGTGCCAGAAAGTTAAAATTTATCTATTTTTTTGATATTACATATTGAATATTAATATAAAAATATAGTTGAAAAACTTAGAGAACCTCAAAGTACTATATTATTCAGATACTTGAAAAAAATAATTAAAAAAGGCTATCAAACCCAAATGATATCCATTATATACCTATCAACCGAAATGTTGAATATTATGTGAACAAAAAAAGTAAGTATTGGAAATAAGGGAAATTCCTTGATTTGAAATAAAAACCAATAATTTGAATGCGTGTTGATGCATTATTTTATTAAATGAATAACATGGTTCATAGAATGCATATGAATGATGTAGTGATGCTTTTCTAGTAATCTAATTCGAATAGAAGACTGGAGGTTTCTTAGTTCTCCATATGTCTAGCAATGCAATGGATTTTGTATGAGAAATATAACACCAAATTGATGCTATATTTCTCTAGCAAATTGAAAATACAATGGAGTTCAATTATATATGATTATAATCAATAATAATATTTGATAATAAAAAGTATTATGTGCTCACATTCCACCATGATTTATGATCTATTGTTTAGTATCACAAAGATATTGGGGAATAAGACTCTAGGTTGCAATTGAAAGAATTTTCATTCTTATAATTCTAAATCCTTTTTTAATTTTTAATTTTCATTCATATTTCCTCTTTACTCATTTTTGAATAAATTATATTTTATGTAAGTTGTCTATTCCACATTTAAAAGAAAAAGGTGATGCTTTTGAATCGCAATTTAGCATCAGATCATAGGGGGAATATGAGAGAGAAGGAATAAAATATTTTCCTAACTATATAGGGCTATATGGGCTCAAACTGTAGACCTTCTCGGTAGAACAGATAAAATTTCTTATTACCATAATGATTGAAACTGTTCCAAGAACCCAACATGCATTTTTATTGCACTGGGCTCTTTCATTAACTGATGCAAAGATTAGTTATTCTATCATTCTCTTCTTTCTAGAAGATAATAAGATGGCTCCATTTTTTAAACAATTTTTTTCGAAACAAATCCCAAAGTGCTTCAAAAGGTTCCCTTGATGTAGGTCTTTCATGCTAAACATAGATTATCCAAATGGAGTCTCTATCACCCAAAAATAATAATATGAGACTTCACACACCTAAAAGTGCATAGAGAAAAAATAATTCTTTTTTGAGGTCTTCATATTGTACTCATTATGTCTGACATTGAATTTCCCTTAGATTGACCATATCAACTAGATCTATAGTTTTAATTAGAGAAAACTTTATATTTGTCACACTATCATTCTCCCAATTCCTAGAGTAAGACTCAAATCCATTTTATGGACCGGATGAACCAATAAACTATCTTGAAAACCATTGGAACATGTGTAAACGAGGTGCTCTACCTAGTTGAGCTATATCCCTTCACAGTTTAGTCTTGGATATATAATAACAAAATGGATTAGTTTCTATCAAGATGAATGATATTTGATTGAATCATTCAATACTATCCCATATTTAATGTGCATATTTTTTATATGTTAAATTATGCCTAGAATTTTTTCTAGGAATGACTCTACCTATGATAATAAATAACCCACTTAACTTAGTGGTTAGAGTATCGCTTTCATCCGGAGGGGGTCACTAGTTCAAATACAATAGTAGGTAAGACTTATTTCATTTGATTGAGTAATCAAATAAGTTTTACTACATTTATTTTATAAGTCAATTATTTCCCTTTGAATAATGACTATTTTTAGATCATTATAAAAGTTGAAATTTACCAAGAAAGAGATGAATAACTACGTTAAAGTTATAAATCTCAATGATTATTAACTAATCAACTCATTACAAAGCATTTCTGCTTTTTAAAGTTTTTTGCTAGTATTAGCAATTAGAATCTATATCCTTTTTTCATTTATTTTTTAAAGATAACCAATCCTTTTATTCTTGCAGTTTGTGCACTTATAGAAAAGAAGTTAGGGCGTATTTCTTAGATCATCATCTCAGTATTAGATGTATCTCTCCTTCTAGGTAATATTCCTAAAATTTACAATTCATTGATAATTAAGGATAACGATACAAATGGTCAGCTAATAAGTGTGACATGTGAGGTATAATAATTATTAGGAAATAATAAGATTAGAGTTTTAGCTATGAGTTCTATAGATTGTTTGACAAGAGGAATGAGAGTAAATGATATAGGAGGTCCACTTAGTGTTCTAGTTGGTGAAACTACTCTCAAGAGAATTTTTAAGTTTTTGGGGGAACCCATTGATAACTTAGGTCCTATAGATGCTCTCACAAGATCTCTTATTCATATAATTTCTCCCGCCTTATATAGCTAGATACCAAATTTTCAATCTTTGAAACAAGCATTAAAGTAGTGGATCTTCTAGCTCCTTATCACCATGGGGGAAAAAATGGATTATTCGGGGGAGCTAGAGTGAGTCAAATAGTGTTAATTATGGAATTAATCAAAAAAAATGATAAGGATCATGTAGGATTTTTTGTATTTGGTGGAGTAAGAGAACATACCTGTGAAGGAAATGATATTTACAAGGAAATGAACTAATCAGGAGTCATTAATGGGAAACATATATCAGAATCCAAAGTGGCTCTAGTCTTTAGTTAGATGAATGAACCACCAGGAGCTCATATGAGACCTTGTTTAACTACTTTAAGGATGGTTGAATATTTCTGAGATGTCAATAAACAAGATGTACTCTTATTTATTCACAATATCTTCCTCTTTTTCCAAGAAGGATCAAAGGTATCCTCATTATTAGGTAGAATTCCTTCTGTAGTGAGTTATCAGCTAACTCTTAGGACATAAATTAGTTTTTTACAGGAGAGAATAACATATACCAAAGAGGGGTCTATAACCTACATTCAAACAGTTTATGTACCTACAGATGACTTGACTGAGCTCGCTCCTACTACAACATTCACAAATTTAGATGCTACTATTGTACTATCAAGAGGATTAGCTACCAAGGGGATCTATCCAATGGTAGATTCACTAGATTCTACATCAACTATGCTACTACACCCACTAGATTCTACGCCATCTTGTTTATTGACACATACTTAATTTGCAAGCAATTTATTGTTCAATAACTCTTTTAACTAATAGGAATGTTTCCTAGTCAACTCGCTATGGATCCTAGCTTTCGTACCTCATATCCAATAACTTCCCTACCCACTACTAATGTGCATAATGTCAAAACAATGGTTTCTAACATCTCGTAAGAGAGCATAAGAAGGATAGATGAAGAAACATAAAAATTGCAAAACTTTGTGACCTCTAAAAAAATTGCTAGAAGTGTAATTCTTGATTTAGATAATGTGTGGAAAATTATTGAAAATGAACATGGAATAGACATCATGCGAGTTCTAACTCATATTATTGATAAACATGTTCGTACAATGACCAGATGTGCTCAATCTTTGGGGTATACTCAAATCTAAGGTGGAAAATTAATTCCTCCTTCCACAACCCTTACCTCTATTCCTACATACACTAGTACTCATATTACTACACCTATTCAACCTATTAGAAATTTCAATACTTCCTTAGGTATTTCCACTAGGAATCCCTCTAGCTCTATATATTCCAATCTCACATCTTCTCACCCATATCCCCTCACAAATTTACAATTCACTTCTCCTCTGCATACATACACAACTCCATCTTATTCATCTCTATTTCACAATACAAACAATGACACAATCCTTAACACACTTTTGTAAAATGTGTCATCCCTTCAATAGCAAATCACTAAACTAACTCAAAACAACACTAGGAAACCTTCACAATACATCAAAACCAACCCATTATACTTGAAGAAATTGAGAACACAAATGTCATAAGGTATAGAGGTTCCTAGGTTTCAGAAATATGGTGGGAAAGGAGATCATGATAGCCATGTTTCTACTTATAGAGCCTTATGTGGTGACTTCATTTATGAATATAAAGTCTTGGCTAAACTCTTCCATTTATCCTTGAAAGATACTTCTTTATATCTATTTTTTTCTTTATCGAATAATTCAATATGTTCATTAAATAAACTTATTGATGCCTTCTACGAACACTTCTAGATTCACATCGGTCCTAATATGACCCTATCTGATTTAATGACATGTAAACAAAAGGATGATGAAAAGGTCTCTAATTTTATAGCAAGATACAAAAGTATTTACTCCCAAATAAAAATTATTATTCCTAACACCAACCTTCAAAATATTTTTATTTCTATTTTAAAAAAAAAAATATCCGAGCTAAACTTGAGATGTTAAAATTTCCATCCTTTACCAGTTTGTGTACAACCCTTCATTATTCCTAGAATTTGGCTACTAGCCATGAAGTGAAAACATCCTCTAACCATCTTGAAAAAGTTTGAATACACACCTCAAACCAATTACCAACCTTTCAAGAAAAAATTAAGGTATTTTTACAACTTAATCCTCCTCAATCAAATCAACATGTTGACACCCAAGTGGCTTCCATAAAGACGAAAAGACTGTATGCCTTTGGGGATAGAAATAGACAATTTAGTCCCTTACCTAATACCCAATTCATAATACCATGTTGTCACTCTTAGAAAAGAATTTGATTTACCTATCTCATATTAAAGATCCCGATCCTACGAAAACTTTACCTTCAAACTATAGACAAAATTCCTATTTTCCATTTTCATGAACAAAATGGACATGATATAGAACATTGCAACCATCTTAAACATCTTGTGCAAGATCTCATTGATTCTAATCATATCCTAACTGGTGGTCTTAATGATCAAGGTGATAAGTTTTTAGCTCCTCTTAATCAAAATTTGTAAATCTTTATAAATCCTCTGCAAAATTATAATATCTCCTTTGTGAAAGCTAGTGACTCAAAGAATGGTGTATTGAGTTTTGACATGGATGATGAAAACATAAATGATAATGAGGAAGACTTTATGAAATTTGTGGTTGGATTTATTGACCTTAAACCTTGTAAGGGCCCAGCTAATATGCCCCTTGAAATTTCTTTCTCAAAAGATGACATAGTTAAACATGCACCTGATGGTCCTCTTTACATAGTCAAAATAATTAATGACAAGCCTACTAATAGGATGCTAATTTATATTGTTTGTGTAGAGAATGTAATCACTAAAAAATTCCTATTTGTGCATGATCTTTATCAAGATACATATGAAAAACTTAAGCATGGATCAAAAGACATAATGTTTTTTCTTGTCCTATAAGGGGTTCGATAAATCTCCCTTTAAAATTTTGACCGAAACAATTTAAATGTCTCATTCACCATCATCCCAAATTTTGACAATTTTTTGGGTGAAGTTAGGCTACCAATGGATTCTCTCAATGAATGTCATCCCATCGATTATGCATAAATGTTTAAATTTTCCATTTGGAAATGAGATCTTTACTATGCATTATAGTGGCTCCAATCCTATGTCTTCCCATGGGAACTTCTCATTGGAATTATTTTGGCCTGATCCTATAAAACTTATTAAACCCTGTCAGAACTTCTTTTTCAAATCCTATCAAAAGTTTAAGGAAAAAGGCATAACAAAACTATCCATTATCAATATGGCTCAACCCATGATTGAGCCTCATATCCTTGATGAGACAATGATTGAACCAAAATCTCTTCCAAGTAACCAAGACCAGCCTATGACAAATCATCCACCTATTTCATATAAGAGAC
Source organism: Sequoiadendron giganteum (assembly GCA_007115665.2). Classification (NCBI taxonomy): domain Eukaryota; kingdom Viridiplantae; phylum Streptophyta; class Pinopsida; order Cupressales; family Cupressaceae; genus Sequoiadendron; species Sequoiadendron giganteum. Next base: position 845,515,487 of record CM021101.1, on the reverse strand, counting down.
TACAGGATAATCGAATAAGTCTCATTGTGCCTCCTAAAGTAAAACAATTTTATGAAGATAAAGAGAAAGTGGTTGAAAAATCTCCCATGTTTCCTTTAATTCCTCCCTTAAGGGAAGGAAAAAAACCTATGGTTAATAAACCTAGTCCTACAAAATCACAACTTCGAATCAAACGAAAATAAGTTGAAATCATAGAGATCTTAGGTGTAGATGCCATTCTATTACTTGTTTGTTACAAGTGAAATCAAAAAAGAATAACATAGAAAATATAAATGCAAACTTGTCTCAAGCAATGCATGATACCTCTCTACCTTCGTAGCAACATAAACAACACCAACCTTCTATGGATATTATCATTAGACCTCCTATTGTGATTAACTTAGATGATGAGGTTAAATGTAAGAACATGAGTCAACGAATCATGGAAGTTTTTTCCTTAAAAAAAAATTGAAATCAACTTCAAAAAATGAGACCCCACTTTTTAATAAACGGGATCTCATTTAGGTTTGGTACCTTGAGCCAAAAAATAGGATCCCACTTTTAAAAAAATGAGATCCCATTTCATAAAAAATATTTTTTTATGATTTTAAGAAAAGGATCTCATTTTAGAATGAGATCCTTCTTTTTTTTTAAATGAGATCTTGTTTTAAAAGCAGGATCCCATTTCAAAAAAAAAAATCATTTTTTTTGAAATAGGATTCCATTTGACAAATATGGCTAATAAAAATTTAACAAAAAAAAATTCAATAAAAAAAATACACAAAATAATTGAAAATGTATTTCAATGAGTTAGAAATCTTTTCCCAAAAGGATTTAGAAAAAAATAATAATTTAGGTCAAAATATGGATGACTTAAACATGCATAGTATGGTAAAAAATGGTGACTTTTAAACCATTTATTTTAGAAATGCCTATTGAAAATCAATTTGTAGCATCTCGATATTGAAATAAATTAAATATTTGGAAAGTAGACTTTGAGTACTACATTTTATGACTAGTGAATTTTTCCAAGATTCCATCTCTAAGTGCTTCAAATTTTAAGGTCAAATGTGTCAAATTCAGAAAATCGGGGTAAACAGTTTCACTCTTTGGCCAATAATTGGACACAACTTTTTGCCAGTACCCATGATAATGAAACTCATAAGATTCATGAGGAAGAGCATAAAGAGCTAAATTCCTTGTTTTCCTCTTCCATGAGCTTAAATGATGATCCTCCCAATAAGAGTGTTGAACTGGTTCTTGTCCTAGTTTGGCACTTGATGTCCCTTTCACTAGTTATCTGCATTTCACATATACTAAACAAGATTGGGATGCAGATGAACTACTATAGGTTGACTCACATGTGCCTTACAATTCTTTTGATTTATTTTATTTTTAATGTTCTTTGTGTTATTGCATGTGTGTAATGTTGGAGGTATCTCTTCATGTGCATTCTGATATGTCGTCAACCCCACCATAATTTTTGTCACAAGAGAAAATCAATTAGTTGGAAAAGAGAAGGAACTTGGATAAGACTACAAAAAATTGGTTTCGGCAGGTCTTAGACATGGGAAACACGGGCATCAACTTAGTCGTTTGAACAAGAAATAAGTTCTTGGAAGTGTAGAGAACAATTGAGGGCACAAGGCAATTTTGCGAGGAATTTCAGAGGAAGTACAAAGTAGCTTACCCGAAAATTGAGGCCATACTCGTGTTGCCAACTAAGGTTTGGGAGAAAGACCTTGCCCTCAAGGATGATGACCACTGGTTAGTGGATGTATGGAAATGAGATTTTAACTATTGAAAGGAAAGATGGAGTAATACTAGAATGGTTAATTCCAGATATTGAATGGGCCAAGGAGGCCAAAAGAGATTACGCTCGGTACCTCAAGCTGATGACGGGGTTTGAGCTGCCTGTCATTGAAATTAATCCAGAGAGCATAAAGCCTCACTTCTTAAAGAACATGGAAGATGCGATGTCGGGTGAAGTTACCATGAATTTTATGAGTTTTTCTACTTGAGCCTTCGCCTAGTCCGAGATTTTCATAACAAATGCGGCCAATTATGGCGATGACTAGAAGAAGCTCATTAACAACAACCAAGAATGGAGTTACCAGCTGCTACGATCAGACATGATGGAGGTGGATAAGCTTCGGCCATGGATCTTGAGATTCATGGGCTATGTAGATTTGAAGAAGTAAAAGGGAAACCATGTCATTGATGATGAATTTCTATAAGAGTAGCTACAACAAAGGGAAAATAACAAAAGGACAAAACTGCAATATTGCTACCACTAGCAGATGAAATAGGGAAAAGATGAAAGATGTTTAAAAAATGTAATATATTTGAGGGTATGTGAAACCCTAGTGTAAAGTGAATCTTGGCCGCTTATTTTTATTTTCGGAAACTATAAATAGGGCTCTCCTCCTCTCATTTTAAGAGAGTTGAGTTGTTGTAAACGAATGCTGCGAAAATTGCAATAGAAAATATAGTCATTTCTTGGTGTATTTTGGATTTCTCCACATGTTTCATGATTCTTCTCTCATTAGTTAAAACTTTACTTTAAGTTATTTTGTTGTCCTTTGAATTTGGTAGATCTAGTATGTTGTCTTTGGTTATGAAGTTTTTTTTCTGTGTGTAAGCTTTCCTTGTCCATACTTTTGGTCATTTGTTATTGGTAGGTGACTATGTAAAGTTAGTTTGGACTATAATTCCATATCTGCTCCCTAAACTTTGTCTTTTTTCACATCTACAAGGCGACTGAATGATGAATATCTCCAATCCTTAGAAGATATCATAGATTTCATTATATTGTGATAATTTTGGTTGAGTAAAATCATATTTTAGGTGTAAGTATGGGATTAGGTGTAAAGCACAAAACACTTCTTAATAAGACATTATATCAAATCAATAATCAATTGAAAGTGTCATATTGTTCTTTATCCTCAAAGATTTATTAAATCGCAATGGCTCTGAGATCGTGAGTGCACTATGATTGTTAAAATGGCAATTCAAAGAATGAGATGGATGATAAATACAAGAAACTAATCCTATATGATGATTTTTAAATGATTTAACATAAAAATTGACAAATGAAGAGTTATATGAGGCAACCATGATATGAAAAATTGATTTCTTGATGCTTGGATGCTTGGATGCTTGAATGCTTGAATACTTGAATCCTTGGATGCTTGGATGAAATTCTGCAGAGTAAACTTGATAACCTAGGGATCCTTTTCTTGGTTCAATGAGGCTACATTTATAGAATTCATGGTTGTAGAAATGCACAGGGAAAGCATTGAGAGGCTTAGATTCAATCTGGAGGATTGAATGGTGAAAGATGGAGGAGATTGAGAGAATTTTGGTGATAGTCTCTACCCATGAAAACACTAGGCAAGAGAAGGGGAAGGATTGATAGAATATTTTGGAATTTGTCTCTAATTTGTCTCCAAAACTTCCCATGAAGTTTCAATGAATTAATTGTGACATATTTTAGACATGGTTTAGACATAGGATATCTAATTCATTAAGTTAAACAGAAGAATATGAAAATTAATCAATAAAGTGTTTGATCTTTATCTAATTAATTTAAGATTGATGTGATAGAATAAAATAGGGATTTGATTATTAAATCAAACAAAGTATTAAATTTTATTTATTTAATTAAGATGAATTTAAATGTGAACTATATAAATAAATATTTCTATTTATTCGATAGTAGAGGAAATTACAATAATTAATCAAATAATTTGTATTTAATTTATTTGTTGCTCCAGACCAATTTTAGGTGTATACATTTGGAAATTGTACAACACAGGAACCTCCATCATCATTGTTCATTGATAGTTGCAGATCTAGGAACCTTCCTTCTTTTGTTCCTCTTTTCTATTTTTTTAAGAAACAATTTATGTTAAGGTTCATTACACATTGTAAATTCAATTCCAACAAAACAATGGATTTCAAGACTGTCGTTTGAACCTGTAGAAAAGTGCAATAATTTCCTACCTAAAGAACTCCATTAAAAGACCTGATTTTCTCATAGCTTTACCTTTCATAAGGCGACCTTGTGATTCAAGAAAATTGCATAAATTAACTGAAATATTCCAAGCATCGTCATGACCTGACATCCGAGAGACTTTGGGATAGTGTTCTACAATTTGATTGTTTAAGATTGTCTTTCAAGAGAGGTAGTGCACCTACTTATTACCTGTGTTGTGAAGTGCATAAACAAACCATCAAAATATACTTTACTGCTACTTGATTTGCCACCCTTTCAAAAGATTCCAAAAAGTGTGCCAGTGTTAATGATTTTATCCATACTACTCACTAGCATGTCATTATCCAGGTCATCACAACTCAATTTGATTTGTCAATTGATGATTTCATCTACCCTATCCTACCAATGTTCTAGTGATCTAATATTTCCTTGGCCATCTACAATATTTGTTAAAGATGTGTCACTTCAGTCATCAAAAATCTTTACCAACTCTTTAATCCTCCTACTCAAATCATCACGTAATGCCTGGAAACCTTGCAGTGATTTCACAAAGTCTTGAGTAGGCCTAAATTGTTGAGGCCTATTAGCTTCCTAAAATCTAGAGGTTTCATACCTAACATCTAAATCATAGGCCCTAGGGATCCATTTGTCAATTAAAGGGAAAACTAATTCCTAATCCCGGTTATGTTTCTAATTGAATCCAAAGTAAAACCTAACCTTAACATCCTCCTAAACAATGTAGCAAACTAGGACAATGGTGAACACAAAATGGGATTCAAATAGAAAAAATTGAAGCTCCATCAAAAGGCATAGGGATAGCTACAAAGTAAAATAGATTTCAAGATTTAGGCTTAGAGGGTTGAACAAAGAATTGGGAACGTTTGATAGTGGATAGGTAGAGGCATTTAGGTATGATAATTTTGAAGACTACTTCATAAAGATGTATTTTTCCCTTTGCCATGTTTTAGAAATAGATTTTAGACCTTAGATGCTAGTGTCTTATAAAAGCAGTTTTGGTATATTTATTACTTGAAGTTCTTGAATTCATCTTCACCCTATACAAATGTATCTATTTTTATTTGAACAAGAAAGAAATAAAGAAACCAATTTGTAAATATTGTGAGATATTTAGAGCAACAAACTAAAAAATGAAAAAACTAAGGTCAAGGCCTTGTTTGTTGTTTTTACTGTAACCAGGTTTATCTTCTATTCTACCTATAGAATTGTCAATTCTAATCGAGGGAAGATCGAAGTACTTGGACCAACTGAATAGGATTTTATCAATAAACCTCCTAAAATTTGGGCTATGCAAAACCCAAGAGGGTGGTCCCTATAATGTTTTTATAATATCTACACCAAACTTATAAACAATCATTAAAAATTAATAGATGATCCCATTTAATAGCTCATCAAAATAGGATAATACTTAATTGAATTGGCTTTTCATCAGTAATACCAACTACTCGGAGCATGAGATAATTACAACAATATTTCATAACTTAAGATTATCATTTAATTTTGCAATTTGGTAGAAAGCTCTAAGAAAAGACAAACAGACACAAAACCTCACACATGCATACAATTTAAACCAGTGTCATATACCATTGGGGAGTCAAGTTCACAAACATTTAAAACCCTATGATAGGTTCAAACACATAGCATATAAAATCTCTAACAAAAATTTCCTTACAACATCATCAATTTATATCTAGGTAACCGAGTAATTCTTACCAAATTCCTTTATAAACACATCCAACTATAACTCCAATCAAGCATTTTAATTAATTATTTTAATTAAAGCCAAAATGGGAGTCATACAAACCACAACACTGAGATGAATGCAATAACCCTTGATTATACTATTCAAAATTATGATATGCGTATACAAAGGAGAGAAATGAGCTTGAAATGAATCATGATAACTCAAATGCTAGTACTGTCATGAAACATCAAACCTTCATAAACCCAAAACCCAACTATAGAATGACACAAAAATTAAACTTCATTTACACTCAAACATTCAGGCATTAGAACTTGCTCTACAACTATGCTTAGAATCGACCTCAAAATATCTAACTTGCCAAACCTTATTTCTGGCCTTGAAATCCTTCTTATAGAGAATGGAGGAACAAACAAGGATCTAGCTAGAAAATACACATGTCACTGGTCAATTGGACCACCTTGTGACCTTTCAAATATATGATTACGATCGCCAAGTCCTAAAGCATCTTCTTGTTAATTCCACTCATTAGGGAGTAACAACTATGTTTTCCAAACTTCGAAACCTACACCAAAAAGCTGCCATGGTGACAAAACCCTAATTAGTTACAACTATAACCATTGAATTTTTAGTCGCTGGTAGTAGATATTGTTTTACTCCTCTTCGGTTAAATACTTTTCCACCCATTTCTGATACTCTTCATCTATTGGGCAATCAAAATTCACCACCTCATTCACCTTAGTATTGTAAGGTGTAAATTTCATTGCAACCTGATTGGCTTCTCTTTCAAAAGATTCTAAGAATTTTTTGGTATTAATTATTTTATCCATGCTACTTACCAACAAATCATAATCATAATCATCACAAATCAATTTGGTTTGTGCATTAATAACTTATTTTTCTCTTTCTTTCCATTGCTGCAATGTTTTAACATTTCCTTGTGCACTAGTGATGTCTAGAAAAAATGTATCATTCCAATCATCAAAGCTCTTTACTAGCTCCCTAATTCTTCTACTCAAATCATTAGTTAGGGCCTGGAATCACTTGAATGATTTCACAAATATTTGAGTAGGCTTCAATGACTGGGGCTTATTGTCTGCATCAAACCTAGAAGCCTTATACATAACATCTAGATCGTTGGCCCTAGGGATCAACTTCTCAGCCAATGGCAAAACTATTTCTCGATCCCTATTGATATTTTTTATTCCATTAAAAAATAAAGAATACAAACAATGTATAGATGGTAATATACTATCTACTCTCTGATTTAAATGCCTCAAAATTGTTTCCACAACCTCATTTTGTTTGGTAGTTTCATCATCCTCACTCGCCTTTAAGGTAACCTATAATCTGTGATCTTATTTCACATTTGATTCTTGGTGGGATCCACAGAATAATCCACTTCTTCAACTGGCCCTGGTGTACAACTAAGAGCAGGTGTTTAGATGGCGGATCCTAGAGTAGAAACAATTGAAACAGTAGGGGGAACTAATCCTGAAGTAGGAAGTAATGCCCAAATACTAGGAGCACTGGAGGATTCTCATACCTACCCATATTTCAACCTATCTACTTGAGATTGTAGCCTAGCATTCCTTTGCTCCATCCTACTATATTATCCAATTATTATGTTGTACTTCTCCATTAGACTCTTCTTTTTAGCCTCTTCTCTCTCAGCTATCTTTTGGGAGAATTTGGCCACATTAACTGTTAGACTTGTATCTTATGTTGTTGAAGTTTCAAAAGCTCTCTTGATAATTAGCCCTCCCCCTAGGTTTGGACTAATATTTGTTACATTTTCTTTTCTTCTCTGGGGTACCAATGCCTATATGGCCAGAGTTTCATACTCCTCACTAAAGGCATAATCTTGTAAAGTTGCCTTAACCTCTTCTTCACTGTTTTGTATAGGATGCTTGGATTGTATGATAGCATTGAATGCTATAGCATCGTTTATGTCCAACTTAGGAAAAATTAGGACACCTGTTTGGTTCACAAGTCTCCTTCCATCCTCAAGAGTGATGTTTTTGAATTCTTTCATCAATTCAGCCTTGACCTCATTATCATTCTCCTACTCAGAGCAATCATGTCTTGATTTTCTCCTTCTCTTGTATTAATCCTGGTACTTCTCCAGTTTCTTCCTCCAAATTAGTTGCAAGAATACAAGAGTCTTTACAAAAGCATCATCATCTAAGAATGCCTTGCATGCCTCCATCTTGGCATCTTGTACACACTGGTCCTTTATATCCATATCATAAAACACCAATTTTGTTGATCTAGGAGGGGAAGGGATACAAACCTGCATGTCTTGATCAGTCACAATTATATCATCCATCAGAACCTCTTGTGTTTCCTCAATATTTTTCCTCTTAGGGATTGGCTATGATGGTAGCACTGCAAGATCACTTCTTGGTGGTGAATCTAAATCAATAATCCTTATCCCTCTAGGTGCTATGATCCTTGGGCCTGGCTATGATGATGCTTTCACTATTTTTTTTTCCCTTCCTATCCACCTCATCCTCCTCACTGCTATCATGCCTCTTTCTCTTATATAGAGGTTTGTCAACTAGGGGGTGATAAGTTTTCCTTGTTTCCTCAAGCCTCTCCTCTAGTCTTTGAGTTCCAAAATCCATTTCCAAATTGACCTTCCTGGTCATAAAGGTGACCATGATCCCTTTAAAATTATCCAACAAAAAAGAAATTATCCTGTGGAATGGAGTAAAATCAATTAATGGATCATATTTTTGATCCATTCTATGCACCTTGGCCAACAAATTCTCATAGGCAATCCATTTTTCTTTATTCAATTCCTGCATATTCAAATTAAAATCATTTTTATTAGGTTCTTAGAAAAATTGAATTCATGTACAAATCTGCCACCTTTAATTCATTGCCTGAACAAGGAAAAGAATCCCTCAGGGTCATTTTGTCTCCTATATCCACTCTTCAAATGATAGTCATAAAAAAACCTTCCAAAGTGGATCCATCCTCCCTTGGAAAAGACAAAATCTGAAACAACAATATAATCAGGGAACAAATTCCCTTTTCCTCTCCCTATCAGGTTGTCTTCATGAATACAACCTAGCTGCCACATGACCTTGGAAAATCCCATCCTTGATGGTACATTATATGGGAGAATGTGAGGGGCTTCCTGGAAACCAAACACCCTTAGGATAGTGCTCACAAGGTACAAAATGATGTCACCTTAATTGTGGAAGACCTTTAAATAAGGATTCCTAACGTTTGGTTAGAGGAATTCATGCAAATATTCAGGAACTCTTGGCACATTTACCACCAACCTCACTCTAAGTCTTGAGGCAAAGTAGTTATCAAACTGCACAAAGCTAGCATGTCCCCTATTGCACGATAAATCTACACTCCAGAGTTGTAGTGGTAACTTTGTCCATACACCTCTTTCCTCAACTCCATCTAATCTAAGAAGAAGTTGACATTCCTATACAAGAATCTATGCATTAACATGGAGTATTGAAAGAAAGGAGTGCTAACATCACCCACAAGCAACTTCAACAAACCATCATGTATCTTTTCTGTAAAAAAATATGCATAGTCATACACCATGGAGAAATTTTGATGTTGAATCTAAGCCACCATAAAAATTATATGCAATGGGCATCACTTTATTTGGGTTGAATCCCAAAATTTGGAACAATGAATAAATTGTTGCCAAAAAGTGATTGGAAAATAAACTTAGCTTGAAAGGCTCCTGGTCATTTGGGCTAATTTGAATCGTTGAAATTCTTTACCTGGCCAAGTGAGGAGGAAGTAACTTTAATCTGAAAAAGAGGCTTTGACCTCACATATTCTTGCCTCATTTCCTCAAAATCAATTTGGACCAAGAATGAGCTGGACTCACTCAAATCAAAATCCTGTTGAATTTCAACTATGCTTATGCTGAGCAAAATCCCACCATCATTATCCCTAATTACCCTTGTAACTAGGTCATAGCATGCAACCACTACTCTGAGTAGATCCACATCATGAAACACATTCGACACTTCTAGTTTCCCCATGTCATATCTCCAACCATTTGAAAAAGGTTGGGGTAGGTTTCTTTGTCCATACCATAGCCTTCAAACATTTCCAGACCTGTCATTGGAACCCTAGTATCTGCAATATTATGGTTTTTGCACACTAGTCCCTTGCCCAGGGTTCTTCCATTCATTAAAACCAAACCCCTTCTTTTGTCATTTGTCGATAGTGGGATTTGATCCAAAAAATCATCATATAAATTAATTTCCAAATAATCAACATGGTCAGAGTGTTGCTTTGATGGTGCCATATCAAATAACTAGGGCTACCCAAAAAACAAAACTACAATACAACTATGCAATTTCCAACAATTCAAACAAACCAGTAACCCTATAAGAATAATCAACAACCCACAGACCAACACATTACAAATTTTCACAAGAATGGTAGTCAAAATAAACAAGTGATATAGAAAGTAAGTCACGGGATTTCACACCTTGCAGAGAAGAAAACCTTCCCTGTGATTTCTTGAAATTTTTTATCTCTGGTTCTAAACCACTTCAAAAACACTTGAATTATTTTGTGGTGAAGATAAAATGAAATAAAATACTTTATGTTGATTTAATTTAGCCATTAGACATCTCATTCACCATTAAAGCCCATTTGCTTGTCACGCCAATGGCTCCAATCACATTTGATGTGAATTTAAACTTCAGGCGTCTATCTTTTGTTTTTGTCAGATCATCGAATGCCCACCTTCAAAAAGGCTGATGTAATCTCCATGTCAACGTCGAGGGCCAACCGCAATGTGTAGCTCCAAAGGGATACATGTGGCACCCACCTCTAATATCACAATCACTAAACACCCCACATCTTTGGATCATGGGATGGCGGACAACCATTGATTCCACCATCGATGATCATGTTCACTCACAATAGTCAGCAACACCAAATATAACCGTCGAGCATCTTTTCATCAAGATTAAAACATCCTCGTCGATCTCAAGCACATGCATCTCACAAGTCTTTGAGGAACTCACCTTTAACATATTAAAGTCTGATACAAATATTAAACACTTTATTAATCCTTCTTCAGCATCGACAACTCAGACATGTGGCACTTGCCTATGATATCGCAATCAGTTGAAACCTAGTGGTGATGTCATCGCGAGATTGCAGGGAATGGTCAAGGTCAACCGTAAGATGATCGACAGTCATTAAAATACACTCCTTGCAAAATAAGATAATTATTAGAAGGGGGAAAGGGGACATCGCCTAGGCTGATGAAAAATGATGGCATAAAGTTCTTCTTAAAGCACGGGGCATGGGTCGACCTAGACTTAGGAAATAATAAAGTCAAGGTTAAATATTAACACAATGTATTAAAGAGGCCCAACATAGATGAGTCAATGGGGCATAAGTCATTTTAAAACCTCCCCTAAAATGTAATGCAAAATAGATCCAACCTAGGGTTTAAGATAGAACCTAAGGATTTTATGAAAGTAAAAATAAAACCCCAACCCTAGGCTCCTCCAAAATAGCATGACAGACTAGTAATGTGGCTGAAAATTAATGGAACTCAAAGAATGAAATTTGAGGCTCCATCAGGCCTCATTATTTTTCTTAGTTCATTTAATTTTTTTAGATTCTGCCAAACATCTAGCAACCTATAACTATTATGCAAATTATATGATTTCTATTTGTTTTGTATTTTGGAATAGTTTAGAAGATAAAAATGTCTCCTCATGTAGAAGTATAAGCTGCCATATTCCTTCTGAAGTTGGTATAGGAATAAAAAGATGAACCTATCAAATTGGAAACCAAATTTTTTGTGGTAAGAAGAATTTATTTTGACATGAATGGAATGTTGTAACAACTTTATTAAGTAATATAATTTATTTAGTTATTTGATAGTTTTGTGATTTGTGTGTAGATATGCCACCATATGAAACTGAGTAGAAAAGAGCACTCCTTACCTTATCAAGTAATATTCTAGTAATATGTTATAAAAAATAACTTGTTCTTTTAGTGAAGCTGGTCAACCTACTCATGCTTTTGCATGCTTAATTTTTTCCTTTTGGATTGAGCTACTTATGATAAAATTTTAACTTTCCTTGCAACATGTGTATTACCCTCTCAAATTTTTAATTGGTTAATATAAATCTCTTATAAAGGATATAAATTCCTTGGGTATGCGCAGGATCATGATGGGCCAAAAAGTGGCGATATGTAAGCCATATGATGACCCATGTGGCTGATGACTTTTTTTTTACCCAAAATTGATGAAACGAAAAGGGTTTTTAGAGGAGATTCTCAGCATTCCACCAATATAAATTATGCTTTACTTTGAATTTAATAAATAATAATTATTCATTTTCTATTAGAATTACGAATAAAGTCTTGATTGATAGGTTGATTGAAAAACATCTATAAATTTCAAACAGTATCACTTTTTTTGAATCTAAAACATGCATCACATTCTATTGTTTGCATAATATACGATTAAATAAAATAAAATTGAATTTCATGTATTTTTTGACCAAGTTATGGTGGTTAGATAAAAAAGATTTTATATTTTTTAAAAGTTGTAATAAAAAAATCATAATTAATTATTTACTTGGAAAAAAACTATAAAAAAGTATGCATCACATCGGGACATGAGTCCTCTACTTATATATAAAATCTTATAAAAAAATTGTTATCATTTTATTGTGGCTAGGGTGGTCAGACAGACACCTACTTCTTCTTTTTACCGTGAAATTTAAATACTACTACATTGAACTTTCAAATTTTCACTAAATAGATTTATTTTTTATAAATAAAGGTATAGTATTTCAGAAACTACATTGAATTTTCTACAGATTCTATTTTTACATTTATTTGAAATAATATAGATAACTTATTCAAATTTTTACGTCAAGTTGTCTAACTCTGATTTTCTATCTTTTCATTGCAACTTAAGGGCCTATTTTTTCCATGATGATTTTGCACATACCCCTTATTACTTTAAATTTTCCTTTATGTTAAGGGAGGCATCTAACTATTTTTTATATAATTAAACTTTATTAGAGAGTAAGCATATTTAATCTCTATGTGGTAGATTCAGACACTAAAATGATATCATCCTTATTCAGCCATACACTAATTTTTGTTAGAGGGATGTAATAATTGAGGAAGACACTTTCATTATTCCCTTAATGGATTTAAATTTCAAGGAGGCCATCTAATAGTGTTTCCTATTGATATCCAAAGTAGCGATGTGAATAAGACTGATGACTATGTAGGCTATATTCTAGATAAAATTCATAGATCTTTTAACTTTATCAAGGCATATAATAGGGTGGTCCACTTCAAATGAAACTATTTATTATGGCATACTTTTTTATTTCAAAAATTCATTTGTCAAGTCATATTTGTACTTCCAGGTTTAAAAATCATATTTAAAATCAACATCTCATCTGATTTCATTTTTAGACTTGTGTATTTTGAGAATTTCATTTCCAGATTTTGTTGTGCAAGTTCAATATTCTGATTGTAGGAGTCTAACAGTTGGAAATTATAGTAAAATCAGAATTTAATAATTTCTGAAATTAGCATTTCAAATTGTTTTTTGGGGTCATTAACTTTAGAATATCTTCTCTTTTGTAGGGATGATTGCATGCTGAATTTTTTTGGTGTAAACTATCATAATTATTAGATTTTGTTACCTGTCTATGATTAAAAATTATTGCAGTGTGAGTTTGATATTTTTTGAAGATCTAAATATTCAAGCTTGGTAAAGAAAAATCATGTAAGATAATATTAGTCCAAAACAAAATGAAGATTCACTTGATATATTGTGGGCTAGATTGAAAAGAAAGGGTGATGGGAAATGTTATTGTCCTTTCAATAATTGTAAGGTCTTAAAGACAAGAAGAATTTTAATCACAAGAGCTGAGAAACATTGTCGGCAACATGGTCATGTTGAAGGGGGGCATGGTTTTTTTCCATTGGTAAGCTGTTCATTATACAAGTGTTTATATTGATTGAATTTGTAAATTTTTATATTGTTGTAACATTTGATATATATATATAAAATCACTTGATGATGATCATGGTTTATTTGTGTTTGTCATTATTATAAAGGTGGGGCACCCTAGGGCACATGATATGGATTATCATGGCCCAGAGAATGTGGTTTTGCAAGCGGAAGAACGTGGAGCTATGAATATCAAAGATGAAGTTAATGATCCTACGGAAGAAGATGATCATGCGCCAGAAAACACAGTTGAAGATGATGGTACACATACATTAATCCATGACACATGTAGTGGCACAACTGATCATGTTGATTGAGATGAATTTGATGATGTTCATGATTTACCTATACTTGAGAAGGCATACAAGCCCCTTTATGAAGACAAACAAAAAAATATTCTCTTTGTTTTATTGTTCCTGGTGAACTTGAAGGTTATGAATGGTTTATCCAGCATAGCCATCTTATGGATGTTAAGGTATGTTATATATGTCATCTTTTTTAATTTACTTTAATTGTTGTTAGTTCATCACTAGTAAATAAAGGATGTAGTATGTACCATTGATATTATTTATATTAATTATTTAATTTTTTTTGTAGATTGATTGGTGAATTTTTGTTACCACCGTCAAATATTTTAACTTTCTCATACCGAGATTTATCTGGCATTATGAAAGATATTGGAATGGAGTATCAAGCAATAGATGCATGTCCCAATGCTCATATTATATATCATATGCAACATGAATTTGCAACAGAATGCCCAAAATTTCATATCTGTAAATATTGAACAGATCAACTAACAAAAAAGGTTCCTCGTAAGGTTCTTCATTATATTCCCATTATTTCACATATGCAAAAATTATTTAGGTGAAAAAGCTTAGCGCAATTTATGGATTACCATGCATGGAATAGAAATGGAGATGAAATTCTTCGAATTCCTGTAGATGGTTCTACATTTAGGTACATGGAGGAAAAATGACCGCACTTTATAGAAGAACCTTATAATCTTAGGCTTTCATTGGCAACAGACGGTGTCAATCCATTTGGAGAGCTTAGATCTATTTACTCGGTGTGACCTATTTTTGTTATGAACAATAACATTCCTCCATGGATGTCAATAAAGAGGGAGCACATAATGTTGACAATGATTGTTCCTGGCATTTGTTTATATCAATTTTTTTTAACGTAGTGGCATCTCATTTGTTTTATTTATTGCATAATGACTTATTGTTTTTTCATTTAATATTCATGTACATTAATTTATATATATTGCAATAAAATGGTTATAATAATTATGTAATGTTTATGTTCATTCAAGTAGGTAAGTACCAAGTTAAAGATATGAATGCATATATTGAGCCTCTTATCGATGAGTTACTAAATTTATTGAATGGCGTGACTATGTATGACGTATCTAGACCAATAGGACAAAGACAATTTGAATTTTATGCAATGCTTGTATGGACAATTCATGATGCTCCAAGGCTAACACTTTTTTCTGGTATGTTATAACGTTCGACTACATGACTTTAACGATATTTGATATTATGAAGTAGATATCATGCATGTTTTTTAAATAATCTATTCATTATATATAATTATAAAAATTGACATATTTAATCCAATTATATGATTTGCACGTCTTCAAAAAAAGGGAAAATTTGCATGTCCAATTTGTGGTCCAAAGATGTAATCTTGTCATTCAACAAGTTTAGAAAAGCAGACTTGTTTGATGAGTATAGACACTTCCTCTGCATGAATCATAAGTATTGAACTATTGGAAAACATATTTTCAATGGGAATGAAGAGACTACATCAAAACCATGAAGATTGACACTTCGCCAATGGAAGTTGGAATATAATAGAATTAATCGTCAAGGTTATACATCAGATCAAATTGTTTTTCTATCATTTATGATATTTTTTGAATTTATATTTTTATATTGTGTTGTGTTTACTCGTGTTGTAATTGACAATGATTTTCATTGCTAATTTGTTTAACTTATATGCTTCATGAAGGTCATCAAGGCACTAATGGTCGGCTTCCACAGGGACTGAAAAGTTATCCCAGACAATTTAGTAGGTTGCCCTAATATGAGCAGCTACAAATTTTGCATTTGTTTCATACAATGCATATCAGAAAGAATATGACATAAATGTTATGGAAAATATTGGATGGAAGGCATGACAAATAAAAAATGATAAAAATTTGTACTGGCATTCATGAAGCGAGTCATGCAATGAAAAATGTCATTCAATTAAATAGCGATGGAGACCAAATTAATTTAAGTTTCCTTGCTTGGTTATTAATGGATCAACAAAGCAATGCTATAAATGAAGTCATAGGAAAAATTTGATTTCCCATAGGATTTGTTGCGAACATAAACAATATCATAACAAAGAAAGGTGAATTTGGTTCAAGAATGAAAATGCATGATTGGCATAACTTAATTAAGGTAAATATTTTGGTATATTATATATATATTTATATAGTGCAGGTACTTTTCAGTGTATTATGTTTACTACTTTTGGAAAAATATTAATGAAAATATCATTTTATAATTGTTGTAGTATGTTCTACCTCCATCTCTCCCAAACAAATTCAACAACAAAGTCAAGCAAGTTAAATATGTTCTTGGAAAATACATGAGGTAAGTAGCGATATTTGTTCAATTCATTGTATATTTTTCTTAAATCTCATTAATAGGTTTGTGGCTTGAATCACTTGTAGATAGCTGTCATCTAAAGCAATTCATAAAGAAGATATAAATTATTGGAAGAGAAAAACTCCCTATCTAATGTGTGAAATATAAAATTTTCTACCTTCAACATTTTTCAATGAACAAGAACACTACCTCATACACCAAGTTGAGGAGATTGAACTGTGTGGACCTATACACACAAGGTCAATGTGGATGGTTGAGAGGCACTTGAAATTTTTGAAGGCTTTGGTTAGACAAAGAGCACATCCTAAGGGTCCTATGGCAGAGGGATATATGGTATACCAAACCATGGTGTACATTACTAAATATCTTCCTAAGTATGCAACAAAGATCCATGCAGATCGCATTTGGGATTCCAACTCCATTAACAAATTTGAAGGGGAGTACCTGCTGGGGAAAGGTAGATTGAGGAAACTGACAGGTAATTATAAGATGGTCATGGAGATTAATTAGAATACGTTTTACATTTGGTTTTTATGTATATTGTACTTATTTAATTATTAATCTTCGATATTCATCAATTATAAATTAAGGTCATATACTGTGGTAGTTAATTAATTATACATCGTTTGTGAATTTCAATTTTTTTTGATATAGTTGGTCAAGAGTGAGATGCACTACATTTTTACGTCACAAAAAATCTTGATTGGATGATGGTATGGATTGAATCATGTCAACAATCTGGTTGCGCATTAACATGGGAAGGTGTGCCTTCATTGGTTAAAGAAGCTCATCGTAATGGAGATTCCAATTTTATACCAAGGGAAATTGATTTAGCATATGGTTTAAGAGATAAATAGGTACATATAAATATATTAATCACCCATATTATTTAATTATTTTCAATTATATTGATGTATATATATGTTGAGATTTTTCTCTTTGCATACATTCAGCCAAGAATAAATATTTTTATTAACTGATGATATTGCAATAATTTTTACATGTTTGACATATTGCAGGTGAAACACCACAAAGCTATGTGGTGCAATGGTCATAAATTTTGAATCAAAAATTTGGATGACACGAAGAAAACTTGTGATTCTACGATAACTGTAGTGTTCCAGCTGACTAATGTTTCATCTAGAAGCAACATACATCCAGAAGTCTCGAAAAATCAATACTATGGGATTTTGGATGATATACTTGAGTGTGACTTTAAGGCCTTCAAATTAGTTATGTTTGTTTTCCTATGGTATAGGCTACGATTGAATGAAAATGATCTTAAGAGAACTGCTATTGAACATGATAATGGATTTACCATGGTTAATACAAGTTATTTTGAGTGAGCTAGAAATGAGCCCTATGTTCTTCCAAGCCAATGTGAGAAATTATTTTAATCAGAGGTTCTAGGTAAAGAGGGTTGGTCATATGTTGCTAGAAAGGATCCAAGAGGAAGGCCGACAAAGTATAATGTGGTGGAAGAAGAAGATACTGAAGAAATAGAAGATGATGTAGATGATGATCAAGATCAACAGTTAGTTGATGATGTGGTTGACGAAGATGTCAAAGAGGAGGAACTAGATCATGATGATGATATCCCTGTGGATGATGAAATTATTGAAAATAATATCAATGATGATGATGATGGTATGACCAATCCTAACAATATTGAATCTAGATCAGATGATACAGACAAAGAGCTGGATGAAGAATAATATCAATGACATTGAAATGTATGAGTTATGCGATTGTATTATCTATTGGATAATAATTTCTTGATAGAATTATATTTGAATTATGTGGTTACATAATTAATTTATGATTTTTTTAATTATAATTATATTTAAATTATATTAGAATATGTTTAGTTAATAGATGTAAGAAACAAAATAGATAAAATAAAAGATGAAAGTATGAGACCAGTGCCTTGTTGGGTGTATGGAGTCTAATGAAGATCTATAAAAGTGTAATATATGGTGGAAATAGTTCAAATTGGTTGGAACATAGATGTAGTTTATAACTTGTCTAAATGTGTAAGTAAGTGACTAGCAAAATCTACTTTAGATAAAATGACAATCCTAGTTATGTGATTCTTCTTATTAATCCAATTAATACTCTTCAATTACTATTGACTAGAAGGGTTTAATCTTTACTTGAAAGAACCAAATAATCACATCACACAAATATAAAAACTGTTTATCAGTAAACTGAATATATATATATATATGCTTGATATAGCCATTTAAACAAGAACAAAAACATCAAAATGGAGACAACCAAATAACTATATAATTCCACAAATAGTTGATACCAAGATTAAGCCACAATTTCAGACATCTTCATTAACTTCATCAAAATTCATACAGGCATCCGAGTCTTTTAAATGAAATTTTCATTGCAAACTATCTACTATATCTTTCTCCTATCCGCCTATATTTGTTTTACATTATGAAACATATATAAATATATCAAAATTTTGAAAGGGTGCGTCCTTTTAGAAATGTATTTTTCTTAACAACAATAAAAAACTATAAATTATGCTCTATTAAGCCATAAATAGATGTTTGATTGATAATCACGGTAAGCTAGATGCTTGTGTGTATCAACATCCTTCAATGCATTCCTTATGGCTCTCTCCATTTCAAACATCTTCTCATTTTTTTGACATGCCTCGTACATTGTTAAATCATTTCATTTGGTTGTATCTAGAATTATTTGCATCATCGTCTCACATTCCTTCATCCATCTATATTTTCCCTTTAGTTCCCCTCCATCTTATAAGAACATTGGGACTCCCATTTTTGTGACATTGATCATCCCCTTCTCATCACCATGCAATTCATCATGGAAGTCTTTATGTTTTTTCATAAAATGGTTTCTAGTATCAATAGCTATGTTATCAGGAGCATCCCTTTGGTTTATTTCTTGGAAATTCTCTCAAATCCTTCCATCGATCGTCTTGCATTATTGTAGTGTAGTAAAATTGTTTGAATGTGTTCCCTAGAGCTTACTCAACCAAGTCATTAAGTTGGTATGTTTCTTCCTTATTATTGCAGTGAGTGCATCACATTTACCTCATCAGTATGCTTTTGATTCTTCCCATTGGTCTCTTGCCTGGGAGCTTTCACCATGAGTCAATTTATTTTTGGATCCCAATGTGATTCCCATCATGTCCTTCAAGTGATCAATTTGTCTGAGTAGTCTCTCGTTATGAATCTTATATATTTCTTTTTCCTTGATTAGCTTTTGGATTTGGTCTTTATTTAATTTGGCCACATTGATGCCAATTTGTGTTTTAGCTATTGGATCAACCTCACCAACTTTTAACGTCATTACATGTCCAAAAGGATTTTCAATATTGATTACAATAGATTTCCTGTGTGGAGGATACAAGGCACTTACCATAAGTGATCCCTCATCTAGGCTATACTTAGATCCTACATATATCTATATTACCCCCTCAGGAGTGAGTTTATATGTTGTGTTACTATTATTCAGAAAACTATCAAAAAACAAATCAGAGTCTAAATCCAACCCATGAAAGATCATGACATATGCATCTTCTAATAGTTTCCTTCCTTTTTCAGGGGTCATCCTCTTAATTTCTTCTTCCACACTTGATTTTAAGTTATTCAGCAATTGTTCCTCGTTACTTGGTGTAATATTCTCCACTGATTCGCTTATTGATTTTCCTTTTATTTTGAAAAAAAGGGTTTTAAATTCTAAGGTTTTAATGAATTCATCGTCAGCCACAAATGATTTATATGATATCTGCCTTATGTCAGTAGTTGCACTCCCTTCAACATCTAGTTCCCTGGAAACATTCTTGTAGTCTTGAGTTCTCAATCTTGAAATTTTATCAATTGTACTGCTAGGACTACGATCACCAGATGCCTCTTCATCAAAAGATAATAGTTAATTATCTTACAATCCCCTGTTATACTCATCAAGAACTTTTTCAGCTTCCTCTGCTTCCAAATTCCAGATCAAGTCATCATATAGATAGGGTATGTGATTGTATCCTCCCAAGTTCATTTTATTTTTGGAAAAATCAATATACCCTTCTGGATCAAATCCTTTTCGTAGTGGACCTTGTTAGAATCAAACATGCTCTAATACCATGTTAGAATTGGCTATGGATGCCAAGATCTATGGACCAAACAAAAAGCACAAGAAGAGAGAAAATAATATGACAAGAATAAACTGTATTCAATGTCAATATAATGGAATTGCTTGATTTTACAATGAGGGACCCCTTGGTTATATAGCCAAGGTGAGAACATAGGAGTGCATAAGATTATGACAAGTGTCGTAATCTTATGACATGAGACAACAATGAAAAGCTATCACTCCACCTAAAGTGGAAAGGTGATAAGGTGATAACCACCACAAATAGTGGATCTACCACAAAAGGTGGAACCCTAATCACATGATATGTCCATGAAAAGTGGAGGTGATAAAGTAATAGGAAGATAAGTCCACCAAAGGTGGAAAATCTGCAACAACTCCTATGTGGTCCCTAAGTAAACTTAACTAAGGTGTAATTATGACCTAGGACAAGGTACAAAACATTTAATTACACCATCAGACCCTTCTTCATGTTGTATTGCAGAATTTTTTTGAGAATCATATCATATCCATCCCTTGCTAATATAGTGAACTCACTGAAGCATAATGTACTAGGCATAAATGCCTGCTTTCCAAAAGAACTCGGATTCATAACATCTAAAAAGTTCAATTGCCTATAAATCTCCAAATATGTAATCCTATTAGGCACAATCTAGGGCAGAATGAAGGGTCCATCTTGAAATCCATATACTCTTATAATGGTCGCATCTTCTAGACAACACCAGTCTCCCCAATTGTGCTTGACAAGTCCATTAAAATCCTTAGGCCTTAAAAACATTTTTATTTCATCGAAAAATGAGTATTCACAATGATGATTGTAAAATTTTTACAGTGGTTTCACAAATAAATCTTTAAAATGTAGATAACAAGAATTAGCAAATCTGCAATCCCAATTGGCAGTCGAGAGTTGTACTGGTAATAAGCTTCCTTCCTTATCAAATTTTAAAACCCTCAATTTTTTAGGCCACATGTAGAATTCTTATCCATAATAAAGTATCATATGCATCAGGATTGAATAAGCATCCAAGTGCAAGATAGGAGCTCCACTTTTTAATGTCATTAGTCTTGAATCAAGTACTTTAAAAATGTGTGAAGCATAATTAAAAAAACTTGAATTGTGACATTGGATATTCGCTGCAATTACCATGGGTACAATTGACATGTGCTTAGGGGACTCCATTCCCAGTACTTGACACTAAAAAATATGTGTACCTCACGTAGCATTCAAAAAAATCAACATGGAATGTGGGACCATCACTATCATTCAGTGGAACTAAAACACCATCTTTCTTAGACCTATGTAGTGAGAACCTCCAACCCTTGTACAAAGTATCCATCCTCCAAAATTCATTTTCTAGCTCTTCAGGTACAATTCTTTCACCATACACTCCCTCTAGGTTAAAAATGTCAGAGATGGCAACTTCAGATACATGTATAAATGGTTTACCTGATGGATCACAAATACATTTAAATTTTAGATTATAGTTGGGAGCTAGCATTTTAACCAATTCTACATTTACAAATAAATTGGGGTAGACTAGTTTCCCTAGGTTTAACTTCCAAGGGTTGCACACTGGTTTGTATCGGTTCCTTCATTGGTAATGAAAAATAAAGAGCTCATATCCCCTAATTGGGATCCATATGTATCTTATATGCTTGCCTTTGTCCTCTAAATTTTCCACTTCCACCCTAAGTTGTGCAAATCGCCTGGCCTTAGGTCCTGAGATGGGCAATTGATCAAGTAAGTCCTGGTTTAACTTCCTCTCAGCTACCCCTGATTCCTTCTCTACTTCAATTTTTTTCTTTTTACCTCAAGGTTTTTACACTCACTATGTTTCCTACCTTTTTCTTTTCTTGAGGTTGTGCTTTCCATTTTTATGAATCAGAAAACCAAATATTTAATTCCAGGGAACTTACAAGTCTATTTAGAATTCTTCAATCACAAGATCCTTTGGCTAGCTTCATCCGTTCCTGTGCTTCTAACTTTGCAGAATTCACCTTCAATTTCTTTTCTCAATTCAGGAAATCATCGACACATTTTCTAGTAATACTACCATTAATGTCCTAGCTTTGAAGACGAGCATAGTTGATATTCAAATTTACCCACTGTCACATCAAATGTTCTATCGACAAGAATTGAAACTTTGGGCAATCCTTTTATTCAGGCTCAACTAACGTTCATCAAAAATTATTTTTGTCGGGGAGACATTACGTTGATATGACAAAATATATCCATCTGATTCATATAAATGTTGCCAAGATTCACCTCGATATTATCTTGATATGTTTGTGTCTTCATCGGCAAGACATGGTATATCGCTAAGACTTTCAGTAATTTTTTCGATGTTATAAGTCTCCCCGATAATTATTCCTTCGATCTCAAGTATGTTGCCAAGAATCCTTCCGATGTAATCTTATCAACGTGACATAGTGGGTTGGGAGGACATTTTGAACTCATTTCGATAGCATTTGTCTTGGCGATAGTATGTTTCTTTATTTTTTCAAAAACACAGGATGAGTGTTTCAATGATGATATTTCATTGGTGAGACAAATGCACTCGGGCTGACTCAAGGATCTTACTCCAATGGATTGGTCTAGCCGATACAAGTCCTTGTGCTTTGATCGGTGAGACAACATAAGTTTCTTGCCGATGGAACTTCGACGATGAGATCTATATGCTCGGTATGACCTTTTCATTTCACCCCAATGGAACTTGTCTTGCCAATGATATGGGTTATTTGAATACTAGATTTTAGAAATTTTCATGATATCAAATGGTCAAGAATGATGTGATCATATGTGACTATTGATGGAACTTCAAATTTTTGCACTTTGAATTCAATTTTATCTTGCTTTATGTCTCTGGTCTTTCATATTCATCAAAAAAACCGAAGGTTATGTTTTTGTTTATGTTGAAAGTGTTTCTGGATTAGAAGTTAATTTAATATAGTATATTATAAAAATATTCAATAATATAATATATTAAATTATTTTAAAAGATAATATATTACATAATTTAAAATTAAAATATATAATTATTATTATTTAATATATTATATTATATATTAGATGTTATATATTTACATATTATATTGCATATACATTATAATTATAATATGATCTTAAAAGTATATATTATACATTATATATGTTACATATAGTATATATGTTAGAATATTATAATATTTTGTTAAATTAATAATATAATATATTATTTATTTGAATTTCTTATTAGATTATTTAATATATTTCAATTTATCATTTTAATTATATTTACTAAAGGCGTGTCCTATTTGAGAATTCCAAAGTCAATTATGAAATCAATGATCAAGAGTTCACTGTAAGGAATGGATTACGGTTGATATAATCTCATCCGTAGAATCCTTTTGAGTATTTTTCTAATAAGTTTATTTTCCAAATGATATTATATACAATATAATTAGATTAAGGTGATTTTTAAGTAAAATTATTGGAAAATAATAAAGTTTCAGAAATCAAATTTTAGCACTCATTCCACTCATATGCATTAGAAATAGGAAAATTATAATAATTAAAAAATATTAGATGAAAACTTTCCAAATTCCCATTTCACTTTACAAAATCATAAGGAATGAGCAATGTACTTTTTTTCTTTCTTATATCCTCTACAAATATTTTTTAAAAAGCAATGAACTAAACCATATTTTGAATATATAGAGTTTCAAATAAAAATTACTATTATGTTATTTTTCAATATTAGATTTATAATTATATGAATAAGATTCAAAATTTTGAAATGATTTTATTTTTTAAATTTATCTAAAATTAATTTTTAATAAAAATTTATAAATTATAACTTATTTTCCAAATAAATTCATTTAAAAAAATTACTTTTAACGTTTAAAATATGATATTTTCAAGTTTAGATTAAAAATCTATGTTTCACATCACACAATTGCACAACCAATAAAAATGATATGAAAAAAAAAGATACTTAGGAGAGTACTAAGAGAAATATTAGACAAAAAATAATAAACATAAAGTCTACAAACATAATACAACAAAAGAGTACTAAAAGAAAATAAGTAAATTAGTAAGAAAAAAAATAATAACAAAAATTACAATAATATTAAAATAAGAATTCAAGATTAAGATATGAATGCTTTAAAATATTATAACAATTATAAAAATGAGTTACAATCTATTATAATTAGGAGTAGGAAAAAAATTAAAAAGTAAAGAGTAAAATATAAGATGATATATAGAGGCTTGGATAAAAATGGATGAAACA
Source organism: Sequoiadendron giganteum (assembly GCA_007115665.2). NCBI lineage: Eukaryota > Viridiplantae > Streptophyta > Pinopsida > Cupressales > Cupressaceae > Sequoiadendron > Sequoiadendron giganteum. The sequence continues at coordinate 845,490,724 of CM021101.1, read as the reverse complement.
AAATCCATAAAATGTCATAAAAAAACTAAATATATATCTCATATGTAGAAACTAAATACTTACCTCAACACAAACCATAACTAATGCATAGTACATGTTGTAAGAAATTTATTAAATATAACGTTCAAAATTTTATAAAAATCTCATGTGCTACCATACATAATTAGATGTGGCAATGAAAACAAATAATTACAACACAAGTTTAACTAATATTGAAATTTAATCTTGTTAAATAATTATTTTTTTATTTTTTTCTTGAATATTATTAAGGTTAGGGTTATAATTGATAATTTTAGGGTTATAACCTTTATTTTATAGTATTTTACAATATGATGATATTATTCTTTTATTATAATTAAAAAATCATTAGAATTAAGATTAGGTTTAGGGTTTGGGTGAATGTTAAGATTGAGATTTGAATTAAGGTAGGAAGTAGAGTGAGAATTATACACATAGAAGAGAAAAATTCTAATAAAGAAAAAAGTGTAATTACAAATCAACTAAGAAAAAGAATGAACCCAAATTTAGATAAAAAAAGATCTAAGAAAAATATACTATAACTTTAATCCTATTAAATAATTATTTTGAAATATTTTAATTTCATGATTATATATCAAAGTTACTATTATAATTATTAATTTTAGAAATATAATTGAAATAATTAATTAAAACCTTAATTTAATAATAACTATTATTAATATTATAATTTTAAACCTACTTATTAGTATTATAATTAAAAACAATATTAAAATTATGGTTAGGGTTATGGTGAAGGTTAAGGTTGGGATTAGAAATAGGGTAAAAAGTAGAGTTACAATTATAGTTATAACCACAATTGGTGTTAGCGGTAGATTTATGTTTACAATCAAGGTTAGGGTTATGTGAGAGTCATAAGAAAATTATGGTAAGAATTAAGGTTAAAAAATATGGTTAAAATTAAGGTTATGGTTAGGGTTAGGGTTATGGTGAAGGTTACGATTGGGATTAGAAATAGGGTAAAAAGTAGAGTTACAATTATAGTTATAACCACAGTTGGTGTTAGGGATAGATTTATGTTTAAAATCAAGGTTAGGGTTATGTGAGAGTCATAAGAAAATTATGGTAAGAATTAAGGTTAAAAAATATGGTTAAAATTAAGGTTATGGTTAGGGTTAGGGTTATGGTGAAGGTTATGGTTGGGATTAGAAATAGGGTAAAAAGTAGAGTTACAATTATAGTTATAACCACAGTTGGTGTTAGGGATAGATTTATGTTTAAAATCAAGGTTAGGGTTATATGAGAGTCATAAGAAAATTTTGGTTAGAATTAAGGATAAAAAATATGGTTAAAATTAAGGTTATGGGTAGGGTTACAATTAGGGTTAAATTTAGGGCTGGTGTTTGAATTGGGGCCAAAATTGAATTCACATTAGGGTTAGGGTACAATTAATATTATGATTAGGGCTAAATTAGGGTTAGGTATAAGGATCAATTATGGTTGCTATTAAATCTACCAAATAACCATATTCATATTAGGGTTAGGGTTTAATTAGGGGTTAAACTTATGGTGTTAGGATCATCAATTTTTTTTCCATAAGCATCTTAAATCTTCATATTATTATTCTTTGCCTTCTTATTTTGCATGTTAAATGAAAAAACTTGGTTTTACACCTTATTTAAGTCATTTAATCTTTATTTTTGTCTCTAATAGATTTATACAAAATTGTAGACACCATCCAATTGAACTATGAAAAATCATTTGAGAGGTCTTTTTGGATCTGAGCCATTCTACTTTCAAGGAGATTCTTTCTCTGAAGAGGTTTCTAAAGATTTGGATATTCCAATCTTTCAGTCTATTTTTTATGAATTTTAACTTTATGTTGAGCATGCACATCTTAATGAAATGATCAACTATTTGGGTGAGCTAGGAGTCAGTGACAACCATTTCAAAGTTTGGATTTTCCAGCTACACTTTTTCGAACTTGAAAGACACACTTCTAGGGAATTTGTCCTTATCTATGAGCTAGTAATTTGAACCGAATTTAAATAGGGTTATGATTAGGGTTCCTATAGCTTTATGGTTAAGGTTAAGCCTCAATTTGAGTTAAGGGTCAATTGATTAAAAATAGGTGCCTTGAGAAGGATATATCTCCATGTACTTTACATATATTTCTAAAATATAGGCAATCTAGTTGGTTTGTTACAAAAGAGTTTGCATATAAAATTTTTTCAATTTTTTCTAGAATACATATTTTTTTTATTCAGAAGATTAAATTATTAATTATTAATTATAAATAAATAAGATTCATCAATAAATATGTATTAATTTTGTGATATATTTTTTTATGAAATTAGTGTAGAGTAAAATTTCTCATATTTATAGTGTTTTTAAATTTTAAATTTAACTTTTAAATAATTATTTAGGATGCCTCGCCTAGTATTAAATTTTTAAAATCAAGAAAAATGAAGAGAATATGCTCAAAATTATATGAGAAAAAGATGTGAATAAATAAATAATTTACAAAAAGAAGAACAAGAGAATCTAAAGATGAGCAATACATATTAAGAAGATTAAAAAAAACGTGCATTTAGAACAATTTAATGAGATAGAAAAACAAATACAAGTATGAAATCATGAATTAGTTGAAAGGAATTATGAATCTCATGAGAATATAAAGGATAAATTTTAAGGAATGAATTCAATTACAATAGATCGTGTGTTACAAACACTAGATAATAGAGTTCAAGATGCAATAAATGTTGAAACTAAAAATCATGAAGAAAATAATAGTCCACAATAGGAGTTAACCTATCAATTGAGAAGACAAAGACGACTGCAAAGAAGACAAAATTAAAGAGATCTTGGTACATAAAATAACAATAAAAATGTGCAAACAATAAAAATGTCCAAATTGATCTGAAATATTTACAAATTATATTTCAGTATGGTCTAGATAAACTTGCAGCACCAAGAATGTGTTACATTTGTCAAGAAAGTTACCCTACAATGAAGGTTGTATGAGTTCCTGAAGGCCCGATTTGCAATATATGTCAACAAGAAAGACATGAACATCAATTTTTGACATTAAATAATATGAATCATGGTCCCACAACCATTAGAACTTGCAAAATTAACACAAATTCAGGAAATGTTGATAGGGAATCTAAATACAATACTTCAAGTCACACATGCAACTGGAGGTCAATACAAATATAAAGGACATACCACAAGTTTTCCACAAGAAGTAAGAGAAATAGCTAAAATTTTACCACATTGAATAAAATATTTACCAATTATTATTGTTTGAAGGAAGGACCAACACGAAACAAATTAAAATTTTAAAGTCAATAGAGAGAGGGTGTACAAGGCATTGAATATAAGATAAAACATGATAAATTTTATAGAGATGTGAAATTTTTTTAAAATGATCTTAGTGAATTCACATTCAATTCAAATGAAAACATTTTTGAAAAATTAAACTCTATTCATATGGAATTTGATTCAGAGATTTAACTAAATACCTGCACTACTATTCAACTAATTAAATATATGCACTATGATTCAAGTTTTATAGAGATTTAACTAAAAACAAAAGTCGTGGGAAAATGCATAGGCACTACAATTCAAAGGTGACACTAACTAAAACATCTACACATTACAATTATCTAGACTCATTATTATTATGCAAGAGCTTAGAAAAGATCATGGCATGGTGGGCTAAGTCAGGTTTCCATTCCTCCCTCAGAGTCTTCATCCTCAAAGACTTTCGATTCCACCCACTTCTTGTATGCAATGTAATATGCAATCACCGAGCAGTCTTCTCTGCAATTCTAATGAGCCATCCCCTTCTCTTTCTCCTTTGGGTCCCTAGAATCGAGTGGTATCTATTCTTCCCTAGAGCCTAAGTCTCAGTCGACATCATCTCCTGATGCTAACTCCTTTTCCAGCCTTTCATCTTGCACATATCACATTACCCAGCCATGAGGTTGGTTGGTGGTTAGCTTGTCTTCTTTGAGTAGGAAGGTGATGCTTTGATCCCTTTCATCCCATCATTTTTAAAACCCTTCAGGGTTAATTTTGCTGACCAAAGGGAATTTCATGACCTCCTTTCCTCATATGCTCAACACATAGTAGTTCTCGGGCATTGGGATGAGATTATTTTCATCCACATTCTCCAAGGTTGCATCAATGTCTCCCAACCATGTGTGAATGAAGACCATCTAGGTCTATTTCTGTGTGATTTCCTTCAGCACACCCATGTGGAGGAGCACCACCAGAAACATTGCTAGTATTTCTGCATTGGACCGGAACCTATGATATGCTTTCAGGAACTCCGGTCCTACAACCTTGGTTGCCCAAAGTATCAGCAGGTGGGATGAAGAGAGTAGCCAATTCAACCTTTGGTTTTTCACTTCTCCTCGAAATGCTAGCAGTTGCCTGTTGGTGTCTAGGGCCAGACGAGTCTCCATCCCTTTATCGCCTACTTCTATCACCAAGTAAAAAATCTCAAGCTTCTACATGCACACACTATTCTTGCAAAGACATTATGTTTTAAATGACCGAGGATGGCCTTTTTTAACTATGGTGGCTAGTAGTCTTCATGATTAATTTTCTATGATTCTGGCAGTTGGAGCATGTAAAGTTTTTATCTTCTTGTTAATATAGTAATTTTATATTTTACCTTTTTATTTAATTATTTATTAAAAATAATTATTTTTATTAATATTTAGATTTTGATATATTTTGACTTTATATTTAGTTTATTATATTTTAATTTTTAATTTTAGATTTAAGTTTTAAATTTTTTTAAGTTTTAATATTTCAAATAATTATTAAAATAAATTTAATTTACTAATATTTTGTCTTATTAAACTTTTAATTATTGTCCCATTAATAATTGTTTTATTTTCTGCAGGGAACGACTTTTTAATGACCGTCGATTATCCATCAATTGATCCTGATCGTTCCCTGCAGTTCTGTGATGACCTCACCACTAAGTTTCGGCTGATTGTGATATCATGGTCGAGTGCCACATGTCTTAGCCGATAGTGCCAAAGGAATGATCAAAGTTCTTAAATATTTATGTTGAGTTTTAATACATTATATTTGGTCACCGCTATGAATGAACATGATTTCCAATGGTGGAGATCAATGGTTTCCTGCCATCGCATGATACAAAAATGCAAGGTGTTTATTGATTGTGATATCACAAGCGAGTGCCATGTGTCTTTCCTTGGTGTTCAGATGGAGATTACATCAGCCTTTTGAAGGCAATCATTCTATTATCTGACAAAATTAAAGGATCGACGATTAAAATTTAAATTTGCATCAAGCGAGATGAGAAAAATGCTCTTGGGCTGACTCAGATTTCTTACTCCGATGAAAATTGGTCTGGCCAATACAAATCCTTGTGCTTTGATCGATGAGATAAGACAGGTTTCTTGTTGATGGAACTTCATTGGCTAGACCTATATGCTCGATATGACCTTTTCATTTCACCCTGAAAGAACTTGTCTTGCCGATGATATGGGTTATTTGAATACTAGATTTTGTAGGTTTTTCATGATATCAAATGGTCAAGAATGATGTGATCATATGTGAGTATGATGGATTATACTCAAGATAAGGTTTTCTTTAGGGAATCAACGAGTGCAAAATCACTGTAAAGGCTAGTTGGTTTGTGATGAATGTTCTGTTGTGGACGTCTAGCCTATCCTAGGTCTTTGTAGTAGTTTTTTTTATTATTTGATATCAATTTTTTAATGTTCTATACAACGGCCAAGTTTCTATTTGGAATATTCTTTAAGTTAGACATTAAAAAGAGATATATGGTTTGTTAGCTTATAGAAATAATAAATTTATAATATTCATGTGTTTTTCATTTAAAATAATGGCATTTGGTAATAATAAGAAGGAAGTGTGAAATTTGAAAAGTCCTATTTTAAAAAAAATAAATTTTTCTCTTTTGAAACAATTAACTAAGTTTGATGCATAAGAGGATTCAATAAGGTCTTTAGAATAGTAAAATGGTGTCAATGTTTGTGATGAGGAAAAATGAATTGTAGAGTGGTTGAAAAATGGTTACAAGGTTTGAAAGGGATGTTTAAGTTGTAATTTTTAGAGTGATAAGGTTGACATTAAAATTTTCAAATATTTTTATATCATATTTTTAAGATAAAGATTCTTTTAAACAAAAAAATATTTGAAATTTCATACTTGGAAAACAAAAAAAAAATGCAATAAATGAATAATAGAGAATCATGCATGGGAACAAAACACAACCTACAAATACAAATTTTAGATAAATCATCATAGGAAATTTGGGATAATTTCAATAAAATATTTGGATCAAAAATAGTTAATGTGAATTTTTTCATAAAACTTCAACTATTTCGATTCAAAATGAGAGATATAATCACTATGTCTAATCACATAAGAAATTTGAGATCCCTCATTAACCAATTGGTAGAAGTCAAGGCTATATTAGATGATGAAGATGCTAAGGATATTTTGTTAAATAGTTTGAAAATAAAACAATTTAATTTCTATGCTTAGTCCAATAACGTTTCAAACACAATAAGATGTGATTTTGGCCCTATTAGGAGAAGAAAAAAGAAAAATTGAAAAAAATTAACAGTTGATTCAACATGAGAATGTATTATACTCATGAGGTAATAATAATTAAAAAAAAAATGAATGTTATTATTGTAAGAAAATGGATCACATCGTGTGACTTGTATAACTGAGGGAGAACTTAAAGACAAATCAAATGATGTTACCTTAGCCTATATATATTTGTTTGTTTCAATAAACATGTTTTGTTGTGAGGAATGTAAAACTTAAGGGAGGGTGTTGGAATATTAATATTAACATTAATAAATTCACCTTACTAACTTCTTTATTTTTTATATTAAATAATTAGTTACATTCTTATGAGATAGTAGTTCAAAGGGGAAGGTATATTTGAAAGGATTTGTAAAAGCCATACTGCAATATATTCCCAAATGAACTGTATGATATAATTATAATTTTGTGTGTGTTTGTGTGTAGATATAAGTTCTCTTGATTTTTCCAATATATTGTGTATTCTCTATTAGCCATCATTTCATTATTAATTTTCCACTTTCGACAATACTTCTTACTAACTTTGCCATCCAAAGTTGGCTCTTAGACTAAATATTTCATAAAGGTGCATTTTAATTTTCTTACTATCACCTTTGTCTGAATTTTTAAATTGGTTCATCCATGCAAAAAGTGTGGTTACAATTTTCTAATTTTCTTTCCATTTACCTAGTTACAATTTCATACTAGCATTAAACCTTGAAAATGGCAGTTTACTTCTACTTAAAACTTGTGGTAATTTCATTAATCTCTTGCTACCACTAGTGTTGAATTGGACTAGATATGTCATCTAGAATTTGTTCCTCAATTTTTTTTTACTTTTTTCAAAAAATTGTTATGATGGTTATACTTGTATTACCATGAATGGATATAAATTTGAGGATTTTGGGTGTTTTCAGTTAATTTTTTATGTTTTCCCCTTAGCTCCTACTTTATTTGTGTTTTATATGGAAGCCTTTGGATATCTTTTGGCTAGTAGTATTTCATGAAACCTTATTCACTTGGTACTAATTTTCGTAACTCTATAGCCCAACTATTCAATGGTCATTTTTGTAATGACTCCTTTCTCACTCTCTTGGAGGACAAACATGGCATTATTTAGAATATTCAATGGCTATATATTTTTTGGAAAGCTTTAAGGTCAAATATATAGTTTCATAAGACTCAATGTTATAGGAATTCCTTCTTTTCCAAGCCCAATTGGTTCAATTCCTATGGATAGGTGTGGGTTGATCATAAGGAAGTGTTGAGATTCCTAAGAATCTCTTTTACCCTTGAGGTTTCTCCTTCCTCTTTAAGGAAACATATAATTTCTAAAGCTGAGAAAAATTATCATATTAAATTATGAAGCCACTTTCTTTGACAAGGAGATTCCGTATGTGGTCAATACCAGCACTGAGGAAGAGTTTGGAGGAGTGAAAAAAAGGTCAATACCAATGTTGTGGAAGAGTTTGGAGGAAAAATAGGGTCAATACCAACACCGAGGATAAGCTTGAGGGTACTTAGGGAAAATCGATGAGCAAGGGACAATGAAATCTGTAAGTTTGGCACACCCATTCTCTTTAACCTACAATTTTCATGCCTATTTTACAAATATCTTCTTGTAAATTAGCCCCCCATTCTCGTAAAATTGTACAAGATAAGATAGAAAAAATAAAATAGCTTAGTCTTTCACATTTTATAGTGATTCCTAGAGGCACATAGACAAATTATTCATAATAGAAGAATTTGATCATACTTTTCCAATGATGGAATTATGAGAAAATCTTAGGTTAAATGAATAATTCCTAGCTAATTTATTGAAATCATGTCCAAGCGTATAAGAGAAGACTGTTGCTATGTGTACTTGAAGAACATGGAGAAAGGCTCTTTGGGATTTTTCATCAACCTACGTATTGTTAAATTTTAACACCTAAAAGTTAGAATGAAGAATATTTCCTAGGATGGTGGCCAATTATGCTTTTCAACACCTAGATTACAAAATCCTTTTCAATATAAAATCCATTACAATAAAACCTATTTCTTGAGATATAGTCATAGAGGTAAAAAAATTGGCTTTGTTGATTGTAGATACATTCTAGAAAATTCAATACTTGCATTGGAGATTGTTGAATGGGCCCAACAAACTACTCATGATTCCCTTACTATTAAGTTAAAATTTTGACAATGCATATGATTGCATAAAATGTCCTTTCATTTATAAAAGCCTCAAATGGATTTATTTTTAACACTAAATTATTATCACACATTCAAAATTACAAAATACCAGTTGAATGAAGAACCTTCATTTGAAGGTGATGTCGTCATGACCTTTGAATGAAAAACCTTCATTCAAAAATGATGTCATGTAAAGAATTTCAAATGAAGGTATTTTTTATTTTAAATATTTCATGTCCAAAATTCTTTATAAAAGGAACCTTGGCATGAAGGACCTTCAAATGAAGACCTTAATTCAAAGGTCCTTAATTAGAAGATCCTTAATTAGAAGATCATTCATATGAAGGTTCCTTTAATTCCATCCCATTATAGCTCTTAGAATTGTTAGACATATTTTTGTTTCGAAGTAGAGATTGGACCATCAAATAGTGTCACCATCACTCTACCAAGATATCCATCAAATTGATAAACCCTGACTTAACAACCACAAATTCACAAGAAAATTTCCCCTATCAGCCCTAGGGCATCAATTCAATGCCAAGTTTCTTGCTTTAAGAAACCCCTAAATGCAATGAGCTTTTCTACTTCTCCATTAAAAAATTATTCTTAGCTTCTTCTCTTTCAACTGTCTTTTGGGCCAATTTGGGCACATATACAGTCAATTTTGTAGCTTTTGTACTTGCAGTTTCAGAAGCTCTTTTGATTACTAACCCTCCCCTTAGGTTTGGGCAAATATCAGTAGCATAGGGAACGGTCCAACCTAAACTTACGAAGTAATAAAGCTAGGAAAAATATTTAACTCATTTTATAAAAAGGGGCCTGGCCTAGACGAAAAAATAAGACATAAGTCATTTTAATACCCAATCCAAAAAGGTAATGACCGAATATATCTCTACCAAGGTTTTACATGGAACATTAGGATTTTTATGAAAGCCAAGGTAAAACCCAACCTTAGGTTCGTCCCAAACAATGTAACAAGCTAAGAAAAGGGAAAAATATAAATGGAATTCAAAGAACAAGATTCGAAATTCCAAAAAATCCACCATGATGCATACCAATCCACCGAGTTACAATTCCAAGATAGTGGGTGGATTCGTGGATGTCATTTCTATTTAGCCCTCAAAACCTTACATAGGCACAATAGGGCAGTCCCTGTATTTAATTGTTTTCTCCCACAAAAGAGGAATTGAGAACTTCAAAACAAATTCAAATGAAAGAGAACACATATATTTATCTACACCAATGATCTTAGAGCATTTCAAGCTTGTATGGATCCATACGACACAAAAGAACTTAAGAAAAATTGTAAAAACACAGAAAATTGCTTCAAGAACGTGGTATCTGATATAAAATTTTGGTATCAACTCCTCCAACAATCGCAATGGGATGGGAATACAATATGATAGAAGTGGGATAAAAAATGCATCATTTGAAGCATCAAACCAATATGCAAAGATGAAAGAAAGTGCTAACCCCTTAAATGAAAAAGTTTTTTTTAACTTTAAGTTTGTTGGGTAGCCAATTATTTTAAGCTATCAAATCCTACCATCATACATAATGAAAATGTTGTTGCTTCACATGACTATGAGCACTAAATTTCACTATTTGAAGATGTCAAAACCTTGTCATAGATAATTAGAACACTGATGGGACCACTCATCCTACCTTAAAACATACCAAAAGTCTCCTAGCAATTAAACATAGGAATATTTAAGATGACTTAAACAATTTTTATGGCCAAAGAATAAACTTATGATGAATTTACCACGCTTGGTACACACTCCCTCCGTTAACCACTTAGACATATGGAAATTAAATGTAAATTTTCTGCTATTTTTAGTCATGTAGGTGTCCAATAAACCACTTGGTGGTGTTTCCCTTCAAGTTTATTTACTTGAATTAAGAGAAAAAGTCTTTTGATTACAATTAGAGAATACATTTGATGCCTTGGTTGTGTAACTAGTTGACCATAGTCACATTTAACACTTGTTATAAAGTTTGGGAGTTAAAACATTAAGTAGATTTGATTTTTTATGGACACATTTGAATGGTAGTAACAATAACTTGCAATATATCAAGACTTGATTACCTTATAACCTGTCAAATTCTAGTGATGAACTGATAGATTAATCATAATGTCACCTTCATATGACATCACCATGAAAGAACTTCATCCAACATACATATGAATGCAGGTACCACTAAATAGGTATTTGTAAAATTTCTCTTCCTCGAGCGAGGGAAATTCAGGAAGAGAAGAGAAAAGTGAGACATGTAGTAGGTCTAAAAGAGGGAGATCAACTAGACATCATAGGAGTCAATGAGAGGATATATCGCATAGCACCATCGTCATTACATGGTTTGGGCCTATTTTGCAAAGATGGCATAAAGGTATGTTACTTCAAAGTTACTAAGCTGATGGAGTATGTTGGACCCTGCTACACTTACAAAGATTCGATACAATTGGTTCGATATACACGAAGTATGCATAGTTATGCACTATCAACAAATTATAAACAAATAAAAGGTAAGGATTAAAATAAAAGAGTGGCTAGGTACATTGACGGGAGGCCAAAATCATCAAGGAATATTGTAGGGTTTATAAATATTACATGACCTGGGTCAACAAATAAGCAACCCAATTTGTTTATTTGAGGCACGAGAGGGAAACCGTGTATTCGTATGTGTGATAAAATCAATAACTGTAGGGGAAAAAATGCTAATCAATTACAATTTGAATCTCTTAGATACAAAAACAATTACTATGGGGGTGGTATGTACTATATACCATTTTAACCAACCTCCAATTAAAGACACCAATATACCATTTTACTATTTTATTTTTTTCGTAAGTCTATTGGTTTCATTTTGGTAATGTTTTTTGGGTATGTGTAGGATCATCATGGGAAAAACAGGCCCTTAAGTGGCAATAAAATTTAGAAAAATCAAAGTTAGGCAACTTGACATTAAAAATTGAATAATTATTCTATATTATTTAAAAAATATGTAAGAATAGAATCTGTAGAAAATTGAATATATTTTCTAAAATACTAGGTTTATTTAAAAAAATAAAAAAATTATTTGGTGCAAATTTGAAATTTCAATGTAGTAGTACTTAAATTTGAGGGAAAAAATAAGAAATAGATGTCTCTCTGATCACCCTAACCACAATAAATTGATAATATTATTTTATAATATTTTAGATATAAGTAGAGGAATAATGTCCCGATGTAATGCATTTAAAATAAATGAATACTCGTATGTCTGACCACCTTAACTTGGTCAAAAATCTATGAAATTCAAATTTTATGTTTTAATCCTATAGTATGTGAAGCATAGAGTGTGACACATGTTTTGGATTGAAAAAATTTGATACCGTTTGAAAGCTACATATGTTTTTTAAGCAACCTATCAATCAGGAATTTAGTCGTAATTCAAATAGAAACTGAATAATAATTATTTATTAAATTCAAAGTAAAGTATAATTTATATTGGTGGAAAGATGAGAATTTCATTTAAAAACCCTTTTCATTTCATCAATTTTGGATTAAAAAAATGTCGTCAGCCACATGGGCCATCATATAACTTAAATATTGCCACTTTTTGGCCCATCATGATCTTGAACATACCCTTTTATATTTATGTTTTGTCACAACAGGACATTGATCATACGAGGAAGGCTTTGGCTTAGTGCGCAGATCACAATCCATCTTCAGATGCTTCTATCTGACAGGTTTACCTCATTGTAATTGTACAAATTAAATATGAGCAAAATTTTTTATTATTATGTTTTTTTCATGAGTTTATTGGGTTAATTTTGATAATGTTTTTAATATTCTTGTTGCAGTTGGATGATCAGGGAAAGACACTAATAGTAGAGGAGAGCATCCATATGGAGGTGCAGTCACTATTATGTGATGATGACATCGTATTTTCTGCAAACCCTATGGATATCATGAGGAAGGCTGAAAAAAAATGCAATGAAGAAATCCTTAAGTTGGTATTCATAGTGCCTCAAATAGATGAGATAAGAGAAAGAGTCAAAATATTGTTTGAGATAGCACAAAACTTGTAAGTAAGCTGTCATGAGATCTTTAATTATAACATAAGTTCATTCATGGTTTTATATTTTGTACTCTTTTATGTCGTGAACTAAAATATGTGTTTTTGTATAGGATTATTTGTGTCCAAATCATGTTGTTGGGCATGATCGAGGTACTACAAGTGTTGCACGGGAAGTAGGGGTCAGTACAAGTGTCAATATTGATCCTCATACGCATACAAGACATCATCCGACTCCATCATCCATGCCTATATTGTCCACTGAAATATTGGCAACATATACCATGCAAACATTCGATAGTGCTCCATCTAGTAGCGAACACATGCCACTACATGTGTCAGTACCTATGGATACAGAGGGTGCTAGTACTTGTGATTTTTTAGCAGCATTTATTGGATCTTCCCGTATTACTAGTATAGGAACATTTCTGGTCACATTTGTGGTGATCAAGGATTTCCTTCCCATAAAGATAGAGAAGGTCCTAGGTACTTAAAAATATTTTAATTATTATTATATATAATCCAATTGAAATTTACTTATTGATCACTCTTTATAGACTAATGATCCCATTATCATTTCGCAAGAAATGATGTTTTTTATAAACATCTAAGTGATCTTACATAGGAATTCTTTGGACCCACCATACATACACGATGGAATGCCCAAAATCAAGATTTAAAAGATGAGCTCATTAACCGTTTAGTTGTGTTGTTCGATGATAAAACATTCAACTGAACCAAGGTCCTTAAGAAAGATGGTACCTATATAAAGTACATGATGGATCAATATAGGTCACATTTACATAAGAACAAAAAGTGTGAGCGTCCCCCTATGATTCCGGAGAGGGAATAGAAGAAATTGGTATCGGATATAAAGGAGAATGCTAAAAATAAAAAATTAAAGACACCATCAGGCCAAGGAAGGTATGTGATACTATCAACAATTTAATTATATACTAATTACTCTTTAATTTTACATAATCTTACATATTTCAAAAATTTCATAGGCTTCCCGACACAACAAAAGAAACAAGGGAAAGACTAGAAAACAATGGGAAACACAAACTTGGCTCTGGTGGCTATATGAAATTTGCTACACGATTTGTAAGTATCAATAAATGAGATATTGCATCCAATTAATAAATTGCAATTTTTTTTGGTTTTATCACACCATAGAAGCAAAATTCATTATCGCATGTAAAAATGCATGGTTGTGATTTCAATAGAGTGCCCACAAAAGAGGACCTAAAGATTGCCTTCAACTAACGCTATGGAGCCCTAACTGAAAACCTAAGAGTCTCGACTGGGAAACCACAATCTTCTAGTGCATCCAACATGCAGGTAAATAAACTCAATAAAGTTTATTTAAAATTGAATACTTGTGCAATCTATTAAATATTAATTTCCACCATAATAATGTGTCTATTTGGTTTACATAGATGAGCAATGATAATACTACACATGACATTGGAATGCAGCCTGGTAAGGGTGGAGCACAACCTGGAGATGAAGGCCATGGTGTGCATCCCAATACTAGATGTATTCATGTGCTATACAAAATACAATATGGATTAATACAATTAAACATCTTTAATTGAATTTGGTGTATTAATCAATGTAACCTTTCATGTTTCAACTTTATAGCATGTAGAGCATGATCAACATGTTGAGAATGATTAGGCTAGACAAGATCAAGAACATGATGTGGCTCCATCAGGTAAAGAGGACCACTCTAATGTTCTTTTAAACATATTTAATTGCAATTGGTGTATTAATTAATGTAACCTTTCATCTTTCAACTCTAGAGTAGGATTTAGAGGGTGCTCAACATGTTGAGCATGAGGCTATAATATAATATTAGGAACGTGATGTGGCCTAGTATGGTAAAGGGAACCACTATGATGTTATTTTAATTAATGAAATACGTGTAACAATAATAATAAAATAGATCAATTTAACATTTATTTGCTATTGCAGTAGACCCCCCACTTGTAGCGGTGTCCACATTGTGAGTACATGAATATGAATACATTAAGATCATGAGAAGATATCAGAAGAATTGAAGGGGGGACAAATGATTTTGAACACGATACTCCACTTCAGCTTTTTGTAGCTGCAAAAAAGAAACAAAAAATAATTGATTGTAATCATATTATGACAACCATATATTTGATAATATGTAAAAACTGAAAAAATGAATGTTATATATTAATGACTGAATGTGAATATTGTAGGATGCCAAAATCTTACACATGGATTGTATAGATTTAGCCATCCTCATAGAATAACATATAACATTCCTTCAAACAATTGATAAAACCAACTCAAGCATGCAAATAAGAAATGAAATACAACCTATTCTATGGTGGATTCGTGCTCTTTGAGTATGTGAAAGAGCCATTTCCCAATCCTTGATAAGCTTAGTGAGATAGACAATGAGATGCTTGAACTCAAGTTGCCTATAGTGTAGATGTTTTCAAATGTGGTTGTTGTAGAAATGAGAGAAAATGCCTTGCATTTATAGGAGAAGTTGATAGAAGAGAGGCCAAAATTAAGCAATGTGGGACTAAATCCCATCCAATAGGATAGAGACACTTGTCATAATGGGATTGGTCAAAGCTTGTGAGAGTTTTGGCCAATGTGCCCATTCAAATTTGAAAAATGTCAATAAATGCATGTTGTTGAGGGTTTTGGGGGGAATAATCTTTGTAAAAAAAAATCAAAGATGAGAGTTATTGAGGGAAAATAAATCTTTTTCAATAAGTCAAATAAATTGATTTATTGGTGCAAGTGGGTGGGTTAGTTAGGAGTTTGGATTTGACTCTAGTTGAGTCAAAAGCTAGAGAATTATAATCATGATTAGAAGTTAATTAACTTAGGGAGTTTTAGAGATTTGATATTTGATTAAATCAGTTTGATTTATTAAATGAAATGAGAAGAACATAGAGATTAAATAATTTGATTTATTTAATGAACCTTAGGAAATTAATCAATAAATTGCTTTAATTGATTAATAGAAGAAATGAATGTTAATTTGTATGATGCATGATTGTTATTTTTGCATGTCTACATTTTGCCCCTCTTTGAAGCAATGTACTTGTTGCATTGGTTCAAAGAATGATTCTGCCTACATTGAAATTAAAAATTTATGGTTTTTTCGGATGCCCCAACGGAAATAAGTACATCAGTACATTGCCCCCTCGAGAGATCGAGCGAAAAGATTCGATTTGAGGTGGATCTCACGACAAAGAGGTTCAAAATGGATGTATGGATGGTTAAACTATATGATAATGATGATGTAAAAGAGATGTTCGGAAGATGCTTAGAATAACAAATCTATATTATTTTAAACATGTTAAATGATTATGCAATGCATGTGAGATGAATGTGGCATGATGTTGTCCTATAATGATATGACATGATTATGCAAGATGAGAGGATGAATGCAGCATGGATGCAAGATGGATGCATTGTTAGCGTGAAAGAGGATAGAAGAATGAGAGGGATAGACCCTTAAACCTAAGAAGATGAAGAAGTCCAACAAGTCCTCTAGTCATCGAGACTTTATTGGATATGATGATGAATGATGATGATGTGTTGCTTATCCAAGGATTTACCTTTCTTTATGTTTGATAACACACATAGGTGCGATGCATCAAGGTATTAAGAACTAGGATGGCGTGGCACCTAGTGTGATGGACTTGGACTCATCAAATAGATAGGAGTACTCTTGTTCACAGTTGACAAACATAACCTTATTTAGAATGCAATTCAGAAATTCCAGACATCTCAGGCCAAAACATAAAAAGGCAAGCCTTCTTATGTGGTCAACAAGATACCTAAAACATCCTTCCTACAAACAAAACAAAGTATGCATGATGAAGTTATTTTACAAGAATATCCAACAAGCACAGCAGATAAAAAGATAATGATCATTGCCCCATTCCTTTCTCTCTAAACCTGTTTTGTTTAGGCATCATCGAGAGGTCCTTGGAATGAGCGCAAAATAAGATAAGTCAAAAAGACCAAAATAAAGTAAACAAACAAGCTAATGTTCTTCATATCGCTAGCCAAGACTAACTACTGTGGGGTACCTGATGCTTATGTCCATCACAGGAAAGCTTCATCCTAGGACATGTAGTGATCGGGGTTTTGGTGAGACTGATTGTGTGATAAGCTATTGATACTCTGACTTGACCAACTTGCTTGCTTACTGATCTAGACTTGAGATTCTAATGATTAGGCATTCACTTTAGAACCTGCTAAACTTGCTTATGACTAACTCACCAAAGGGTGAAAGTGACAATGATTTATTATGAGTGATGACAATCATGGGTGAAAGCAAGATGAAATGGATGCACCATTTTGGTTTTTTCAAATGTTTTGAGGTTGTTTTTGGAATTTTTGAGATGTTTTACAAATGTTTTTGGTATTTTCAAGATTTTACAATGAACAGACTAACTTAAAGACCTATCCTAGGGGTCTCGGGGGCTGATCCATAGATTAGCCTTGCCTACGTTATACACGCAGAGACCACGTAGTTTGACTGGTGGTGGACTGACTTGATGATAATATGGACAAATGGATTGCCATTTTATTGCCTAAAGGACTGACTTAAGATGTAGACTAGATGGGAAAACGGATTGCCAATGCGACGGACGCCTAAAGGACTGACCTAACTGTCTTGGGGGATGATCAAAGATCAACCTTCCCTACGCTCAAGCTCAAAGATGACGTAGTTCGACAAGGTGAAAGACTGACAAGACTTGATGATGAAATTTTTGAATATTTTATGATATTTGACATGTTTTTGGATTTTTTGAATGATTTGGATGTTTTTGATTTTTCACATGATTTTTTTGAATGTTTTTGGTTTTTTGATTTTTTCAAATGTTTTTGAGCTTTTGATGATTTTGACGATTTGCATATGGATACGTGATGACGATATCAGTGCTTTGTTTCAGGATTTTGTTGAAAACCAAGGTTAATGTTGATCAATCGGATTGATGAATTGATAGTTTGACTAAGTGTGTTAAGTCAAACAAAAGTGATAATGCACTCGTAAGTTCCAAGAAGTTGTGTTATCCCAGAGTAAACTCATACAAAAAGGATAATTTGGCTAGGTGTGTAAAGACAAACAAGGTGATTATGGATTTGATAATTTTCCTAAGTGTGTTAAACCAAACATAGTGATGATAATGAACTTGTAAACCCAAGGAAGTTGTGTTATCCTAGAGTAAACTCGTGCACAAGATGATAATTTGACTAAGTGTGTTAAGTCAAACAAGGTGATGATTGACTGGGTTCGATTGATCAAGATTGATGAAGCTTGATTTGGAACAAAATAGCTTTGATGATTTTGATGTGACACTGAAGTACACATTAGATGCAACTGATATTGATTATTTGGATTGATGTTCGATAAAATATAAAACTAGATAAGGAACATCATCTTGCTGTCAAAATATGCCATGGGCTAGTGATTTGGGATTTTGGCTCGCAAATGCTTTAACGAATTTGATTTCACGTTTTCCAATGTTCAGATCACCACATAAGTTGGAGGATATAGATCAAGATTTATTCACGAAGCAAGATGCAAACACTTACCCCTAGTGTCTTGTAATGTATGGAATGCCATGGGTGGATTCTTGGATAGATGGATGGGTATGGTAAGCATGCAAAGGATGCCAAGGATTATCTTGTGACAAGATAAGGTGTTCAATTAGAGGAATGCTCACTCGAATAATGCTTCAAGGCTCAGATAGCGTTGGGTAGAATAGGATCAATGAAAATGACCCATGCCAAGATGTTTACCACAAGCAAGTGTAAAGTGTGCACCAAAATTTTCCAAGATCAAGATAACTTGGAGTATGGATGCAGATGGAAAATGGATTGGATAAACAGTTCATGGATGAATGGATGATATGGATGGAATGTTGGCTTCATTATGGATGTGATAAGATGCTTTCTCCTGAATTGGTGCATGTAGATGCTCGATTCTACACATGACGCTTGTTTTCCAGGTTTTCATCATGGTACGTGTCCAAAGCGCCACCAAAATGGTTTTCATTGGACGATGATTTTGTTCTTTACTATTTTCAATC
Source organism: Sequoiadendron giganteum (assembly GCA_007115665.2). Classification (NCBI taxonomy): domain Eukaryota; kingdom Viridiplantae; phylum Streptophyta; class Pinopsida; order Cupressales; family Cupressaceae; genus Sequoiadendron; species Sequoiadendron giganteum. The sequence continues at coordinate 845,471,801 of CM021101.1, read as the reverse complement.
CTTTTTTTGATTTTTTTGTTGTCACCAAGATGCCTGTTTGCTAGGTTTTCATCAAGGTGACCATTTTTTTAGGACATTTTTTTTAATTTTTTTTGTATTTTCTGAGAGATTTTAAGCTAATGCTTCTGTCATAACATGCCATCGGTAGCTTGCTTGAAGAAGTTGCTTTGCCAAGATACGTGCACTTGAAAGCAACTTTTGAGAAATTTGTTTTGCTTTTCCAATACCAGAGTTCACTTTGTCTTTGTGCACACATTGCTATAAAGTGCCTTCTGAATCCTTATGATCAAAGGTCACTGCCAATACATGGTCAATGTGAGACTTGGATATCATGTGTGGAGGTGTGGATGGAGTGTGTTTAGGGATAAAATATGGATTGGTTGATATTTTGGAACCTTTGACTCTCCAAACTTGGGAAGATGAGCAATAATGGGTGGATATGGAAGTGTGCATGGAATTTGGACCAACTTCTTGATACATTTTGTACGTTGCTTGAGAAGCCTGCTTTTTCCTTTGTGGACATCTTTGATGGATACTTTTCCCTTTTTGATTTTTCCCCATAGTTTCTTTGACTAATGGAGTTTGATAGGGATTTGTATTCTTTGGTATCCACTTGCATTTGATTTGTCCGATATGCTTCTTAACTTCTTTTTCCTTGATGACTTTTTTCATGCTTCGATTCAAATTTTTCTTTTTTTGTTGGTCCCGATTCGTGGATGGGGTGATGGGTGGATGAAGATTCATGACGTGGCAAGTTGTAGTATTGGCATTAGTTTCATCATAAGGATTTTGTGTGCTCCCTATGTTGACGTTTGCTCGAGACGAGGTTGCCCCCAGTATGGTGATAAAATTACTGATATGTTGAGATCCCTTGATTGTTGAATAACCAAGGCCTTGACGCTTAGGATTTCCAAAAAATTGCACTGGTTCCAAGATACCTTGTTCATGTAGGCCTAATCCTCTGCCTTGATAATTCATCTACTGAAAAAACTTATTTGCAATAGGATATGATTTACCTTGGAAACAAGGTGTTTCTCCTTCTCTGCTCTGTGGCGGATCTTCAAATGTCATATCTCTTTCATTGATAAGATGATTTTCCCTTACAAAGGTGAGTGATCCAAGTTTATAAGTGATAGGATCTTCCATAAGTGGGATGAATGCCTGATTGATATCTTCAACTTGATCTTGTGACATATCAGATTGTAGTGCTTCTTCAAGAAGTGTTGATGCTTCACTGTCAACAGAAAAGTCTTCCTCATGACTCACTTCATAGGATGTTTCTGATTCATGACTTATGTACAAGCCTTCTTCATGATCCATTTCTGATATGTCTCTGCATTTCTCTACATCTTGATCATGTGTACAAATTTTAAGAGTAGGAGACTCTTGTTCCTCAGTAAGAGTATGAGACTCTTGTTTTGAATGAAGATCATCTACAGGTCCATCCAAAGAAAGCATCTCATGGGTAGATGGAAGAGTATGTGCTATGCGGATATGGTCATCATTTGCAACATCTTGTATAGATAGGAGAGTGTCCATTATATCGTTGTAGTAGCTTGGAGATACAAATTCTCGATCTTGAGTGATTTCGGAATTGCTTTCAACATGCTTTGGATCAAGTTCTTGACATGGGTCAATTTCAAAGAATGGATTTCTTTCTTGGATATCTTCATTAGGCATAGGAATATTCTCAAATTTCATGAGGTCAAAGGATGGCCATATGTTTTGGAGAGGATCATTGCTAGACCTTGGTGAAAGATGTTGATCATGCTTTGGAACAAATTCTTGAGATATGTCTTCTAACTCATTAGGTGATGTAGAGACATTTTCAACATTGTCATTAGTCAAAGGATCTTGATCATCATTTTGAATTATTATGGTGGGAATCAGTTGCAAGCTTTGTTGTGGGAGTAAGGCCTGCATTTTCTGCTGAGCCAACAATGCTTGTTGTTCATCATGTTGTTTTTGTGCCAACAAAGCTTTTTGTTGGGCTCTTTGTTGTGCTACTTCTTCTTGGATTGCTTGCAATAGTGCCCAGAATTCTGCTTGCGCTTGCGCTTGTTGGGCTACTTGAGCCGCTTGTGCTTGCTGAGCAACTAGCTGTGTAGCTTGTTGGGCTTGGAGTGCCTTTTTGCGGGAAGCTTCTTGAGCGGTTTGCAATATGATGGAGAATGAATTGGTCGTGTTGTATTTTGGAGGTGGTGGTGGAATGGGAATGTTGTTGATTGTTGGGGTTGCTTGGATGGTTTCCATCTGTTTTTGCGATATCGATGGAAAAATGGGATGATTTGGTATGATGTTTTGATTTGGCATTGTTGGTTGAAATTGAACATTGTTGTGGTTGGGAATCATATTGCTTGGATTTAGGTAACTTTGATTTTGCATGTTGTTACCTTGGCTTGAATCAACATATGGAGTCATCAACATATTGTTTGGATTTTGAACATTGATGGGATTTGCAAACATGTCTACCCCAAAATTTACCAAGTGTGGATTTGAAATGGTCATGTTTGGTAAAGTTGTACTTGGCATGTATGGATTTGGTGGGATAATGTTGTTTGGAAAACTCATGCATTGAGTGTTTGGTTGATAGATTTGTGAATTTGGACTTAGATTGAAATCTACCATTGGGAAAGGTGTTCCAAACTTCGGATCGGGCATACTCACATTCATTGTACCATTGATGTTTGTATGAGATAATGATCCCATGTATGCATTGTACAAGCTTTGAAAATCAAATGGTATTGCAAGGCTTGGATAGTTTAGTTGATTTGGGTTACTCATGATGGATGGATCAAATTTATATTCCATGTCCCTCTTGTGTTGAGATCGAGTTTGAACCATAAAATGAAGATCAATTTTCAAGAATGTAAGAGATGAACCTCTAATCCTTTAGATCAGTCTAAACCTTAGGTTCCAAGAAGTGACAAAATAGGATAATTGAAGGATCAAAGTGATGACAAGGATGAGATAAATGAAAGATGAGTGATATGGATGAATGGAACTCTTAAAGAAACTTTGAAGGAAATGCTAAACATTTTAGGAATTTGATTGATAGTTTGACTAGATGTGTTAAGTCAAACAAAATGTGATGAATGTAATCGTAAAACTCTTGGAAGTTGTGTTATCCAAGAGTGAACTCCTACAAGATGATAGTTTGACTAAGTGCGTCAAGTCAAACATGATGATGATTTGATAATTTGGATAGGTGTGTTAAGCCAAACAAGATGAACTCGTAAACCCTAGGAAGTTGTGTTACCCTAGAGAAAACTCATGTATAAAATGATGGTTTGACTAGGTGTGTTAAGTCAAACAAAGTGATTTGATTTCGCCTAGAAGTTTAGCATAAAAGATGTTTACAAAGTTTCCAAGAGTTGTTGGTGAGATGGAAATTTGATTGATGTTTGAAATGGGTGAAGAGATGGATGAAAGTGATTGAATTTGATCCTAGACTTGACCTAGAATAACACTTCTGCTTACAAGACCTCAGTGTTGAAGAACACGCTATATTTCCTATGGGAGGAAAGTAAACCTTTCAAATAATTCAAGATTCTATTGATAGTAAAACTCATACAACTCTGAATCTCAAGATGCTTCTCACGAGCTTTCAGACTAAGCTTCTTGAACTTGGTTTTGGGATTTTGATTTTGCGGGAAAATTATGTTAGAAAACACATGTGTAATCCAATTCGTCTCTTATCTTGTCTTAGTGAATTCTTTTTACCAAAAGCACTTGTTTGATTATGTTTTCAAACTATATGTCTAATGTCCCACTTTCGTTTTCATCCCACAAGGTTCGTTATGTGGAAATCAAGGAAATTAGGGAAAAAGTCTCCTATGTTTAACCTTTTTGAAAACAAATGATGATAGAATTCAAACACTTAGAAACCTCTAAGGATATGATCCATAGGGAAAGCAAGAGTGGTTGAATTCGTCAAGGATATTTTTTTTTCCAAGGTGTTTGAAATTTGAGGCTCTTGTGAATGTTCATTTTTCAATGTTTTGAATCCAAGCAAAGTGTTTTTGATTCCAAGCACTTTCACACTCCTAGGTTGATGAGACAATACCTTGTTGGGTTCCCACTTGGATAAATCTAGCTACGCATATCTTGTGAGAATGGCTAAATGCTTGACCACACTGGCTCCCCTCCATGGCACTCACTTATTCGAGTCAGCCAAGCATTAGTACCCATGAATCTCCCATGGCATACTTTTCATTTCCACAACAATACTGCATGTATAACATGGGGTGGCTTCACAGGACATGACCTTTTGCACCAACAAGATAGACAAGGTTTTGGCCTTTTTCTAAACAAAGGGTTCTAATTCAGGCATTCTGTTTGTGGGGGATTATCCAACATCAGTGAGAGTCCATTGGTGTCCATCTCGTTGGAATAATCCTCGTGATATTGGCCTTTGTTCCAATATCCACACTTATATCTTGGGTGGAAGTTGCTTGGCTTTAACGTGTTCCTGGTTGGGTCGTTCCCTTGGGTGATTACTTTTTCCAACAAGGCAAGCCCTCTAAGTTAACAAAAGAAAGCTAACATATCTCATCGTTCACACAACCTTTGTTGAAAAACAAAGGGGAGAACCTCCACAATATATCATGCCCACACTCGCATGTTTTGTTCAATTTTAAAATGCCCAAATTGAAGTGTGGAGGCAATATTTTTGACAACTTAATATCATAAAAAAAACTTTTGATTCTCAAGATCATCGTGAGGCAGGAGAGAAGCACATACGTCTTTTTGATGATATTACTTTGTGAAAAAGATTGCAAAATATGACAAATAGTTGTTCATTTTAAGTCCAAAAAGCAGTGATGAAATCTTCTTAAGCACCAAAATCCAAGTGCGAAGGTTGCCTTGTTCAATTTTAAGTCCAAATTGAAATTCTAGTAAGTGTCTAAGGTTCTTTTTAACCAGCTTTGAAAAGATCAAGTTATTGATTGAATTTAAGCCTAAAAGATGAAGTGATTTGGTTCAAAACAAAAAACTAGAGTACAAAATGGAAGCTCTGGATCATAAGCATTAAAAAATGCTTTTTTTCAAATTTTTATTTTGATGTTCAAGGCTTGATCTTCTTCAATTTTACTCCACTTGCTTTCGTTTAAACTCCAATTCTTTTGTTATTTTTAGTTTTCCTCGCCTTGCTATGCCATAATACTGCACCTATAATAAGAACACAAAGAAACATGTGGATTAAGTGTTTTAAGGAAAAAATCTAAAGATAAACAAATCATTTTATCAATATATTCTCAAAGTTTTGAAATTTGACTAGAAGCAAAGACTTTACAATTTGCCTTAATGAGTATTAAAGCCACAAAACCCACTTTACAAAAGATATTGCTCTAATCAAACCTCAAACTTAGTGAGTCTTAATGCATTTAATCCACTTTCAATGATTTATCCATTATAGACCCCCTCCAAACTAGGAATAAAAATCAATCTTCAAAAGGTAGCAAGATCCTGATATAAATGTGTCCCCTTCAAGAATAGAAATTGTTAGTGTAACACTCTTCAAATTTCAATTCTAGAAACAAGGGAAATCTTGCCACAGAGCATCACAAGCTATTCTAGTATTTTGAAATGTCATGGATGTCAATAATAGTGGCTGATAAGAAGTAACAATTAAATGCATGTCAGTAAAATCTGATTTTTATTGACTTATCCTGCATAAGATCTTAAATGAGCGACGCCAACTACCAAGGATGCAGTTCTTAATGTATTTATGATGTTAAACTAGCTTTCAATATGCAGATATCGCACCCTTCAAAAATTTAAGCTATAAGCAGAGATCAAGCACTCCTACCTACATCAATCAATATTTAGTCAGACATAAATATACATGGTACTTATTTGTCATTGCTTTAGAGAGAGAATTGGTAGATGTATTGAAGGCCAATGATGCAGAGAAAAGACAGTTACAAAGCTAGGCGTGGTAGAAGCATTATATGCACGTCAATTAATTTGAATCTCTAGACTGCTTTTAATACAGAAACTTTCAAGCTAATTCAATTAGTAGGCATAAAGCCAAGATCAATCTTCACCGATAAAGCCAACAATAAAAGCGATAGAACAATTATCACCAAAATCAATATTTATGAGATAGGAACAGTAATAATAGCAAGACTTCCCACAATCAACAAATTTAACGACAATAGCTATAGGACTCACTCAAAATGGATTTGTTGAACAGGCTTTAGGAACTTTAAAGCAAATGCTAGTGGCAGGTGTAATTTGTAGGATGCCAAAATCTTACACATGGATTGTATAGATTTAGCCATCCTCGTAGAATAACATATAACATTCCTTCAAACAATTGATAAAACCAACTCAAGCATGCAAATAAGAAATGAAATACAACCTATTCTATGGTGGATTGGTGCTCTCTGAGTATGTGAAAGAGCCCTTTCCCAATCCTTGATAAGCTTAGTGAGATAGAAAATGAGATGCTTGAACTCAAGTTGCCTATAGTGTAGATGCTTTCAAATGTGGCTGTTGTAGAAATGAGAGAAAATGCCTTGCATTTATAGGAGAAGTTGATAGAAGAGAGGCCAAAATTAGGCAATGTGGGACTAAATCCCATCCAATAGGATAGAGACACTTGTCATAATGGGATTGGTCAAAGCTTGTGCAAGTTTTGGCCAATGTGCCCATTCAAATTTGAAAAATGTCAATAAATGCATGTTGTTGAGGGTTTTGGGGGCAATAATCTTTGTCCAAAAAAGTCAAAGATGAGAGTTATTGAGGGAAAATAAATCTTTTTCAATAAATCAAATAGATTGATTTATTGGTGCAAGTGGGTGGGTTAGTTAGGAGTGTGGATTTGACTCTAGTTGAGTCAAAAGCTAGATAATGATAATCATGATTAGAAGTTAATTAACTTAGGGAGTTTTAGGGATTTGATATTTGATTAAATCAGTTTGATTTATTAAATCAAATGAGAAGAACATAAGGATTAAATAATTTCATTTATTTAATGAACCTTAGGAAATTAATCAATAAATTGCTTTAATTGATTAATAGAAGAAATGAATGTTAATTTGTATGATGCATGATTGTTATTTTCGCATGTCTACAAATATGTGATATGTTAATGAATGAATGTTATATGTTATTAATAGATGAGTGAATGGATGTTATATTTTATTAATGGATGAATGAGTGAATGTGAATATGTTAATGAATGAATGTTATATGTTAATGAATGGATTTTAGATGTTATTAATCCATAATGAATAAATGAATGCTAGATTTTATTAATGGATGAATTAATGATTAATGTTATATGATCAGGTATGGGGAATTGAGAGTGATGGGAAGCAGGCCAGGGGGGGCGTGGGGGGAAGGGGGCGGGGCCAAATGAGCTTCCACCTTCACATGGTTGGCCCTATTAAGTAGAGAATATTAAACTATTCTCAAAATAAAGAGAAGCTAAATAAGGTAAGTAATGAACTTTTCAATATAATAAATGCATCGTTTGAAGCATAAAATCAATATGCAAAGATGAAAGAAAGTGATAAATTTTCACTATGAACATTGTGCTATCTATGGAGTTGGTTTCAAAGTTTTTTTTTTAATTTTTATTTTAGTGGTCTCTAAAAATTGACTTTTGTGCATAACAGGTTAGTGGAAAATTTGACAGCTCTGAAGGGTTTAGAGGCTTGATTGAGATAGATACATGGATATTTAGATCTTGTTGTTGATGGGAGGCTTCCACTTAACCATGAAATTTTGTACCATTTGCAAGTATGCTTAAATATCCTTTTAATTATACTTAGATGGATTTGCATGCCCTGTTCCAATGCACATGTTTTAAAACAGGCAAGAATGAAGCTGGCAAGGGTTAAGGAATTTGGCTTTACACTTGCCAATTTCATAGTTTACTTCATTCATCCAGCATATTTCCAATGTGTTTCATAGCTTTTGGAGTCAATATACTATAATTACATAAATATTAAAATAAAAATATGATAGTTTCAAATATGGCATTACATATCTTTCTATGAATTTTTGAAAGAAAATATGAAAATGGAGAAGTATTAAAAAAATAATCTAAATAATTTCTAAAAGATCAGACAACTTTTTTGAAGAGTTATCTTGAATATATTTAAGACAAAAGTAACTTATAGAGATTGAAGTAGAATATTGATAGTCCAAATTCACCAGTCAACACATCTTAGTAGTATCTCAATTCGAGAGAACTGGGTCAACTATCCATTAGCCAGTAAAACAAATAAAATCAATTCATAAAATTATTATGTTCTAATAGGGCTCTCTCCCTCTCTCTCTCTCTCTCTCTCTCTCTCTACCCTAAACCCTAAACCCTTAAAACCTCTACCCTCTCCCCTTAGCTATCTACCCTTAACCATCTACCCTTAACCCTCTACCCTCTATCTCTCTCCCACTCCCTCCCTCTCTCTCTCAAGACTCGATCTAATCCTTCTCTCCCTCTCTTAGGTCTCTCTTTCTCACACACTCACTCACTCCCTATATCTCTCTCCCCTCTCCCCTAAACCCTTAACCCTTAGCCCTTAAACCCTAAACCATTAAACCCTCTACCATCTACCCTTAACCCTCCCTCTTTCTCTCTTTCAAGTCTCTCCATCCCACCCCCTCTCCCTCTATCAGGGATCTCTCTCACTCACTCAATCCATCTATCTCTCTTCCATATTCCTTAAACCCTATACCCTCAAACAAATACCCTAAACCATCAAACCTATAGGTCTTCAACCCTATAGCTTCAATTTTCAACCATCTACTCTATACATTGGATCTTCAACCCTCATTTATCTTTGTCCCTCCCTCCTCTTCTCTCCTTATCTCTATATCACTTCTCCCTCCATCTCTCCCTCGATACATCCCACCTTATCTTCCCTAATACCTCAACCCTATACCCTCAACCTATAGAACCTTAAAAAATCAATCCTATACCCTAAATCATAATCCCTTAAACCCTCTACCCTCTACCCTCTACCCAAAAAACCTCAACCCTAATCTCTCAACACTTAAACCCTTAAACCCAATTAGAATCTCTACCCTAATCCCTCTCTTAGGTATGTCACTCACTCACTCCCTCTATCTCTCTCCCATTCCCTCTCTCTCCCACTCCCTCTCTCCCACTCTCTCCCACTTTGCCTTTCTCCCTCTCTCTCTCCCTCTCTCAAATATCTCCCTCCCACTCTCTCTCTCCCCCTCTATCTCATGTATCTCCCCCCACCCCCTCCATCTCTCTCGAATCCCTCTATCTTGAGTACTCCCTCTCCCCCGAGTACTCCCTCACCCTCCAACCCCCTCTCTATCTCTCTCTCACTCCTTGTATCTCTCCCATCTCTCTATCTCTCACTCCATCTCTCTCCTACTCTTTGGTATCTCCTTCCCACCCCTGTCTCCCACTGTTTCTCCCTCTGACTCCCTCTCCCTCCCTCTCTCTTACTCTCTCTCTATCTCTTTGGATTAGCGTTTAAGGGCTAAGGGTTGAGGGTTGATGGATTAAGCCTCACTTATCTCACAATCCCTCTCTGTCAGGCCTCACTTACCTCCCACCCTACTTTCTTAGGTCTCTCCTTCCCACCTCCTCTCTGCCACTTTTACTCCCTCTCATTCTCTTAGGTGTCTCCCTCCCAACCTCTCTCTCTTAGGTTTCTCCATCCCACACCCTCTCCCTCCCCCTCTCTCTCAAGTCTCTCCTTCTCAGAGGAACATATTTGGTGACCGCCAAATTGGTTTTACCTTTAAATGGTAAAAATAATGGTTGAACCTATGATTTAGGCCCACATTCCCCTGTGTTTGTCTGGTTCAACGCTTTATCCAAGTCAGAAAAGCCTTTTTCTACAATTGACTTCATATTGTACCAATATATGCTTGATCCATCACCTTTTTACCACTAATCTGCAAGGTAGACAATGCATAAGAAGATATTTTGAAGTTTCTACATCATTTTACATTATCTGAGGTAATATATTCATTTTGGTAACTTGAAATGTTTGTATTTAGTATATTTGTTTATTTTTGACAATATAAACTAAATTTTCTTAATGATTTTATTAATCATAACAATTGGACTTAGAACTCAACATTGAATTAGATGGGATTTGCATAAAAAAATTCAATTTTTACATTTTGCATAAATTTTTTAATCTTTATGAATTTGAAGAACAAAAAAAATAAAAACATAACATTTACTTAATATAAATTTACTTATGAAATCTATTTTCATTTCTTATAGTAGTCCATTTCCAACATGGTTAGTGGAATTCATTATATTTCATTCTTTTTTCAACTAATTTGGAAATTTTTTATTTTCATCTGATTTGGAAAACCTCATTGCCAAAGAAATAGTGAATAATGATAAGATATAGCATCACAAACCCTTCTTTGAATCCATATTCTTCATGAATTTGTTGACAATCAAAAATTTGGTTTTGAGAAAAATAAACACAAGAGTCTCTAGTTTTCATTTAAGTGGCAACAATTTATACCCTAGGTTTGTGATTGTCATTGATTTGTTGTATTGAATGGTTTCCACCCATCTCTGCGTCATTTTTTTTGTAAAATGCATTACTTACGTTTGTTATATGTGTGTTTGTGCACATGTAGCATTCAAGGTCATGTCGAGGAAATGATCTAAGCCTCTAACACTAGAAGAACATGTAGTTAAAAATGCAAGGAGAAGAGAATAAAAAAAAGTAGCTTGTGAAGCAAAGGAATTGCAGCCCATAAAGCCACAAATTCCCATGCAATCTAAGAGATGTCAAATTGGAAAAACAAAGGGTACGAATGAGGAAATTTTGTGGAAAGAAAGGAATGGATACATAAGTTGGGGGCACATCATCAACCATAGGTGAAGCTCAATGTACATCTCCAGTTGAAGACACATTGACAACAACATGTGGTTTTCTAGGTACATTGGAAATCACATCTCCAATTGAAGAAACACCATCAAAATAATTATGTTTTGAAAGTACATCAGGGTATGTGCAGGATCATGATGGGCCAAAAAGTGGTGATATGTAAGCCATATGATGGCCCAGGTGGCTAATGATTTTTTTAACCCAAAATTGATGAAACGAAAAGGGTTTTTAGGGGAGATTCTCAGCTTTTCAACAATATAAATTATTTTTTACTTTGAATTTAATAAATGATTATTATTCATTTTCTATTAGAATTACGAATAAAGTCCTAATTGATAGATGATTGAAAAAAAACTATAAGTTTTAAATGGTATAACATGTTCTGAATCTGAAACATGCATCACATTCTATGTTTTGCATACTACAGGATTAAAAAAAATGAATTTCATTAATTTTTGATCAAGTTAAGGTGGTTAGACAGATAAGCTTTAATATTTTTTAAAAGTTGTAATAAAAAATTCATAATTAATAATTTACTTGGAAAAAACTAAAAAATAAATATGCATCACATTGGGACATGTGTCCTCTACTTATATCTAAAATCTTATAAAAAAATATTATCATTTCATTGTGGTTAGGGCTGTCAGACAGACACCTACTTCTTATTTTTACTCTGAAAAATAAATACTACTACATTGAAATTTCAAATTTTCACCAAATAGATTTGTTTTTTTTAAAATAAAGGTCTAGTAGTTTAGAAACTACATTCAATTTACTACAGATTCTATTTTTACATTTTTTTGAAATCATATAGATAATTTATTCAAATTTTTATGTCAAGTTGTCTAACTCTAATTTTTTGTCTTTTTATTCCCACTTAAGGGCCTATTTTTTCCATGATGATCCTGCACATACCCATGAGCAAACACATCTCTATTTGAAGGAACTCCACAAATGACATCTCAAGTTTGAGCTACAACATCTTTTACATGTCAATCTCAAAGTATTCCATCAATTGCACCTCCAATTGAAGGTACACGATCTATCCCCGATGTTGTTGACCTTCCCAATATTGACACAAATTTATATTTGAGAACTCCTCCTAGAGTTTTGCATAGAAAACCTATATTTTTTATTGATATTGATTCCAATTTTTTGAAATGGATGCCTAATAAGATTCCAAAGCATACATTTCAGAGATATGCAGAAAGGATATGGAGTTGTGAACCCCTATACCTGCAATTACACAAAGACGACAAACATTGTTAGTGTTAGATCAAAATGCAAACAAATATGAAGGATTCCCCATGAAATTCACCTATATAAGCTAATATTAGGAAATGAAGAACAAAACTCAAATGATATGAAAATAAATCCTAATCTTAGCCAATAGAATGATGATCTTATGGGGGAATTGGTGCCAATGATGTGTTGTAATTGGCCCTTTGCCAATTCCTAAGTAGCAATGATGTGATTGATGAAGAAATGGTCAAATCTTCAAAGAGATTTGAGAATAACCTTGGTGAAAATGTGAAAATATAGTGAATGCTTGGATGAAATGAGCAAAATTAGTTATCAATTGAATAGAGTAACTTTGCATGTGAATTGTGGATGAGAAATGAGGAGAGGAGTCTCTAATTTATAGACTTCAATTTGGAAGAAGTGAGAAAGATTGAGCAATGTGGGACAAAAGATAATCCAATCGAATTGTGCCACTTGTCCACATGTGATTGGATGAGGAATGAGCACATTTTGGCCAATGTGCATGATAAATGCATAAATTTGAATTTGAAAAGTTGAGTTGACTTGTTGAAGGGGGAAGGGAAGTGAAGTAAATGTCACTTGGATCAAGGTCAAGGACATATAAGAGGCATTGAATGCCTTGTGGGAAGGACCAAGTCCACTTGGCCTTTTTGAATTCAAATGAGGGAATATTCCCTTTTGATGCCATGCTGAGAGAAAATAAGCAATTTAATAAATCAAAGTAATTGATTTATTGTGCAAGTTGCATTCTCTAGAGGATTTTAGTGAGAAGGATTAAGCTAATCATGGATTTGATTAATTTAATGAAGAATTAGGTGATGTGACGATTTAGACTTAGATTTATGAATTGATTTAAGTCAAGAATTGAGAATAAATGATTTATTAAATAAATGATTTGATTTATTTAATCAAGAAGGAATATGTTAGATTAAATAAAATAAGGTTTTAATTTATTTAATTTAATAGGAGGATTTTAGAGATTTTAATTAAATAAAATGATTTATTTAATTAAATAGAAATGTAAGGTTAATTAAATTAAATTGATTAATTTAATCAAAGGAGGTGATAGACTTAATTAGATAAATGACGATTCATTAGATTAAGGGATAGAATTATGATGAAATGCTGAGAGTGTGATTTCAGAGGAAATGATGTTAGCGATCAGGATCAAGTGTGCCAAACTGGAAATGTACATTTTCCATGTGTACATTTTTCCCCTCTTTGAAGCAATGTACTTGTTGAATTGATTCAAAGAATAAACTGTTGTGATCAAAGTTCAAAATTTCTTGATTTTTCAGATGCCCCACTATTGCCTCAGTGACAAGAATTACGCTAGTATATTACCCCCTAGAGAGATCGAGCGAAAATGTTCAATTTTTTGGTTCAGATCGCAAAAAAATGCGAGAGGAGTGGTTCTATTGATTAGAGGACAAAAGATAATTCTTTGATGTAGAAAATTTTGATGATGTATAGACAGTCATCGGACATGGGTAGCCTCATGTATATTTTGATACAACACACTGATTTTAGATAGAAACGTTAGTAAAGATAGAAAAATAAGAAGAATAAGATGGAGGGAAGGAGGATCCACACAAGTTCACATTATTATCGATGATGATGATGATGTGTATTGCTAGGAGTTGGGATTTTCAAAGGGCCAATTGCTTTATGTTTGATAACACACATAGGTACGATGCATCAAGGTATAAAGGACCAGGATGGCATTGTACCTACTGTGATGGATTTTGACTTGACAATCAGATAGGTGTGCTCTTATTCACACTTGACATATGGAAACCTTGCTAGGATGGACCCAACAAAACAATTATTGACCAAGTTATTTTACAAGAGTATCTAGAAAGCACAATAGATAAAAAAGATAATGATCATTGCCCCATTCCTTTCTCTCTAAACCTATTTTGTTTAGGCATCATTAAGAGGTCCTTGGAATGAGTGCAAAATAAGATAAGTCAAAAAGACCAAACAAGCTAATGTTCTTCATACCATTAGCCAAGACTAACTACTGTGAGGGATACCTGATGCTTATGTCCATCGCAAGAAAGCCTCATCCTAGGACATGTAGTGATTAGGGTTTTGATGGGACTAATTGGGTGATAAGCTATTGATACTCCAAGTTGACCAACTTGCTTGCTTACTGACTTAGACTTCCAAGACTTTTGACAATTGGGTGTTCATTTTTGAACCTGCTAAACTTGCTTCTGACTGACTCATCAAAGGGGGAAAGTGATGATTTATTTTATTATGAGTGATAAAATTCATGGCTGAAAGCGAGATAAAATGGATGCACCATTTTGGTTTTTTTCAAATATTTTGAGGTTGTTTTTGGTATTTTCCCATTTTTCAATGTTTTTGGTATTTTCAAGATTTATGACAAATAGACTAACGTAAAGACCTATCCTAGGGGTCTCGGAAGTTGATCCAGAGATTAGCCTTCCCTACATTATATACGCAGAGACCACGTAGTTCGACTAACGATAGACTGGATGATAATAAGATGGACAATCGGATTGCCATTTTATTGTTTCAAGGATTGACTTAAGATGCAAACTAGATGGGCAAATAGATTGCCATTGCGATAGACGCCTAAGGACTAACCCTAACTATCTCGGGGGATGATCAAAGATCAACCTTGCCTACGTTCAAGCTCAATGACGACATAGTTCGACAAGGTGAAAGACTGACAAAACTTGATGATGAAATTTTGAAGATTTTCTAATATTTCGACATGTTTTTTTATTTTTGAATGATTTGGATGGTTTTTATTTTTTGATGGATTTTTTCAATGCTTTTGAGTTTTCGCATGATTTTGACAATTTGGATATGATATGCATGACAATATTAGTGCTTTGTTTTGAGATTTTGTTGAAAAACAAGCTTAATGTTGATCAATCAGATTGATGAATTGATAGTTTGACTAAGTGTGTTAAGTCAAATAAAAGTGATAATGCACTTGTAAACTCTAGGAAGTTGTGTTATCCTATAATAAACTCATAAAAGAAGGATAATTTTGCTAGGTGTGTTAAGCCAAACAAGGTGATTATGGATTTGATGATTTGGCTAAGTGTGTTAAACCAAACAAGATGATAATGGACTTGTAAACCCAAGGAAGTTGTGTTATCCTAGAGTAAACTCATGCACAAGATGATAGTTTGACTACGTGTGTTAATTCAAACAATGTGATAACTGATTGGATTCGATTGATCAATGATTGATGAAGCTTGATGAAGCTTGGATTGGAACAAAATTGCTTTGATGATTTGATGTGATGCTGACGTGCACATTACATGCGACTGATATTGATTGCTTGGATTGATGTTCGATGAAAGATAAAACTTGATAAGGAATATCTTCCTGTCAAAATATGCCATGGGCTAGTGATTTGGATTTTTTGGCTCACAAATTCTTTGACCAAGTTGATTTCATGTTTTCCAATGCTCGGATCACCACATAAGTGTGAAGATATCGATCAAGATTAATTCCCAAAGCAAGATGCAAATATCTGCCCCTAGTGTCTAGGAATGTTTGAAAGGCCATGGGTGGATGCTTGGATAGAATGGATATGAATTATTTTGCAATAATATAAGGGTTCTCTCAATAGAGGATTCTCATTCGGATATTGCTCAGATAGCATTGGGTAGGATGGGATCAATGAAAATGTCCCATGTCAAGATGTCTACCATAAACAAGTGTAAAGTGTGCACCAAAATTTTCCAAGATCAAGATAACTTGGAGTATGGATGGATATGGATAAAAATGGATTGGATAAATGGTTCGTCGATGAACGGATTTATATGGGTAAGATGGAGGGAACGCTAGATTTATTATGGATGTGATAAGATGCTTTCTTCTGAACTGATGCACGTGGATGCTCGATTCTACTCATGACACATGTTTTCTAGGTTTTCATCATGGTACATGTCCAAAGTGCCACCGAAGTGGTTTTCCCTAGAGGAAAAAAAAAATTCTTTACTATTTTCAATTCTTTTTCTATTTTTTTGGATTTTTGATTGCTTAATTTTTTGGTATTTTCGTAGAGATTTTAAGCTGATGCTGAACCACCTGGTGGTGCTGCTGTTGATGCTTCATTCATAATCTACCATCGATATACTATTTGAAGAATTTTCTTTGCCAAGATACGTGCACATTAATGCAATTTTTGAGATCCCTGATCTGTTTTGCTGATACTAGAGTTAACTTTGTCTTTATGTGCACATCGTGATAGAGTGCATTCTAAATCCTTACGATGAAGGGTCACTACCAATACATCATCAATGTGAAATTTGGATATCATGCGTGGAGGCATGGATGGAGTGTTTTTTAGGTATAAAAGATGGATTGGTTGATAGTTTGGAACCTTTGACTCTCCAAACATGGGAAGATGAGTAGTAATGGGTGGATATGGAAGTGTGCATGGACTTAGGACCAACTACTTGATACACTTTGTATGTTGCTTGAGAAGCCTGAATTTTCCTTTGTCAACATCTTAAATGGATACTTTTCCCTTTTTTATTTTACCCCATAGTTTCTTTAACTAATGGAGTTTGATAGGGATAGTCTTTCTTTGTATTTTTTGGTATCCACTTGTATTTTATTTGTCCTTCGTGCTTCACTTCTTTTTCTTTGATGGCGTTCTTCATGTTTCGATTCAAGACTTTATTTTGATGTTGGGCCCAATTCGTTGATGGGGTGATGGATGGATGAAGATTCATGATGTGGTGGGTTGTAGTATTGGCATTGGTTTCATCATAAGGATTCTTCGTGCTCCCTATTTTGATGTTTGCTCGAGATGAAGTTGCCCCAATTTTGTGGAAGTATTATTGATATGTTGAGATCCCTTGGTGCTTGGGATTGCCAAAAATATGCACTAATTCCAGGATACCCTGTTCATGTAGGCCTAATCCTCTACCTTGATACTTCATCTGTTGAAACATTTTATTTGCAAAAGGATATGATTTTTCTTGGAAACAAGGTCCTACTCCTTCTCTGCTCTGTGGTGGATCTTCAAAAGTGCCAGCTACTATATTGATGAGATAGCTTTCTTTTACAAAGGTAAGTGATCCAATTTTATAAGTGATAGGATCCTCCATATGTGGGATGAATTCCTGATTGATATCTTTAGCTTGATCTTGTGAGATATGAGATTGTAGTGTTTCTTCAAGAAGTGTTTATGCTTCACTGTCCACACAAAATTCTTCCTCATGACTCACTCGACATGATGTTTCTGATTCATGATTTGTTTATGATATGTCTCTGGATTTCTCTATGTCTTGATCATGTGTACAAATGTTAAGAGTAGGAGACTCTTGTTCGTTGGTAATGATTTCAAGAGTATGGGACTCTTGTTTTGAATGAAGATCATCCACGTGTCCATCCAAAGAAAGCATCTCATGGGTAGATGGAGCAATATGTCCTATGTGGATGTGGTCATCTTATATGGACAGGAGAGTGTCCATTATATCATTGGAGTAGCTTGGAGATACAAATTTTTGATCTTGAATGATTTCAGAATTGCTTTCGACATGCTTTGGATCAAGTTCTTCACATGGGTCAATTTCAAAGAATGAATTGCTTTCTTGGATATCTTCACTAGGCATAGTAAGTTTCTAAAATTTTATGAGGTCAAAATATTTCCATATGTTTTGGAAATGATCATTGCTAGACCTTGGTGAAAGATGTTCATCATGATTTGGAGTGAATTCTTGAGATATGTCCTCTAAGTCATTCAATGATATAGAGACATTTTCAACATAATCATTGGTCGAAGGATCTTGATCATCATTTTTAATGATTGTGATGTGAATTTGTTGCAAGCTCCATTGTGGGAGTAAGGCATGTGTTTGTTGCTGAGCCAACACTGCTTGTTGTTGGTCATGCTGGTGTTGTGCCAACAAATCTTGTTGTTGGTCTTGTTGCTGCTGTGCCAACAAAGCTTGTTGTTGGTCTAGTTTTTGTTGTGCCAACAAATAGTTTTGTTGGGATCGTTTTTGTCCTACTTTTTCATGGAGTGCTTTCAATAGTGCCCATAATTGTGTTCGCTCATGTTGAGCCTGGTGCTGGGCTTGAGCTTGAGCCTGCTGGGCTACTTGAGTTGCTTGTGCTTGCTGAGCAACTTGTTGGTTTTGGAGCACCTTTTTGCGGGAAGCTTCTTGTGTGGCTTGCAACATGATGGAGAATGAATTTGTCATGTTGTTTTTTGGTGGTGGTGGTAGTGGTGGTGGGTTGGGGATGGTGTTGATTTTTGGGATTGCTTGGATGGTTGACATTTGTTGTTGCGATATTATTGGGAAAATGAGAGGTTTTGGTATGATGTTTAGATTTGGCATGATATATTGAAATTGAAAACTTTTGTGGTTGAGAATCATATTTCCTTGATTTAGGTAGCTTTTATTTTGCATGGTGCTACCTTGACTTGAATCAACATGTCGAGTCGTCAACATATTGCTTGGATTTTGAACATTGATGGGATTTTCAAACATGTCTACCCAAAATTCTACCAAGTGTGGATATGAAATGGTCATGTTTGGTAAAGTTGCACTTTGCATGTATGCATTTGGTAGGATAATTTTGTTTGGAAAACTCATGCATTGAGCATTTGGTTGATAGATTTGTAAATTTGGACTTGGATTTTAATCTACCATCAGGAAAGGTGTTCCAAACTTTGGATTGGGCATACTCACATTCGTTGTACTTTTGAGGTTTGGAAGAGATAATGATGTCATGTATAAATGTGAGTTTCAATAATCAATTTGCATTGTGACACTTGGATAGTTTGGTTGACTTGGACTACTCATGATAGATGGATGAAGTTTATATTCCATGATCCTCTTGTGTTTTGACCTTGTTGCGTGAGTGAACCTCTAAGGTGTTTAGGACCAATGATGAGATGGAGGATAAAAGGGGTGAATGAAGGTTCTTGGGCTAAGAGTATTGAATGACTCAAGTGAAAATTCCATTGTAAAGAACTTGATGACTGTATAGGAGAGTGTGGGTTCCAGCTCAGGCACGAAGGATAGTTTTGCCACATGACGTGCGATGACAACAACACTGTTAAGTAGTCAAACAAGGAACAAGGTGAACCTTACTCCAAAATTTACTAATTCCTCCTCCACTAGCATGTTGACAAGTGGCACCTTGTCATTGGCTCATTTTTACTCCCACATTCCTCTCATCTCTCCAGTTTTCAAATCTTCAACCTCTAAATACAAGGCACTTCTACTCCAAATCCATCCACAATCTGAGTATTTGTACTATAGGAATTTTGAGTTCATCTTACATCTTCATCTCCATCACCTGCATTTTACATCATAATCATTTGAAGGTTGTCAAGGAGATGGGAAAGGGAATCCTTTTCACATCAAAGGTGCATCACTTACATTATGAGATAGGTATGATGTTTTTGTAATTTTTTTACTTAGTTGCTTTATTTTTTGTTGTTTTGTTAGAATTATCAACCATGTTTAGATATTTCATCAGTGCATTTAGTTTTCTTTGTTTAAATTGGCATATACGATAATATTTGTCAAGTTTTTTAACATGTGCAAATTATGTGATTACAAAATGTAAGTGCAAAATAATGTAAAATGGCAAACAAAGGACCAAATTTGAGAAAAAATTTTGATTCATTTTTCTTATGTAAATGACTCATCATGAAATTTTATGTAAATACTATGAAAAATAAATGATAACAAAGTGGGGATGAGGGACCTATTTTCCTTTATTTCATTAGGGAATGAGATCCCCACAAAGGATTGAATAAAAACCCTTAGGTGAATCAATTCAATGTGAGAATCTATAGATTTCCTTATGCTTGAAGGATGGGGGTCAAGGTCAAACAAAACTTTTGAGAGAAAAGATAAAAATTAAAAATCAACACCAAAATGCAATTTAACACTTGAAATGATAGTATTAAACTCAATATTAGAAAAATTGGAAATAAAATTGCAAATGAAAGAAGGGTAGAAATGTGTTTACCAGTCACCAAAAGGTAGTTTTTAAAGATTGACTAGGAATCATTCACTCATGGATGAATGGGTCTTTTGTTAAGGTGTTCCTGCAACTTTTGGGAGCTTGTGATGTTCACTTGTAGCTTCTGATCTATTCAGGTTTCAATGTCAAAAATTCAGAAATCAAATTTGTAGGTTAGATTTCGTGATTTGATGACAACTTTGACAACTTTTCCAATCTTGCACTTCAAATAGGTCTTCAATCCTTCTTCAACCTAAATCTACAATTGCATACACAAGAGAGAAAAATATTTTTTTTTGGTGAATGGAGGTTGGTCTTGGTCAAACTCCTTTTGGTAATAAAAGTTTGAATTGAAATAGTGGAATGAAAGAGGAAATGAAGAATGAAAAAAATTGTGGTGTACCACTCAACAAACCCTTGAATGAAACCTTCATAATGGAGACCTTGGAAGGTCTACAACTTTCATGAAATGGATAAATTGGATGTTGATCTTGACACTTGAAATTATTTTTTAAATGCTTGCCATTATCTCTAAACCCACATCATAGTGTGAGCTCCAAAAACATGCATGATGCAAGAATAATTTGACATGATAAATATCTCTTGAATAATACAATAAATATTTGATATATATTCCCTTGAATTCATTTAGTTTCTCTTGAAATTCTTGAATAATTCTCATAAAACTTCTAGGTGAAACTTAGTGAAATAACCTTGTATGTAAAGGTACATGTATCCTTAATTTCCCAAAATTCAAATATCACAAGACAACATTAAAAAATAAATTTGGAGATGTTAAAATACTACCAAAAATATAATTTAAATTTAGCTCCAAAGGTCTAGGGAGGACCCATTCACCCATGGGAGAATGGATCCCAATTCCCTATTCCTGGAACACACTTTGCTCAAGGTAAGGTGTTAAATGTATTGGAATTAATTATTGTTGGGTTTCCTCTTTAGAAAATATAATTTAATAACCTTGTAAATAAATAAAAGGGTTTATTAAGGCCTAATTAAGCTCAATTTAACTAAGAGGGCAAAAAAAGTGAAAATGTAAAGTGATACATTTTTCAACACTAAATTAAGGCATTATTAAGTCCATTTTAATAAGGAGGGCCCAAACAAGTGAGAAAATGTAAAAGGGATAAATTTTCTGCACTACACCTTCAAAAAGTGAGAAGATAAGGAGAAGAGAAGAAAGACCCCCCCAAGGATGATGTAGGTGCTAATCTAGACCACATGCCAACAGGAGCTCGTAGATGAACAAATTTCATCCTAGTAACAGGTTTGGTGAAGATACTAGCAACCTACTCTAAAGATTGGAAAAATAATAATTTGACGATATGTCCATGAATCAACTCTCAAATATAATGCATATGAATCTCTATCTATTTATTAGTTGATTTTGAGCCAACTTCGTACATATTTGGAAGGTTCTCTAGTTGTTGAAATTGTAGGCACATAAAATATACATGTACCTAATCGACAATCCCTAATTTTATTTTATCCTTAATTATCCTTCTTCAAGCCATGATAATCAAATAATCATTATCTAGTTAAAATTCATAATCTTTCCTCTTTTAAAAAATCCAATCTTTATTAGATAAATCAACTTTATTTAATTAAATCATATACTTCTATGTTATTAAATAAATCAATTCTATTTAATTAATCTCCTTAAGTTCCCTCATTTAATTAAATACAACCAAATATTTAAGTTGAATGTCACAATCAACTAACCTACAAAAAAATTAATCAAATCATGATTAAAACTAATTCTAATCCATGTCACGTCCTCTAGATAATCCCACTTGCACAATAAATCAGTCATTTTGATTTATTAGATCTCTATTTTCCCTCACAAGGCACATTCCCAAGGAATATTCCCTCATTAACTCCATTTGTTTGAATTTCTTGTCCAAAAAAATTTCCCCCCCAAATCTCTCAACCATATGCATTTATTGCTATTTTTCAAATTTCAAACGCACATAATAAACATTTATCATGCACAAGGACCAAAATGTGTTCACCCTTCATCCTCTCACATCTTGACAAGCGACATGTGGCCATTGGTTGAGGATTAGTCCCACATTCATCCACTTTGCCTCTTCTTTTCTCAATCTCATCTATAAATTCAAGGATTTTCTTCTCCATTTATCATCCACAATTTGAGCATTCTTATTATAGTCATTCGGAGATCATTATCTTGCGTGTTTTGTTTATCATCATCTTGAGCCTTATGAAGTATTTAGAAAGGGCTCCTATACATATCAAAGATGCACAAATCTACTATGGGATAGGTATGAATATTTTTTTGAATGTGCTTTCAAGATTGCTTCTTTGGTGTTTTAGAATTTTGTTTAGCATATTAGACAAGATTCATTATCTCATAGAGATGTTGTTGTTAGCTTTGTTTTAAATAACTAACCATGCTAAGACTATGTTGGAGTTTTAAGGAATTTGAAGATTTCATTATCTACAAACATCGATGAACATAGGTTGTGTGAAAGGAATACCAAACTCAGAAGTAATGTATTAAAGGCATACGACCTTAGTAGCTAAGTTAATAGGCCCTTTGAATGCTTCATTTCTAGAGGATATATCAATAGAATTTTTGTCCTTTCTAGAACAACTGATAGGACCTGAACCAATTGATAATATTTATCCTAAATTGGACTCATGATGCTTAGTGTCACCAACCTGATTTGAATCTATAAATCCAACCAAGTCAACTGATGAACCAAATATTTAATGAATCCCAAATCCAAGAGTACCATAAAGGTAATGAAGGATCCTCTTAGATTCTTTCTAATGTAGCTCATAAGGTTCTTATATAAATCTTGGAACCATACCTACTACACAAACAATATCTAGCCTGGTACAAGTCAAGTATATAAGACTACCAACAAGTTTTTAATACAATATAATATCAACCAATGATGTATTATAAGAAATTTGAAGCTTGACTATAGATAGAAAGGGACTTGTAAATGGCTTGCAAGTAGTCATGTGAAACCATGCATGAGTGATCCCTGAAGTAGATTATGAAATCCCAATGCCAAGGAAGTAGTGCAATAAACCCAAGTTTGTCATGTCAAATATTTCTTGGAGTGATTTATTTATTACTACAATGGTAGATGAAGTACTCCCAATAATCAAAAGATCATAAACATATAGAATCATTATAAAAAGGAATCATCCTATCATAATAGATACGCATTGGCATTTGAATGACAACTAGTAAAACCTAAGGATATAAGGTAGGAATCCCTCTTGGCATACCAATCCCTAGGAGCTTTTTCGATGCCATAGAGAGATTTTCCATGTCTACAAACTAAGGATAAATATTGAAAAAACCTTGGTGGTTGTTCCATGTAGATTTCCTCCTTAAGGTCTCTATGAAGAAATGAGCTATTCATATCCATCTAATGTATATCCCATCCATGTGTTGTAGCTATAGCTAGTGTGAGTCAATTGGAACTCATTGTAACAATTGGTGTAAATTTTTATGTATAGTCAACTCCAATAACTTGTGAAAACCTTTGGAAAAAAACCATGCTTTGTTTTTATCAACTGACCCATATGCTTCAAATTTAGTTCAATATATCCACCTACATTTATTTATTTTCCATCCCTTAAGAAGTGAAGTCAAATATGAAGTTTGATTTCTAATCAAGGAATCATATTCCTCATTAATAGCAATATCCCATTATGTTATTCCTTATGCCTCTTATAATTTTTTTGTATTAGAAGTTGAAGCAAAGAAGGCATGTGCCCCCTAAAAATACACCTATTTTTTTGTCATCTACTGGATCATGTACAAGCTCATATCTACATTTTGTAGAGTTTTGGGTGTGGGTGAGTTTGGTGTGTAAATAACAACTTCCAATGAAATTCCTGAACTAGATGAAGATGAACCATCACTGAACTATTTTGATTGTGAGAATTGGTAGAAGAAGAAGATACTACACTAGGAATTTTCTGAAAACATGATCTAACTCATTAGTACTATAATTAGGGGGTAGTAAGACTACAATATGTTGAGACATGTCAGGTATTGTTTCGAGAGATGTTTCCTGAAACTGAACAGTTCTAGATTAATATAAAATCATGTGTGGTAGGGTGGAGTAGGTGATAGCGTTTTACACCATCTCGATATCCAAAAAATATGCAAGGTTCAAATTATGGGTCCATAGCCTTATGATGCTCTTTTATAATGTGTTTCAAAGAATGAGAGCCAAAAACTCTAAAATGATCAGTTAATAGTTTCCATCCTTTCCAAGCTTCAAAGAGAGTGATACCCTTCAAGTCTTTATGTGGAAACCTATTTTGAATGTAACATAAATACCTAGTTGCTTCTACATAATATGATGGTGTGTGGCCCTTAGAGTGAATCAGACATATGTAGGAGCTCAAATTGTGTCTCCAGATTCTACATTTTTTCCTCTTTGACCCTTTCATCACTTTCATGCACCTTTTCCAAAGCACCCTAGAATTCCTTAGCAGTCTTGAAATTTTGACCTTTAATCAACTTGGAATGTACAAAACTATTCTCCAAAATGTACTTTTCCTTAAGATTGTTCGCTTCATGTGCCTTGATCTCATCAGATGTACTTGAACCATTAAAATGAGGTGTGTAGGGATTTTTGTAAGATTTATCCACATCATATAGACACAATACTCCCTATATTCTTCCATCAAACCTCAGATAATCATGAGTAACTTTGTTAGCCATCTCTGACCTTCCTTAAGTGGTTAAGATCTGATACCAATTATTGAACAAGACAACTAGGAGGGGGGTTGAATTAGTGGTAACAAATTTAAACCTTTAAAGCATTCACCAGTACTAATCCTTAACAGTACTTAAATGATTAAACATTAAGTGTAAGTGTAGAAATTGAAAATAATCACACACACACAACAACACTATATTTAAGTTGAAAATCCAATCAGGGAAAAACCATGGTGAGGATTAATTCACACTATAGAGTATATTAAAAAATGATTACAAAAGTCTCACTGCCTATGAAATAAGGCTCACTGCAAAAACAAAGACACTATTCAGTTAAGAACTCACTCTTCAATAGGGCTAACAACCTAGATTTCCCATTTCCACATAGATACAAAGAGGTTAGAAGAGATATTTTATAGAGATGATAATCTCAATGCAACAGATATTTCCACTAAAAAAAATTCAACCACTTGTAGAAATTCATGAATGATAGAGTACACCTTTAGCTAACTACATCCAAAAACTCTATATTTAGACTTTGCACTGATCTTCCACACTCACATCATACACACCCATTGATTCAAATCTATTTCACACATATATATTATCTATTTCTTTGCACTTATATCTCTTGTATTTCTTCACCACTAACTCATCTTGTATTTATACCATCTTCAATTTTGAAACATATCCATCAATAAATTCAAATTAAGTCAGCTTTAGAACATCATAGGGTGGAATTAGAATAAGGGTGACCCAAATAATTCCAACATGTTTCATCAACCTCAAAGATAGTGTTCAACACAAGGTCGACCAAACCAGTGTTAAACACATAGAAAAATTTAGCATGATCCCTTTAGATACAAAGAAAATCAACATGATCATATCAACTTATCTCTAGAACTACAAGCCTTAAGATTTAATCAAAGGGAAATCTAGACCAACAAAATTTCACCTGAACCTCGACCAAAACTACAGTTCACAACTAGTGAACATAACTCACATTGTACAATAAATGAAAATACAAACGCATATATATAAAAGCTTCTAAAAACCATGATCAACATATCTAAACCACAAAAACATAGGAACAAATCCCATAGAAAAACCTAGTAAACAACACTAAACTAGTCAATGCTTAGGGAATCCATGGTGCAGATCCAATAATAATTTATGCTCAAACATGTTTTTTCTTGGAAAACCACATGATCCAATTATACTCATAAAAAGTTCCATTTTAATATGTTTAATGTAATTTACTTGGTTATTTCTTATGGTCATTCCTCAATCAAATTCTTGCAGTGTGTAGCTAACTATCAAATTATCCAAATGACAATCCATGAATGAAAAATACAAGAAAAATAAAACTGAATGAAAAATGCAAGAAAAATAAAAAAAATGTAGATTAAATTGATAATTGAAAGAGGAGGGAATGCATTGCATTACAAAAGGAACTAAGATTAAATACATTGGATGTATCATCTCAACAATGTGAGGTGTCAACTCCTAAATTTTACATATTTTCTTATTACATGCTTCTTTTTCTCATGGTTCTAATGGGATTTAATTGAAATGGACTAGTAAATGGGATGGACCATGTTAATATTAGCACTATTTTTTTCATTAAAGAGTAACAAAAAGTGTTGTATGTGTTATATAATAGATTAATTTGTATTCAACAATAATCTGGATGATTCAATTGTAAGATGACATATAAGACGCACAATAATGTAACGATAGTTAGAATTTTATAACCACCTTATCTTATAATATTCAAAGTTTAGTTATAAAATAATGTTTTTTATTGCAATTTTCAATACTCTATTTTCACGTCATATGATGTATTTATTGGAATTTTGACACATAGTGTTCACCTTAAGTGATTTTCCCCTAACCATTAAATTTCTTTAACGAAGTAAAAAAATATTGATGGAGTAAAAAAATATTGATGGAGATGGATGATGGTAGATCTTATCGAAAACAAAAGAGAAGAACATTAGGAGTGGTCAAGAAACATACAAGGGAAAACTTTCACTATTGATCAATCAAAGATAGGGACTCATTTTATAGTATTAAGTTATGAAGTAGGGTAGGAACTTATAGAACCTATTAATGAGTGTTTTTTGAATTTTTCATTATTAACTAAGTTTCTAAAATCACGAGGACCTTCTGAGGTCTTCCACTATACATTATAATATTATTTTGGTAGTGTTGTCAAAATATGTTTGAACCATCACCATGGAGATTATCAGCTAACATTGATCATCTCTCTATTATCCTTTTAAACCCTCTTATCAGAAAACTAAATTCGAAATATAAAAGAGTAACTAAAATTTGTAAGTCTCCTATTATTATATCCCTTCTTATAAGGTTAAATATTGTCTACTTTCTAATCTTTGCCTCACATTTCTACACTCATTTTGGTGTACATCCCTGTAAACATGTTTAGGAATCATTTTACCTATTTATTGGCTTAAACTTGTTATTGATATTTTTTTTTTTGCACTTTAAAGCTCTCTTAGAAATCATCAACCTATGGTAGAATTTTTAATATGCTTTAAGTATTGAAGTGAGTGGAACGAGTTACAAAGGTTGTATAAATATAAGCAAAAGTCATTTAAGGTAAGAAAAGAATCTAATATTGTTATGTCTTGTAAAAAATAAATGGATCTTTATTTCCCTCTAAATTTTATTATAGAGTCAAGGTTCTTCTACAATCAAAGCCAACTGCCAACTAACATCATCTAAATTCTACCTATTCAATAGGTTGACTTCCACGCTTAGTTTGAGAATTTCTTCCACAATCAGAGCCAACAACTGCCAACTAACATTATCTAAATTCTACCTATTCAATAGGTTGACTTCCACGCTTCACCACCAAAAGGATTGCCTGAGCCTCCATAAAATTATTAGAATGAAAACCCTTATACACAACATCTCCAAAGCTATCCCGACCAACCCCACCAATACCAGCATGACCAGGTTTCCACGAGAAGAGCCATCAATATTAAGCTTGAGGACCCATCAGTATAATGATTGTATATTGTTAATTATGTTTCAATCTTAGTATTTTGAGAATATTTTTCTTTACTTGTTGGTAAATTCAATTTTTTAGTTTCAAAATTTTAGGGTTTTCTACAATGTGGGTTTGATAGTTATATCAGTGACAGCTATCGAGAAAGCTATAGAAGCAAGCAATAAGGGCACCTTGGATCCCTCACGCATATAAATAAACTTAATCCGTTTGCCCCCGAGTTCTACCCTGTTGCATATTCAATTCGTTCCAGTTACCCTTTTTATGTTGCTTCCCAGTTTACATGGAACTCACCGACCATAGCACCTGCTCACGCAACAGGTTCTTCTCCACAAGGAAACCAAAGGAAACTGGTGGCATTCAACATGGATGCCACCGTTTCTAACAACCTTTTGCGAGGAATTTTCCAACAATATGGCATGTAGATTTATTTTTTCCACTTTATTTTGGTTGATTAAACTTACATATCAAATAGATATACAGTCGATTACATTATTGTTTCTGAAAGAATTTGTTTTTGTTTGTACTGCAGGAGCAATTAAAAAAGTGGAGAACAGTCCGAATGACCGTCGTATAAGATTCATAACATTTTTTGATGCGGGAGATGCAAATCGTGCCCTGGCAGCCTTGGAAGGGCAAAGAGTTGGATCCATAAGTTTGAAGATCGAGCGGAGTCATTGGAGAATTAGTCCGAATCCCACGCCTACATATCGTCCCAACGACATTCCCCCTCGTCTTCAAAAGCAGGGAATCAAGGACGCTGCTCAACGTTTACAGAGAAAATGTACTAACTTTGCGATTTTTTTCCTTGAAAAATCGTTTTCATTTTTTTAATGTATTTATAGTTCTTTTCACAGTCTAGGGTTTTCTTATGTACTAGTCTGATATAGTTTTATTTAGGGTTTTCTTATGTTCTAGTTAGATATAGTTTTATTTACAATCTCCTTTGATCTGTTGAGAATTCTATTATTTTCTCAACTATTTTGATCAAATCTCAAATAGACTTAACACTAATACCAGATTAAATAGTATTCCTAACAATGACAGAAAACCCAGTATTTTTTGGGGCTGTTTGATTTGAAAAATCTTCAGACAAAATATAGATCCCTAGGTTGAGTTTCTACAATAATTAATCTTACTAATAGTAATTTCAATCATTTTTTCTTTTGAAAATCCTTCCTGCCATCACATTCATCCGGAAGTAATTTCTTATACTACTAGAAACCCTTATTCTGCTTCAGTGATAAAAAATATAAACCCTAAAAGGATGTCAATCTCAGGATTCATAGCGCACAAGTAACCCTGAAAATTTAATATAGGCTAGACTTGGTAAACTCTGGAAAGAACTATAGGTAGACCACATATGAAAATATGTTGGATACAATTTGTTTTTCTGAGTTTGGTGGCATATGTTGAATATATAGCTCTCTTAAAACTGCGGTAATTTAGAGATTTTTTTGAAGTTTTCACTGGGTAATGGAATAGCTATTGGAAGAGGAGGGGTTGCACATCGTCCAGTTCGTTTGTTTGTTTAAATAAAATTTTGGTGGGGCTCAATCCCGTGATCTCCGCCCAAACAACGAAATCCTACACCGTTGCGCCACCGCATACCACGCTACCATATATAGACTTGGGTTTGTTTTTGTTTTTTGTTAACTATTATTGGGGTTTGTTGTATTTTGTTGTATGAATAGGCCCGAGGCCTTAACAAATACCCCATTTTTGAGTAAAACCCACCAACTATTTTGTACCAGAAGTTTGTAAAGAACAAAATAACCATTGTACGAGCTGTTCAAGGGGGTTTATTTTTTTTAGAAGGGAAATTTTTAAAGATTTATATGTAAATGGAGGAATAAGGGAGATTTTGTAGATTTTATGGTTTTCACCAAATTGGGTGAATTTTATTTTATAAAAAGGATGTAAGGGTGAGAGTTGGGTTAAGTGATTTTGATGTGAAACTCAGATTTTTCAAGTTGAGAGAAACAGGTGTCGGGTGATACGAAGAAAGGAGATCTTTGAGCCATTCGTGTATGTCGGAGTTTTGTTATGCTGTCGAAGTGCTCGAAGGAATGGTCTTGGTGCATTTGTAACTGAATTTCAGAGATTAATCGGATCGGTCCTTCTCTATTGGAGCCGACCTGGAGATGTAGTCACGTTTGTGGCAAACTCCGTAATCAAACTCTGTTTGCACCTTCTATCTTCTTTTCTCTCAATTTTGTTTCTCATCTTAAGTTTTGATGCATAATTTTGTTAATGTATGCATGAATTCAAATTCTGCAAAGTTGTTTTTAATTAAGCATTCAATCTGCAAATAGTCTAGATCCTATACAGATCAAGTGGTACCAAAGCTCAGTTGACTATTATTGCAGTTGTTTTCTTAAATGCTAACGAGATCCAAGATTCAGAAGGGCAAAGGCAAGCTTGAAGACTTTAATCCTAAGATCAGGAAGCGAAGAAGTTTTCTAAAGATGTCTATGTCTGGAATGGAGGTTCCTGAAGAAATCAGTGAGCATAAATTTTGAAGAGCATTCCTCGAGATGAAGGCTAAGGTGGACATCCTTTTCCAAGAAAGACAAGAACGAAAGGAACTTGAAGGAGGTTCATCGAAGAAAGATGGTGGCAAGCAACCAGATCACCCCTTTTCTCCTTCTCCTCCCTCTTCTCCATCTTCTCCTCATTCTACTTCTTTTAATCCTTTTAAGAGTGGGCATAAGCCTAAAATTAAATTGGATGTAAAATTTGATTTACCAAAGTATTGTGGTGAACTTAACGCTGAAAAATTGGATGATTGGATTCAGCAAGTAGAAGTCTACTGTAGAGTCCAAAACCTATTAGATGATGTTGATAGGATCCAATTAGCTACTCTTTGTTTAGGAGGTACAACCTTAACCTGGTGGGAGAGTAAGTCTAAGGTAGAAGTTTCACAACATGGTTGAGTTAGTTTAACTTGGGCAGAGTTTGTTAATGCTCTTAAGAAGCAGTTTTATCCCCTAGGACATATGCAACAGTTAATGATGGATTGGAAAATGTTAAGGCAAGGGAAAGATCAAACTGTCCAAGAGTACACCCATGAATTCAAGAAAAAGGCTATTGCATTAAATGTACCTTTGTACACCCAGGATACTTTGTTAAAGTACATAGGAGGTCTTCATTCATATCTTAGACATTCCATTTTGGTATTGAACCCTTGTAATTCGGATGAAGTGTCTGTTCAAGCTACACACTTAGAGTCAAGGGGAATGGGTTCTTTCATTGATAATGATAACTCTGTAAAGAAATCTTCTAAAGTTGCAGAGACAGGGAAAGGAAAGAAGGTAGCTACAGTTAAGAAGGATGACAAGCTTTCTTACTCTCATTGTGACAAGAAGGGTCATGATGAAGATCATTGTTGGAAGTTGCATCCTGAATTGAAGCCTAAGTGGGCTCAAAGACAGAATCAGAAACAGAAGGGTAAGGAGAAATCCAAAAATGTTGTTATGGATCTTGGTTCAGATTCAGATGATGAGACTAAGATAACAGCTATGGGTCTGAAAGGTAAAGCTCCTATTTCCAGTGTTTCTGTTTATAGTTGTGCTTCTTCATCTAAAGTTAATGATGCCTCTGAAGATGAAAAAAGGAATGAGCTTTTTCATTTAAGGGTTGTTGCTAAGAATAGTAAAATTGATGCACTCATAGATAGTGGTTCTCAAGTTAACTTAATTTTTGAAAGTGTTGTAAGAAACTTGGGATTAAAAACTACACAGCATAAGAAACCTTATCCACTAGGCTGGATTTGTGAAAATGACAAGTTGCAAGTAATAAGACAATGCACCTTAAGATTCACAATAACTACTAAATTTGTGGATGAAGTACAGTTTGATGTGGTTCCACTAGATATCTGTGGGATAGTGCTTGGTAGCCCTTATTTATATGATAGAAAAGCTATTTTCTACAGGGAAAAGAATCATTATCACTTGTTTAAAGATGGCATCCAGTATATCGTACATTCTCACAGGATTAAGACTGATCGTTCTTTTGCAAACACATGGCAGTTAAAGAGGGTAATTAATGCAAGTAAAGAGTTAACTCTTATGTCTGTCAGTACAGGTGGTTCTACACTTGAACTTGGAGTAGCTAACTAGGGTCAGATGTTGCAGGATGCACCCACAGTATAGCATGAGGGAATGATGATTGAAAGCATTGATGGTTTCTTGGGTAAAAATGTTCCTGTTGTAAAGGATCGATATCTTGTTGATTTATTCTCTTTCATTTATGCATTATTGTTCAGCTTGATGCTAGCCAACTTTTGTTGGTTAGTGGCTACGACAGTTGATGTAGATGCTTATGGAAGTGATAAAGTTATGTTTATGTTCAACAATGTTATTGCATTCTTCATTGTGCTTGTGAGCTAGGTATGCAGATGTACAGAGGATACAAGACAAGTGGGGAGGCCAGGTCCTCACTTAATGTCAGAGTATATGTCACTTTTGGAGGTCCAAAAGGTATTCAGTGGGGAGGCCTGATCCGGTGGATATTTTCAGTAAAAATTGAAGTGTCTTCATGCACATCGTCGAGTTCGTTTGTTTGTTTAAACAAAATTCTGGTGGGGCTCGATCTCATGATCTTCGCCCAAGCAACCAAATCCTACACTGTTACACCGCCGCATACCACGCTACCATATATAGACTTGGGTTTGTTTTTCTTATCTCTTTCGGCGGATAATATTGTTAGAAGTGGTTGGCGGGATTGGAACCCCGACCAATAGTATACCAAAAGAGTATATAACCAACAAACCACCGAAGTTCGGTTAACTATTATTGGGGTTTGTTGTATTTTGTTGTATGAATAGGCTCGAGGCCTTAACAAATACCCCATTTTTGAGTAAAACCCACCAACTATTTTGTACCAGAAGTTGGTAAAGAACAAAATAACCATTGTACGAGCTGTTCAAGGGGGTTTATTTTTTTTAAAAGGGAAATTTTTAAAGATTTATATGTAAATGGAGGAATAAGGGAGATTTTGTAGATTTTATGGTTTTCACCAAATTGGGTGAATTTTATTTTATAAAAAGGATGTAAGGGTGAGAGTTGGGTTAAGTGATTTTGATGTGAAACTCAGATTTTTCAAGTTGAGAGAAACAGGTGTCGGGTGATACGAAGAAAGGAGATCTTTGAGCCATTCTTGTATGTCGGAGTTTTGTTATGCTGCCGAAGTGCTCAAAGGAATGGTCTTGGTGCATTTGTAACTGAAGAGATTAATCGGATCGGTCGTTCTCTATTGGAACCGACCTGGAGACGTAGTCACGTTTGTGGTGAACTCCGTAATCAAACTCTGTTTGCACCTTCTATCTTCTTTTCTCTCAATTCTGTTTTTCATCTTAAGTTTTGATGCATAATTTCATTAATGTATGCATGAATTCAAATTCCGCAAAGTTGTTTTTAATTAAGCATTCAATCTGCAAATAGTCTAGATCCTATACAGATCAAGGAGACAAGGGTTTATATAAGAAGAGCCATCAACGAGAAGAATCGAACAAAGCTAGAAGTACAAGTTAAGAAAGTTCTGAATTTGTTTTTGATGAGAAATTAGCAAAGGCTAACTCCCAACACGTCAGAACAACTATTATGATCAGAAATATTCCGAATGGATACAAGTATGGTCTGTATGAATTTGACGGCTTGTGAGACCAACAGGTTTTATGTTCATAAATCAAATTCTTAAGAACTACTTCGCCATTTATGCTAACATGACTCTGCTATATATATTTTTCAGTCAAGACAGGCTTCTGAAAGTTTTAGACAATCACTGCAAGAGATGTAACGAAAGAAGCAGAGATGTCGAAGAATCAATCTTGGAATATGACTTTGTTTAGCCCATAGATTTTATGTACGATAATGAACTTCTCTGAATTCTGTTGTCAATTTTATTAGGTTTCAATGAATGTTGAAGCATCTTTCTTCTTGTGTGCAGAGCAAAGCTCAACCTTGGCTATGCCTTCGTGAATTTTACATCAGCTAAAGCTACATGGAAGCTGTACAAAGCGTTGCATTTGCAACACTGGGAAAGTTTGAAGTCCAAAAATCTTTCAAGAAAAATTTGTGAAATTGCTTATGCCAAAATTCAGGTGTGCTATGTTTATGTTTTTGAATCACCTTCGTTTACTATCTTTTTGTTCTCTGAAATTGTGGTTTTTGTGATGACAGGGTCGAGCTGCTCTCGAAAGTCACTTTCGAAATTCCAATATTAGATGTGACAACGACAAATATTTGCCGTTGATATTCGAGCCACCTCGCAACGGGAAGGAATCCAAAGAGAACCCGAGTAGATTTAGGGTTATTTCTCATGAAGTCTAATCTAAGGCAACCGACGCTCTATGCCGGATAATATAGCTATATTTCCAGAAAAATGAAATTTTCAAAAGGACTTTACAATCATTGATTGGCTGGATAATCTGGAAAATGTGTAGTGATTTTTTTTATAAATATATTTATTAATTAAAATTGTTTATGTTTGTACAATTCTAAATTTATTTATATTATATTGTCTAGAATTTAAAGTTAAAAATATTCTTAATTACTTTATGTACAATTGATTAGATATATCTACCAAATTTTTTTATTGTTTTATTCATATGTTTGAACCATAACCTAGCTATTAAAACCTACAACATGATAAAAAGATTCATGAAAACACAAGAAAAAAAGTAGGGTGGGAAAAAAGTTTTGGTTCACTCCAAAAGAGTTTTAGAAAGTTGACTAGTATGGGGATGGGAAACCCTATTTCTAAAAGACTCTAATGTGGTGTGATATGATAATAGATTAAAACTCTAGAAGATGGTGTAAAAGGTTGTGCACTTAAAAAAGATCAATGTAAAACATACCTAATATAAATACATAATAAAATCTTGGAAGAGTGTGGGAGAGAGGTAGGAAGAATTCTCTATAAAAAATCCTAGAAATGTAAGCCCATTTTAATAAAAAGACCTTACATCAACTTTCCTCAGTAAATTGAAATCCATCGAAATTAGCCATTTAGTCTTAAATATCTTTTGCATTTTTTAACAATATCCAAATAAAAATTGTTTGAGACTTTGGATATGCAGATACCATACAAATGAATTTTTTTATGTAGTGTTACTTGGTGTTGTCCATGAATAGAAATAGAGAAAAACTTATGAGCAACTTAAAATGTATCTTTTTCTATGTTAAAATGTGGAAAATGTTTCCAATTTTAAAGAACTTGCTTTGAAATTTCAAAGATAAGAACTTAGTAGGTGGGAAGACCTAAATATTAATTGCCTTAGATTTAAATATTATGGTTGGAGGATGATAAGACAAGGCTTTCGTATATGTGCTCAACCATGGGCATTGGTTATGAATAAAATTTTAGTTCAATTTCCTTTGGGGTCATCTAGTTGTAGGTTTGATTGTTATTTTTGTGTTTATTAATACATGTTTTAGGATGGGAAATGGTTTTTTTTACACATAGTATGGGGCTATGTGCTATTTGTACTTACTTGAGTGTGGCAATCATTTGTGTATATCTCTTAATGTGATAATTTATCAATAGATTGACTTATGTAACTACAAAATGTAATGCAATACAAAGTAGAGTGTTTGAGATGTTGTAATATAGTACCCACTTGTTTACATGTGATGATGGTAACAATCACAAGGCACATGAAGGAGAAATCACTACCACATAATGAATTACACTTTCCATAATGTTAGAGTTCACATTGTCATAAAAATTAAAGACATGTTTATATTTAAAGGAGTGTTTTGAGGTATCACACGTAAAATGTTTGCATATTCTACTACAAAATTGAAACTAATAATGGTGGTTATATAAGAGGACATGTACACATCACCAATGTTAATTGAGTGACTACTAACTATATTTGTTAGGGAGTACGTATACATATTGATTATTCATTTGGAGGCATCAAATTTTGTGATATGTGTTGTATCTAGATGTCGTGCTGTATAATTGAACAATAATCCTCGATTTTGTTGGAGGGTTAGTTTGTTAGTATTCCAAGATGACTCTTATATGAATTTTCTTATATGATGGTGTCAAGGCTAGATGGTTATATAGATAAATGGTTCTAGTCATTAGAAGGTTCATTATAGAAGAATGGTGTATTCTAATATTATAGATTTAGAGTCTATTAGAGTAATTTTTTTAGATTTTGAATAATATATTAGTAAATATCTTTTGGTTTTTATTTTTCTCTCATAAGGGTTTCCAGTAGTGGTGTCTTATGTAATATTGTGTTAACATACTACTCAAATTTATTCAAATTAAAAATGATGTATTTTGGTGGTGAGTGATTAATGGATTATAGTATCTTCTTCAGCTAAACTATTATGTATGTTTCATGAGAACTAGATCAAATTTGATAAATATACTAAGATCACTATTTAATTTTTTAAAAGATTTTGTGCTTATGAATATGTTTAAAGAAAAACTACTTATTCATTATGTAAGAAAACTAGTACATCACATAAATCAAAGAACCTAGCTAATAATTTTTATTGAAAAATAAGTTTTATTATCTAAAAATGAAAGAATGGCACTTCATAATTGTTAAATAAATAATATAAATGATTCTTAATCAATTAATGTCAATATGAGTCAAAATACACAAATAGGATAAGTACATTATATTAATTTGTTCTTTACTTGATTATTTGATAAAAACTATAATCCCAATTAATAGTATTGTGTTTCAATAAAATTAGATAATTTCGTAGGTAATCTGTTAAGTTAAGACAATGGGAAAAAAATTTATTGTGAAACTTATCATATTTGCATAGTTTTGAAAGGTAGGTTTAAGGAGGAATGGATTAGAAAAATATAATGGGGTTAATAGGTCCAATGATGATGGTAATTCAAAGTCTCTAACCATTCCAAAAGGCAAATAAGAAATGTGAAATTAAGAAGAAATATAAATCCACGAAGGATGTTTATTTTAATAGATCATCAAATAAAAATGAATATAGAACTGATTTCATTTTTACCAATGTTATTAGTGAAGATTATTGTCTAACTGAGTTAGGTGAATCTTATCATGTGAAACCACATAGAGACTAGTGTTTCTAATCCACAAATTATAAAAAGGTAAATTTTTTCTTAATGACAACCAATCATTGAATATAATTAGTTGAAGAAATATAATGATATTGAAGAAATATAATGATATCCAAGAGTGAAAAAACTCTTAAATTTTCTACATATTCAAGGTCTAGATTTAAATATTATGTTTATGTTTAAGATGATTGACTTAGGATACATGGTACTTTTTTTTGCCCCACGATGTCATTGTGTGAAAATGTTGATCAGTTAATGTTTGATACACTCGTCTATTAGATCCATGGGAGGTGGTTAGACCATGTCACAAATTCTGAGGGGAGTGTTGACCAGCTACCAACAAATTTTGATGAAAATAGTTACAATCAAAAATTTTCTATTTGTGCCAATAAATTTGTGTTTTTATAACATCTCACAATAGTCCATATATGTAAAACAATTCTAAAAATATGGATAGTTAAAAGTGTATGGTGAATAGAATTGATGATTTTTTACTTGGATATGAATTTTTTAAATTTAATGTGCTAGAAAAATAATAATGTTTTTAATATTTGGAAGTAAAAAGGTAGAGGATATTTTTGAGATAATACATAGATTATTTTTCTATCTTATGAATATTTAATCAGGGTATGTGTAGAATATGATGGGCCAAAAAGTTGCAATATGTAAGTCATATGATGGTCCATGTGGCTCACGATTTTTTTAATCCATAATTTATGAAACAAAAAGGATTTTTAAAGGAAAATAGGATAGAACCAATAATAGAAACCATAAAAACTATTAGATTCAAGAAAACAAATTCCAATCTATCAATGATTTGTGACTAAATGCAAGAAACATAAAAGATTAATCAAATGATATACATTCCTCACATCAAACATAAAATATCTTGGAAAAATATGAAGATTCAAGTGGAAAATATTGATTGAATTTGACGTAATAAAAGTATTATAGGAATAGATACAATATAAAGGAAAGTTATAGATAGCTGACATAGATGTATATGCAACCATTAACTACCATATACACATTACTAATTCATTAGCAATGTAATATTTCCAACATTCCCTCCTTTTTACATTGTTCCTACAAAAGAATCACCTAATTTACCTCTTATTCGCCTTTTAAGGGACCCCCCTCAAGGTTTACATAGCAAAAATTGTTTATTATTGTATATAGACATCTTTGAGAAGAATTTCCTTTTAAATAAACAAATCATGAATTCGGTGGAACCCCTCCAAGTTGTCTCTTAACCCTGAAAAAGGTGAAGCTTCAAGATAAGTTCTTGATTTCTTCCTCCCATGAACTCCTGAATCATAGACCGTAGTTCTTGGAAAACCACCCTCCATCTTGTCTCCTTGACCCTCATAAAGGTATAACCCTTGGTCCTAATTGTAATTATTGGACAACCATCCCCCAAGTTGTCTCCTTGACCCTCATAAAGGTGTAATCCTTAGTCACATTGTTGTGAACTGTCTAGGAAAAAATCCATATTAAGCTCTTCACCAAACCACTTATTTTCTTCCAAATATTAAACATCACAATACATGTATTCTTCAATTTTTCAACAATATTAAGGAAAATCAAGAAATTAAAGCCAAAAACTCTTCTCATGCCAAGCATTATGTCAAATCAAGAAACTAACTTGAGATGATGGAAATTACTCCATCCTCTGATGTCATCTGCCTCCAATATTGAAGGCTCAAGGTACAAAATCATGAAGCTTCATTCATGATCTTAGAGAAAATATAGTATACAATTTTTCCAATCAAGAATAACATATTCTTCATTTATTACTTTTTCAACAAATGCCTTATGATTCTCCTTTCTATGTGCAGATACATACTTAGTTGATTTTCCCTCAACCTCATAGAAATGCATCATAATTTTCTTTTCTTCATAACCTCCCTTTAAATGTACATATCATCATATTTTCTTACATCAAGCCCACTCACATCAATCTTTGTGAAAGTGGAAATCAAACAAACCTGATTAACTCCTTTAGTAGGTACACCATTCATCACAAATGAACTAATAACAAAAAGAAACCTAGATCAAACAGATAATGCACTTTAATAAATCATCTGCCTAGCCTAAGACCTATTGATTGAGGAGTATATCCTTTTTCAGAATTAATTTTGTGTAAAATAAGCTTTCATATAGCTTTACAAATGTCCATTTTTATAGTACAAATAATTTATGAGACATTCATAGAAAGATCAAATATTCTGAACTTAAATCTCTACCTATAGCCAATTTTTTTCTTTCAAAACTATTTTAAATTTCCTTATCAATGAACTATAGTGTGTACACATTTCAAATCATCACCATTGTTGAAGTAACAATTAACCTTCAAACGATTAAAAGTTAAAATCTATAAGTAGTGAACATAAGGGAAATAGGTGGCCATCTTTTAGAAGATGAAACTTTGGGACCTATTTCATGCTTTAGTGCATTAGGAAACTAGATCCTTCAAACAAGTGACTCAATAATTCAAGAAGGAATATGGGTTTACTTGTGTGTTTGGACAAGGGTTCATAATTAAATGAAGCATCAATTGATAAATGTATTTAATACTTATGCACAAAACCCTAGAAACTTGAAAGCATGAAATTAGATTAACAAATAGAATGAAACAAAAAAGTACCTAGAGGAATTATGGATTCAAATAAAGGTCTATAACCCTAAAAATCTTCCCTTCTATGCTAGGTTGGATGATTGTGTCCTAGTCTAGGGTTTCTGGGAAAAATATCAAATCTTCTAAGAGTTGGTTAGGCTATGTTGAATAGTCATCAAAAACTGTAATAGGACTAATATTGTTTATTTGGCATAAGTCCTTCTACGGGATTTTCAAGATCTGTCTAAATCTTCCAAACCTAGATTTGACACTATTTATGCTATCAAAATATTATATTAGTGACTAAATCACCAAGTTGGGTGAATGAGTCTCATTCACATAAATCTACAAAATATGCATCACGAGAGAGAGAGAGAGAGAGAGAGAGAGAGAGAGAGAGAGAGAGAGAGAGAGAGAGAGAGAGAGAGAGAGAGAGAGAGAGCTAAAATGTTGTTTTGTTAGTAGATGGGGTTCTACCTTAGTTAGACCCCATTTTATTAGTTAAACATTTAAATTAAGTGATCTGACATGAAGGAATGATGAATGAACAAATGAATGGAACAACTCACCAAAACTTTTTTAATCCTTAGAGTGTAGATCTGCATCTTGTATGAATTGGCTTTAATGTATGTAGATCTGGATCTTGAAAATTGATATGGCTTTGAATGCTTGAACTTGGATCGAAAATTTTACATGAATATGTTAGCTCATAAACACACATGATGGATGAAGACCTTGACATGATTATTGACACTCTTGATCTCAAAAAAAAATTATTATGACTTGAAAACTTGGAAGCTTAGATTTCTTGAAAACTTTTTATGGGAAATTATGTGAAATATCCTTGTAATTATATTTGTTTATACAATACTACACATTGATATCAGATCTAGATAATTAAATATTTTTAGTAATTCGATTTAAAATAGGTCCTAGTTAAAGTGAGAATCATACGCTAGGTTGGGCATATGACACCCAGTGTCTAAAAAATGAGACACAAAATCCAAGAACTATTGAGTTCAATGCAATGTTTAAAATCAAGCTGAAGACCTTGGTGGGACCCATATTCCCAAGGTGGTGTATGAGTCCTAGATGACCAGATCTAGAACACACAACCTGAAACATTGAATTATAATTCTTTAATTGTTAAATTTCAATATTATCCATATAAAAATGCATTTAATAAGGATCATGGATGTAAAATAGGACCACTTAAGGCACAAATGAACCAAATTTGTATAGGAAGGGCCTAGATAAGTGTGAAAGTGTAATGGGATACATTTTCCTACCCTCAAATTAGGCAGTGGTCATACCGTGGATCTACTTTATTTAAAATAGATTAAATCTAGTATTTACTCACTAGAACAAAACCATTTTTGGTTCGAATTTCATATGAATAGATCAAGTAAGAGAAAATAAAGGGTATTATTTTCACCTCCACACCTTATTCCATTTGGAGATTGAGTAAATTATTATGGATTTTCCCTATAAAACTTCAACGAACTCTAATTTTAATTCGTATAGCTGCATAATGGATTCTTGGCTATTACACAAAGGGGTCCATTGGTTCTCAAATATCACTCTTCACAAACATCAATAGGGGATATTTCGTTATGAACCACCAAAAATATATAGACAAAAACGGGAAAGAGGATTACCCACTTAGGCCCCTAGGGTTTTCCACCTAGGAGCTTGGATGGAAGAATAACTCTCTTTCACCTAATGATATGCATTTTTTGAGTTCATTCAAAGATAGGGGTTGTGTTGTGTTTGTTAGGATGTGTCTAAGTGTTGTAACACAATAAAATAAACTAAAATATGAAATGTAAACTAAATTTACGTGTAAACTAAATAACCTAAATCCATACAAACTAGAAAGAAACTAGGAAATATAGAAATGGTGCACCTCGGAACTAAACTTTGCAAAAGAGGAGCTCTAAAATATTTTGGAATTTAGTAAAAATTATTATTGGGACACTTATGCCAGAATGGGTGACCTAATCCTCTTCCTGAGAAACTTGTCCATAATGAGTTTCTTGTAAAAGGGTATCCAAAAACACAAAAACCTCCTTTTAGGCATGGTATAGGGACAAGGTTGCCAATGATAGTGACCTAATCCTCCTAATGATTTCGAGAGTTTTTAGGTTGGAATCAATAGCTCCCCACTTCCACTTCTATTTCTAATAGAGACCCATGTATAAAGGTGTTGAAAATGACCTACAAGTTATCTTTTAGCTCCTCCTAGGATTAGTTGAATTGGGTTGATGTAGATAGAATGATGACATGTTTTCAACACTTTTCTCCTCGACTAACTTGCATAAAAACCTACAAAGCACACATGCAAAGAGAAGGAAAAGATTAGGGGTTAGAGAATATGGTTTCTCCTTAGTCAAACACCATCTTGGTAATCAAACCCAAATGAAATAGAAATGAAAGGGAATATGATTAAAAAAATAAGTAAATGTAAGCACTCACCAAACCCTTGTTGAAGATGTGTGCAACATGCAAGAACCAACTCTAATGGAGGTTGCTTGAAGTGCTTAGTGCTTGTATGCTTGCTTGAGAAGATTGAGTGCAAGAGTACTTGCAAAGATGAAAAATTATGTTAGAGAGAGAGTAGGAGAGGAAAAATGAAGATGAAAACCCTTATCTATACATGTTATGACCTAATTTTTGAAAAATAACACATGATAGGCCGACCTTAGGGTTTCAGCAGAAAATTCCCATTATAATTTTGTCTTAATTTTGAATTTTATGCCTAAAGGGACTAGTTTTCCCAAGGAGGCGACCTAATCCACTTAGAAAAATTCATGTGGTGGTCAAGAATTATGTTGTTTTTAAGGATGTTTAAAGAGCTTGTCTCTCAAAACACACTTAATTCAAGCCTAAAAGTACATTAAGGCACCAATTTAACATAAGGAAGGGTGAATTTGTTGATGACAAGCATAGGAAAGTGTGATAATGTATTACAACACCTTATGACACTTTGGAAGAAGGCTTGGAAAGAGGTAAAGAGGGATTTTTTAGGTGAAATGTGTTGAAAGGGTCTTACAAAAGTGGGAAGATGTGTTACAACACTTCCCAACACCTTTGTAAAACACCATTAGATTATTGTTGATTTACAAGTGTTCAAGGCCTAATATGAATGTGTTGGCCACATTAAAACATCAAATCAAAGAAAAACAATGCCAAAGTCCAAGGGAAAAGGCCCAAATGAGTGAAAAAGTGTCAAGGCTACACTTTTTTGTGACAGATTTAGCCCCCACTTTAGTTAGAGGATGAAATTACTTCAAACTCACAATAAATTAGTTGAATCATGCATGTCAAGAGGGATCTGATGTATTAATGCTAGTAAGTTGAGATGACTATAATCAAGAGGGATGATCAAGCCCCCGGGATCAAGATCTCATGGAAAACCAAGCATATGCACAAAATATCACACAAGTAGTGAGTGAAAGAGTTAAGAGAGAGGGAAAGTCAGATCAAGATTTAACCATTTGTCGAGCTAGTTGTGGATCAAATCTAGGCTATTTTTTAGAAAGGAAAGTGTACTCACTCTTGGGAAATGAGAATTTTAGTTGTCCATTGGATGAGAAGGCCCAAAAGGGTGAGAAAAATACACTTACCTCGTATTAACTCAAACACACACAAACGTGGCTATGGGGAAATTTGTGCCACTATTTGGGCTTCCCGCTCAACCATACCAGAGTTATACCTTTTGATAACTTTGATAAGGTGTCAGAAAATACAAGGGTTCATGGTCCATGAGACAATAAAAGACTCAAATGTTTAGAACTCATAAAAATGTGGAAGGTGGCACTATAGACATGCAAGTTGTGTTGTGCAAGGTGGTCATGTATGCAAAATACATGTAAAATGAAAAGAGGTAAAATGCAAAAGGGGTGTTCAAAGGAATATTATTTAGGTCATGTGAGGTATTTAACTTAGGGAATATTGTTTCTATTGTCTCCAAGAGATGACCAATCAAAGAATATAAAATTGAGAACTTAGGGGATGTAATGTGTTGCATCAGGATGCTAAGAGGAAAGTAATATACCAAGATAGGTCACTTTTGTGAAGGATATTACACCCAATTTCATCCATAAATTGAGAGAAACATCATATGAAGTGATAAGGATGCACTAGGAATGAAGGACAAAGAAAACAAAATGCAAATACAAAATAAATAATGCCAATGTGTGCACCCACTTTAAAGGAATTGCTACACACCATTTTGTGAACAATTACTTTATGTAGAGAAAGGAAAAATGCAAAAAGAAAGGAAATGGCATGAGGTCCTACTTGGAAAGCCCTATGGAAAGATATAGGTTTCCAAGGGAGGCTGCATCATACAAAGAGAAAGAAAGAGAAAGCAAAGGGAGGGGGGTTTACTCCAAAATGAAAAACCACATACACATAAGGGATCTATGGATTTGGGGTTCGTATGTTTCTTGTTGCATTATTTGTTTAGAGATCTTAGAACTGTCATCATCTTGCCAAATATATAGAACTAGAAGAAGAACAAGGACAGAGTGAAAAAAATAAAAAATAAAGACTCACGTTGGGTCAACATGGAAGAGACATGGGGTGTCTTGATGCTTTGCATCATCCCCAAAAGGACAACAAAAGAGAAAGACAAAGACAAAGAAAGAGAACCATTTTGAGTAAACATGAAGGAGAAATTTCTATCTCAATGCCTTGTATCATCCTCAAATGGAAGGAAAATGAAAAAAAGAAAAGAAAAAGAGTATATTAGGTTCAACATGAAGGAGACATTGTAGTCTCAATGTATTCCATCATCCCCAAATGGGAGGGGGTGATCCCACAAAGCTGGTTTACAATTTCTAAGAGGAACTGATTTTTACTAAAATCACATATTTTTAGAAAATATAATGATTTAAGGCTTTAAAAGTTCCATTTTAAGGATTCCAATTTAATAGGTTTTTATCAAACCACCTTAGATCAAAGCCCCTTGGATAGAACCTCGCTAGTTTTAAACCATACCT
Organism: Sequoiadendron giganteum; assembly: GCA_007115665.2. Classification (NCBI taxonomy): domain Eukaryota; kingdom Viridiplantae; phylum Streptophyta; class Pinopsida; order Cupressales; family Cupressaceae; genus Sequoiadendron; species Sequoiadendron giganteum. Next base: position 845,427,235 of record CM021101.1, on the reverse strand, counting down.
ATAAATGAGTCTCCTTCACACCTATCAAAATGCTGATAAAAAATCACTTTTGATTTACCTTTTGGGGGATCAAATTAATTCATTTAAAATTTATTTGAAATTATTATGGTAGTCCTCAAAATGAGCTATCCCATGAATATAATTTTAATATGTTTTGGTTTTATTATGTATGTGTTTTTAAAGCTTTATTAAACGTAAGTTTTTCAACGAAAATCAAGCTCTCTATTTTGCACATGTGGAAAAATAGAAAATTATAAATAAAATAAAAATAAAAATATGTTCATGCTGGGTATTGATGTCCTTGATCCATTAAAACAAATATAATTGAATTTTGATACATACAAAAAAAGTTATGTTGTATACAGTCCGCCTATGTCTGAATTGCAATTGGTTTGAATTCAAAACACTATTAAGGAAAAAATATTCAATAAAAAAATATGAGACCAAATTAAAGTGCTAGATATCATAGTTACAAATCTAAATTCGAAAAAAATAGAATTTTATCCTTCATACAAAAAAAATTATGTTGTATACGGTGAGTGTCACTGTTGAAAAATGTTGTCTTCTGAAACAAACTAGTTTTAGTGGGAGATGGAAAAAGAAGTGCAATCTTATTCCAAAAAAATTGATAAAAATATTTTTAGAATCTACAGAAAAAATGTGATGAGACTCTAGTTTGCATCGTCTCGAAATTCCTCATGGTTTAGCCGTTATAGGTGCTTGAATGTGAAGATTTAGTTAAAAATAATAATTTTAGTGTCCAGTTTGGCCAAAAATTGTAAACCACTATTGTGGGATCACCCGAGGCTAATTCTTTTTTTTTTTAAGGAAAAGAGTCCATTTGGTTCAACATGAAGGATACATTGTGGTCTCAATGCCTTGCATCATCTCCAAATGGAAGGAAAAAATAAAAATGAAAAGATAAAAGCAAGATGAGTGTACAATAGATAGAAGAATGTCACAAAGAGAGGGAATATCAAATAGTGTGAGGGAAAAATTTCATATAGAAGAAAAGACAATACTAGTAAGGCATGTGTAAGTCAACCATTAAGCAAGCCAGCTACCTCCCAATCTCAGTGAGTATAAGCGGGAGGTGAACAACAAAACTAAGGGACAAGGACAAGTGCATTACTAGGACAAGGCTAGAAAATTCCTGCCCCCATTGAGTGCAAGGCAAGAATGAGCCGAGATAATTGACGGGAAGGATCATGTAATAGTGAGAAGGGAATGTTCTACAACTAGTACATGGCAATGTGTATGGGAGTATTTTATAGTTTGAGGGGATAAAAATTATCACCATCAAAGAGTTACTTTCTTAGTATCTCGCACAAATGATGGCATTCAACACTTCTACGTCCAAGAACACGATGGTAAGAACAATGTGGTACATTAGCATCTTTAGGATATATCACCAACCTATTGAGATTAGGTAATTTGATAAGCCATTTGTTCAAGATTATTTGTAATTTTCTCTCACATTTAGGTGGTCTATCAAGAGGAAGTTTAAGGTTTTGTAATTTGTATGACCTCTTGCATCTACTATGTTCTGCAACTTTGAAAGAGGAGACTAGGGTAGGAGGTCCTGAGATGATATTAGGATTGTTTGTGTGGTAATTAGGAAATGGAGGGAATTATTTAGGAATAAGTACATCCAAATTAGGAGGGGAATCAAAGATCACTATGCCATCATCACAAAGCATGAGATATTCTCTACGAGGCGTATGGTCATGAGGGGGATCTTGATAGCCTATTCTCATTATATGTTCATTAGGGGATAATTGTTCATAAAATTTCTAGATTTCATGCTCACTTTTTGTGTCACCACCTTGTTTTCTCAAATACTAAACGCTATTCCATAAGTTTGTTGAATATTAATTGGAGAACGGTTGGCTTCTTTATTGTAAAATGGTTGGGTAGTGATTGGTTTAGATGAACTAGGTTCACCGTGTATAGGGAACTTAGGTTCTTTGTTTGTTTTAGGGTGGATATAAGAAAATTTCTCTAGGGGTGACATGTTGTGAAGCTCAAGCTATTTCATGGATGGGTAGAAAGAATACTTTTATTCAATATTTTCTAGGAATTCATTGAGGAATCGATTCATGCTTGAATCATCATCCCTAATGATGTCAACTTCATGAGGAGGACCTATATTTGGATTTGATTGAGAAGGAGTAGGTTCAAGGTCATTAGGATTAGTGGAAATGGTGAAACTTGATATATCCATTAAGGATTTGAAGGACATCCAAATATTTTTGAAAGATAAAGCCATAGTGAAGGCTAACTACTAGCATGAAATTCAATAAATGAGAAAATCGGGAAACACCAATGAAAGAGAAATTGTAAAAACTAGAAGTGAAAAAAATTCTTTCGAAATGAAAGAAAATACTATGTGAAATATGCAAGAGGAATAATTTTCCCAATCTGATGATTTAGTCCCAACAGTGGCTCTTTTGATTTTTTTTTTTTAAATTGACTAGTTTTTATGATTTATATGCTTTTTTGATGGAAGTAAATGTAGGACATCAAAATCTGCAACATGGTTAGCATGATTCTAATATCCCCATAGAATAATACAACATTCTTCAAAATAAATGACAAAACTAATCTAAGCATGCAAAGAAGACATGAAGTATATCTATTCTATGGTGGATAGGTGCTCTTTGAATATGTGAAAGAGCCCTTTCCCAATCCTTGATAAGCAAGATTGCAAAGATGATGAGATAGACAATGAGATGCTATGAGCTCAAGTTTCCTATAGTGTAGATGCTTTCAAATGTGGATGATGAAGAGCAAGATTGATTCTCAAATGAAGAGAGTAACCTTGCATGAAAAAGTGTTTTTTTTTTTTTGAAAGGAGAGAAGCCTTCAACTTATAGTTGAACTTGAAGAGAGGAGAGGCTAAATTGATGAATGTGGGATCATTCATGGGCCAATGACAAGATGCCACTTGTCAAGGTGTGAGAGGGTGAGGAATATGCAAGTCTTGGCCTATGTGCCAATTTCAAATTTGAAAATGGCCATAAATGCATGTGGTTGAGTGTTTTTGTGGGGAATTGTGTTTGTCAAAAAAGTCAAACATGAGAGTTAATGAGGGTATATTCCTTGGGAATATGCCCTTTTGAGGGAAAATAGGTCTTTTTAATAAATCAATTAAAGTGATTTATTGTGCAAGTGGATGAATCTAGAAGATTCATGTAGTTAGGATTAAACTAATCAAGATTTGATTAATCCAATAGATGATTAGGTGATTTTGACTTTTGACTTATATTTTAGGCTTAAAATAAATCAAACTAAGAAGAAAATGATTTTAGATTTAATTAAATAAAGGTTTGTTTTATTTAATTGAAGATGATGATGTTAATTGTTAAATCAAATAAAAGTGAATTTATTTAATTTAAGTGGATGACTTTAGGAGATTTATGATTTAATTAAATAAAATTTGATTTATTTAATCAAAAGATGAATATTGGCAATGATGTCAAATCTGCATGTCTACATTTTGCCCCTCTTTGAAGCAATGTACTTGTTGCATTGGTTCAAAGAATGATGTTGCTGACATCGAAAATAAAGAATTTTTGATTTATCAGATGCCCCAATGAAATGAAGTATGTTAGTACATTGCCCCCTCGAGAGATCGAGCGAAAATATTGAGGTGGATCTCATGACAAAGACGTTCAAAATGAATGTATGGATGGTAATGATGATGTAAATGATATGTTTGGAAGATGCTTAAAATAAAAAATCTATATTATTTCAAACATGTTAAATGATTATGCAATGCATGTGAGATGGATGAGATGGATGATGTTGTCCTATAATGATATGACATGATTATGCAAGATGAGAGTGTGAATGCAGGATGGATGCATTATTAGTGTGAAATAGGATAGAAGAATGAGAGGGATCAACCCTTAAATTCAAGAAGATGAAGAAGTCCAACAAGTCTCACAGTCGTCGAGAATTTATTAGATATGATGATGAATGATGATGATGTATTGCTTATTCGAGGATGGGAGAGATAAAGAGCATAACTTTCCTAATGTTTGATAACACATGTAGGTGCGATGCATCAAGGTATTAAGAACCAGGATGGCATTGTGCCTAGTGTGATGGACTTTGACTCGACAATCAGATAGGAGTGCTCTTGTTCACACTTGACATATGGAAACCTTGCTAGGATGGACCTAACAAAGCAAGTATTCACCAAATTATTTTACAAGAACATCCAGCAAGCATAACAGATAAAAAGATAATGATCATTGCCCCATTCCTTTCTCTCTGAACCTATTTTGTTTAGGCATCATCGAGAGGTCCTTGGAATGAGCGCAAACTAAGATAAGTCAACAAAGACCAAAACAAAGTAAACAAACAAGCTGATGTTCATCATACCACTAGCCAAGGCTAAACTACTGTGGGGTACCTAATGTTTATGTCCATCATATGAAAGCTTCATCCTAGGACATGTAGTGATCAGGGTTTTGATAGGACTGATTTGGGTGACAAGCTATTGATATTCTGAGTTGACCAACTTGCTTGCTTACTGATCTAGACTTAAGACTTTGACGATTAAGGTGTTCACTTTGGAACCTGCTAGACTTGCTTCTAACTGAATCACCAAAGGGTGAAAGTGATGATTGTTTTATTATGAGTGATGATAATCACGAGTGAAAGCGAGATGAAATGGATGCACCATTTTGGTTTTTTCAAATGTTTCGAGGCTATTTTAATTTTTTGATTTTCCAATGTTTTTGGGTTTTTTAAGATTTATGAATGTTTTTGGATTTTGTGTCTTAGGGGCTGATCAAGAATGGCATTGCCTACATTTAAGCTCAGATACAATGTAGTTCGGACTCCAATTGACTTTAGTGCTAATGAGATAGATGGGAAAACGGATTGCCATCACAACAGATGCCTAAAATACTAAAATGTGAAAAAGATGGACAAACGAATGCCCCTGCGACGGATGCCTAACTAGATGGGTAGACAGATGTCATTGCGACAGACACCAAAAATCCTAAAATGTGAAAAAGATGGACAAACGGGTGCCCATACGATGGACGCCTAACTAGATGGGCAGACGGATGTCATTGCGACGTAAGCCTAAAATCCTAAAATGTGAAAAAGATGGACAAACGAATGCCTCTGCGATAGACGTCTAACTAGATGGGCAGATGGATGTCATTGTGACGAATGCCTAAGGACTAACCCTAACTATAAAATAAATGGGAAAATGGATTGCCAATGCGACGAATGCCTAAGGACTAACCTAAATGTGAAAACTAGACGGGCAAACGAATTGCCAATGAGACAGACACCTAAGGACTGACCCTAACTGTCTCAGGGGATGATCAAAGATCAACCTTGCCTACGTTCAAGCTCAGAGACGATGTAGTTTGACAAGGTGAAAGACTGGTTTTATGATAAGATGGACAAACGGATTGCCCCTTTGATTGCTTAAAGGATTGACATAAGATTTTGACTAGATGGGCAAATGGATGTCATTGTGATGGACACCTAAGGGCTGACCCTAACTGTAAAATAAATGGGCAAACGGATTGCCAATGCGATAGATGCCTAAGGACTAACCTAAATGTGAAAAACTAGACGGGAAAACGGATGGCCAATGTGACAAACTCCTAAGGACTAACCCTAACTGTCTCAAGGGATGATCAAAGATGAAGCTTGCCTACGTTCAAGCTCAGAGACGACGTAGTTCGACAAGGTGAAAGACTGACAAGACTAAATGATGAATTTTGAAGATTTTCCGATATTTCGACATGTTTTTTGATTTTTTGATTGATTTTTGAATGTTTTTGAATTTTCACATGATTTTTTTGATGATTTTTGGATGTTTTTTGATTTTCTGATGATTTTTTGAATGTTTTTGGATTTTTTTGATGAATTTTTTTGAATGCTTTTTGGTTTTTTTAGATATTTTGACGATTTGGAGGTGGATATGAATGACGATATCAGTGCTCTATTTTGGAATTTTTTGGAAAACCAAAATTAATGTTGATTAATCGGATTGACGGATTGATTGTTTGACTAAGTGTTTTAAGTCAAACAAAAGTGACAATGCACTCGTAAGATGTAGGAATTTGTGTTATCCTAGAGTAAACTTGTACAAAAGAGGATGGTTTGGCTAGGTGTGTTAAGCCAAATGAGGTGATTATGGATTTGATAATTTGGCTAAGTGTGTTAAGCCAAACAGAGTGATAATGAACTTGTAAACCCAAGGAAAGTTGTGTTATCCTAGAGTAAACTCCTGCACAAGATGATAGTTTGACTAAGTGTGTTAAGTCAAACAATGTGGTGATTGATTGGATTCGATTGATCAAGATTGATGAAGCTTGATTTGGAACAAAATTGTTTTGATGATTTTGATGTGACGCTGAAGTACACATTATATGCAACTGATATTGATTGTTTGGATTGATGTTCGATGAAATATAAAGCTTGATAAGGAATATCATCTTGTCAAAATATGCCATGGGCTAGTGATTTGGATTTTAGATCACAAATTCTTTAACCAATTTGATTTTGTGTTCTCCAATGTTCAGATCACCACATAATTTGGATGATATATATCAAGATTTATTCTCAAAACAAGATGTAAATATCTGCCCCTAGTGTCTAGCAATGTTTGAATGACCATGGGTAGATTCTTGGATGAATGGATATGAATTATCTTGTGATAAGATAAGGGTGTTCAAAATAGAAGATTTTCATTTAGATAATGCTTCAAGGCTTAGATAATGTTGGGTAGGGTAGGATTAGTGAAAATGACCCATGTCAAGATGTTTACCATAAACAAGTGTAAAGCGTTTGCCAAACCTTCATCAAGATCAAGATAAGGTAGATATATGGTAATGGGTTGGATAAACGGTTCATGGATGAACGGGTGATATAGCTCAAATGATGGCTTTATTGTGGATGTGATAAGATGCTTTCTCCTGAACTGGTGCACGTAAATGCTTGATTCTACACATGATGCCTGTTTTCCAGGTTTTCATCATGGTACCTATCCAAAGTGCCATCAAAATGGTTTTTGCTAGAGGATTATTTTTCTCTTTACTGTTTTCAATCCTTTTTCTGATGTTTTGGATTTTTTGTATTTTTTGATTTTTTTGTTGTCGCCAAGATGCCTGTTTGCTAGGTTTTCATCAAGGTGACCATTTTTCCAAGATATTTTTCTGATTTTTTTATATTTTTTGAGAGATTTTAAGCTAATGTTGAATCACATAGTACTGCTTTCATTGATGCTTCTTCCATAACGTGCCATTGTTATCTTGTTTGAAGAATTTCCCTTGCCAAGATACGTGCACTTGAATGCAACTTTTGAGATTCCATATCTGCTTTGCTGATACCAAAGTTAACTCTATCTTTGTGCGCACATCACGATAGAGTGCCTTCTAAATCCTTATGATGAAGGGTCGTTGCCAACACATGGTCAATGTGAGAATTGGATATCATGCGTGGATGCGTCGATGGAGTGTGTTTAGGAATAAAAGATGGATTGGTCAATAGTTTGGAACCTTTGACTCTCCAAACTTGGGAAGATGAGCAATAATAAGTGGATATGGAAGTGTGCATGGAATTAGGACCAACTGCTCAATACACTTTGTATGTCGCTTGAGAAGCCAAATTTTTCCTTTGTGGATATATTTGATGGATACTTTTCCCTTTTTTATTTTTCCCCATAGTTTCTTTGACTAATGGAGTTTGATAGGGATAATCATTCTTTGTATTCTTCGGTATCCATTTGTATTTGATTTGTCCTTTATGCTTTAGTACTTCTTTTTCTTTAATGACTTTCTTCGTGCTTTGATTCAAATCTTTCTTTTGTTGGTGGTCCCAATTCATGGATGGGGTGATAGGTGGATGAAGACTCATGACATGGTGGGTTGTAGTATTGGAATTGGTTTCATCATAAGGATTCTTCGTGCTCCCTATGTTGATGTTTTCTTGAGACGAAGTTGCCCCCAGTTTTGTAGAGGTATCCTTGATATGTTTATATCCCTTGCTTGTCGAATAACCAAAGCCTTGATGTTTAGGATTGCCAATAATCTACATTGGTTCTAGGATACCCTATTCATGTAGGCCTAGTCTTTTGCTGTGATAATTCATCTACTCAAAAAATTTATCTGCAATAGGATATGTTCTACCTTGGAAATAAGGTGTTAATCCTTCTATGCTTTGTGGAAGATCTTCAAAAGTCATAGCTCTTTCATTGATAAGATGATTTTCCCTTACAAAGGTGAATGATCCAAGTTTATAAGTGATAGGATCTTCCATAAGTGTGATGAATGCCCGATTGATATCTTCAACTTGATCTTGTGAGATATCAGATTGTAGTGCTTCTTCAAAAAGTGTTGATGATTCAGTGTCCTCATAAAACTCTTCCTCATGATTTAGTTCATAGGATGTTGTTTCTGATTCATGATTTTTGTAAAAACTTTCTTCATGATTTGCTTTTGATAGGTGTCCAAAGGATATTTCTGATTTATAGCTTTTGTAGAAGCCTTCTTCATGATTTGCTTCTGATATGTCTCCAAATTTTTCCATATTTTGATCATGTGTACCAATGTTAAGAGTAGTAGACTCTTATTTCATAGTAATCATTTCATGAGTATGAGACTCTTGTTTTGAATCACGATCATCTACGTGTCCATCCAATGAAAGAATCTCATTGGTAGATGGAGGAATATGTGCTATATGGATATGATCATCATTTTCGACATCTTGTATAGATAAAAGAGTGTCCATTAGATCATTGTAGTATCTTGGAGATACAAATTCTTGATCTTGAGTGGTTTTAGAACTATTGTCAACATGCTTTGGATCAAGTTCTTGACATGAGTCAATTTCAAAGGATGGATTGCTTATTGTGGGTTCTTGGACATTGTCATTAGGAAGTGGCTCAATATTCTCTTGAGCTTTGAGTGGATTTGGATCAAATGTTGAGCTAGGGATTCCTTCAATATCTGTAACCATGAGGTCAATAAATGTCAATATGTCATTGAAAGGGCCATTGCTAGACCTTGATGGAAGATTTTGATCATGCTTTGGAATACGTTTTTGAGATATGTCCTCTAACTCATAAGGTGATATAGAGACATTTTCAATATGGTCATTGGTCGAGGGATCTTGGTTTATGTCAATAGGATCAAATAACATCAACACTCCTTGAAATAGATCTTTGTAGGAGGGGTCTTGATTATGACTAAAAAATGGCTCTTGATGTATGTTGATTTGATCTTCAGATGAGATAGAAACACCTTAAAAGTGTTCATTGATGGATTGATCTTGATTTTTGATTTCAACAATTGTGGTGGGAATTTGTTGCAAGTTTTGTTGAGTGAGTAATGTCTATTTTTGTTGTTGAGCCAACAATGCTTGTTGTTGATATGCTTCTTGTTGTGCTTGCAATTGAGCTTGGTATTGCTCTTACGCTTGCACTTGCTGAGCTTGGAATTGCACTCATGCTTGAGTGTGTGCTTGTTGGATTGCTCGTGCCATCTGAGTGACATGTACGGCTTGTTGTTTTTGGAGCACCTTTTTGTAGGAAGCTTCTTGAGCGGCTTGCAACATGATGGAGAATGAATTGATCGTTTTGTTTTTTGGCGGTGGTGGCGGTGGGTTGGGGATGGTGTTGATTGCTGGGATTGCTTGGATGTTTGCCACCTATTGTTGTGATACCAATGGAAAAATGGGATGATTTGGTATGATGTTTTGATTTGGCATTATAGGTTGACTTTGAACATTGTTGAGGTTGAGAATCATATTGCCTTGATTTTGGTAGCTTTGATTTTGCATGGTGTTACCTTCAGTTGAATCAACATATGGAGTTACCAATATACTGCTAGGATTTTGAACAACATTGGTTTGATTTGCAAGCATATCTATCCCAAAGTTCACCAAGTGTGGATTTGAAATGATCATGTTTGGTAAAGTTGTACTTGGTATATTCACATTTGGCATGTATGGATTTGGTGGGATAATGTTGTTTGGAAAACTCATGCATTGAGTGTTTGGTTGATAGATTTGTAGATTTGGGCTTGGATGTAAATCTATCATTGGGAAATTTATTCCAAAATTTAGATTGGGCATACTCACATTCGTATCGTTGAAGTTTGGAGGAGATAATGATGTCATGTTTGAATTGCATAAATGTGAGTTTCGATAGTCAATTGGAATTGTGAGACTTGGATAGTTTGGTTGACTCAAATTTCTAATGATGGATGGATCAAGTTTATATTCCATGTCCCTCTTGTGTTGAGATCAAGTTTGAACCATAAAATGAAGATCAATTTTCAAGAATGTAAGAGATGAACCTCTAATTATTTAGATCGGTCTAAACCTTAGGTTCAAAGAAGTGAAGAACTAGGATAATTGAAGGATCAAAATGATGATGAGGATGAGATAAATGGATGATGAGTGATACAGATGAATGGAACTCTTTAAATAACCTTTGAAGAAAAATGCTAAACCTTTTAGGACTTGATTGATCGTGATTGGATTGATAGTTTGACTAGATGCATTAAGTCAAACAAAATGTGATAAATGCACTTGTAGACCCTAGGAAGTTGTGTTATCCTAGAGTGGACTTGTACAAAAGATGATGGTTTGACTAAGTGTGTTAAGTCAAACAGGGTGATGATTTGATAATTTGGCTAGGTGTGTTAAGCCAAACAAGATGAACTCGTAAACCCTAGGAATTTGTATTATCCAAGAGAGAACTCATGTATAAGATGATGGTTTGACTAGGTGTGTTAAGTCAAATGAAGTGGTTTGATTTTGCCTAAAATTTTAGCATAAAATATGTTTACAAAGTTTCCAAGAGTTGTTGGTGAGGTGAATTTTGACTGATTTTGATGGTTGAGAGATGGATGACTATGATTGAAATTGATCCTAGAATTGACCTAGAATAACACTTCTTCTTACAAGACCTTGGTGTTGAAGAACACACTATACTTCCTATGGGAGGAAAACAAACCTTTCAAAAACTTCAGGATTCTGTTGATAGTAAAATCCATACAACTCAGAACTGTTTCTTGAAGCTTGCTTTGGGATTTTGATCTTGCAGGAAATCATGTTAGAAAATACATGTGTAATCCAATTTGTCTTTTATCTTGTCTTAGTGAATTCTTTTTTTTACCAAAAACACTTGCTTGATTATGTTTTCAAACTGAATGTCTAATGTCCAACTTTCGTTCTCATCCCACAAGGTCCGTTATGTGGAAATCAAGGAAAATTAGGGAAAAATTTTCGTAGGTTTATCCTTAGTAAAAAAAAAATGATGATAGAATTCAAGCACTTAGAAACCTCTAGGAATATGATCCCTAGGGAAAGCAAGAGTGCTTAAATTCATCAAAGGATATTTGTTTCTTCCAAGGTGTTTGAAATTTGAGGCTCTTGTGAATGTTCATTTTTCAATGTTTTGAATCCAAGCAAAGTGTTTTTGATTCCAAGCACTTTTACACCCCTAGGATGATGAGGCAATATCTTGTTGGGTTCCCACTTGGATAAATCCAGATGCGCATATCTTGTGCGAATGGCTAAATGCTTGACCACACTGGCTCCCCTCCATGACACTCACTTATTCAAGTCAGCCAAGCATTAGTACGCATGAATCTCCCATGGCATACTTTCCATTTCCACAATAAGATGACATGTAAAATGTGGGGCGGCTTCCAAGGACATGGCCTTTTGCACTAACAAAATAGACAAGGTTTTGGCCTTTTTCTAAACAAAGGGTTCTAATTCGGGCATTCCGTTCATGGGGGATTATCCAACATCAGCGATAGTCCACTGCTATCCATCTTGTCGAAATAATCCTTGTGATATTGGCCTTTGTTGCAATATCCACACTTATATCCCGGGTGGAAGTTGCTTGGCTTTAGCGTGTTCCCAGTTGGGTCATTCCCTTGGGTGAGTACTTTTTCCCACAAGGGAGGCCCTATAAGATAAACAAAAGTGAGCTAATATATCTTGTCGTTTACACAACCTTTGTTGAAAAACAAAGGGCAAAACCTTTGCAATATGTCATGCTCACACTCACATGTTTTGTTCAATTTTAAGTGCCCCAATTGAAATGTGGAGGCAATCTTTTTCACAAGTTAATATCACCAAAATGCTTTTGATTCTCAAGATCGTTGTGAAGTGCGAGAGAAGTGCATACGTATTTCAATGATGTTAATTTATGAAAAATATTGCAAAACATGAAAGACACTTGTTCATTTTATACCTCAAAGCAGTGATGAGTTCGTTTTAAAAGCACCAATTGAAATGTGAAGTTTGCCTTGTTCAATTTTATGTCCAACTTCAAATCTAGTAAATGTCTAAGGTTGTTTTTAACCAACTTTAAAAAGATCAAGTCAAGTGGTTAATTTTAAACCTAAAAGGAAATGTGAGTTGGTTTAAAACAATAAAAAAGGGTAGTGAATTGAAGCTCTAAGTTTTAAGATAAGCATTAAAAAATGCTTTTCAAGTTTTGTTTTCAAGAAAATCTTCAATTCCACTCTTTTCACCTTTGTTTTTTTGCTTCAACCTTCAATTTCAATCTCCAATGTCAACCTTGATGTTTCAACCTTGATGTATCAATCTTTAGTTTCAACCTATTCCAACACAAGGTAAAATATTAGTAATGAAATTTACGTTTAAAGATTTAATGAAATGAAAAGAAAATCACCCCACCATGCAAAAGATATTTGTTTTGAAAGGAAACAATGTTTCAATGTCAAAATTTAGATTCAAAGAACTCAAAATAAAAATAAAACAAAGTTCAACACCAAGTAGTAAAATGGAATTGTAAGATTTGCAATATTTTATGTTCTTAGATCTAGCATTGTTTGTTTTGAAGCCACGTTATATGATTAAAGTTAAACAAATTGTTCTTACATTTACGTACCCATCATTCTTACCTAATACTATGAATGCCTCAAAAATAAAAGATAAAAATTATCATTGTCACCCTCATATTTAATAATATTTACTTTGAAAATCATTCCCACAACTTGCAAATAATAAACTCTTCACAAAGATAGAAATCAACTTATGTCAATGCCAAATTATAAAGAAACTCCACTTGGCATCCTCATCCCAAGATTATGCCACTTCATGTTAGGTTGATTCCTTAAATTCCAGACAGTGATGTGACAAGAAAAGATGTGTTGCAAAGTAAATCTTCCTTACAAAGTAAATATTTAGTGTTGTCGATGGGTACTCTTCAGGTAAAATAATAAAAAATGAACTTAAAGCATTATTTGCAAAACTCTCCACTCCACACCTCTCCACTATCGTAGCTTTCTGCAGTCCAGTCTCCATTTTTATCACTAGAAAAATGAGAAATGATCCCATAAAAAGAAGATGATAAATTAGTCATAAGGCCAGAGAATACGTGATTGAGAATCAATACAACAAAGGTTGCTGCACCGTCTATATCCATAGGGCATCAAGACAAGGAAAGTGATGGCGGGTTTTAGTAGGGATGGCACTGTGGCCGCATCACCAAGCAGTCACCATATGGTTGCTCACAGAGAACCATCGGAGCTAAGGATGAAATTTGGAGGTGAACCACCCAGTCAAATGTATATCAGGATGACTGGCATATCCCGAACCATAGATGACTCAAGACCCGCTACTAGGAGGATGTGGCACACCAGGTGTCTCTCTACTGTGGTGGTATGGGGCCCTTGAAATCCTTCGTGCAGTGTTCCTGTGCTCTAGCTGTGGGGATCCATTGTTTGGTGAGAGTATCGATTTAGCTATAAAAGCTCATGGATAAACAATAAAGTGGTAAGTTCAACTCACACAGAAAAAGGAACAAAGATTAATCATGATTTCCAATATTTAATGTGTTCCTTCTAGTGTTCAATATATCATTCAATACCATGCAAAACTTGACATACTCTTAGAGGATTCACATGTTTAACATTTAAGATAGAGGAGCAAACATATCCAATGTCGATTCAGTTCAAATTCGGAAATTAAAACTGTTTGTAAATTTTACCCAGATACAAGTTATAGGACCCCAACTAGTGCCTTCCTCTGCCACCATTAAATGAAGTCTATTAATTGGTTTGGAGGACGCAATTTAGAGAACAAGACAAAAAAATAAAAAATAAAAAAACACTACCAGCATATTTTATTCTTTCTTTTTTTTTTCTATTTGTTAGATGACCACAATCTTCTAAAAAAGAACAGACATATATATTCTGAACATATACAACAATTTACTCTTGCTATTCAAATATGCAGTCAGAAAGCTATTTAAACATGTAATCAGAACTTTGTGTGTAGTGCACAGTCAGAATAACGTGATTTTAGAAACTTCACCTTAATGCGCTTAAATCGAACTGGCCCTTAATAGCTCTTAGTATTTAAGAGTAAGGAGAAATAAAAAATTTGCACCTAAAAGGTAGGCTATCAACAATACTCAGTGGAGAATCACTCTTAGAAAGAGAAATTCATAAGCTAGATTTCTTTCATCAACCAAATTAGATAGTTAGAAAAATAACTCCATTTTCTATCCAAAACAAAACACAAAATGCCTTCCTTCTAGCGTCATTTGTAGGACATCAAAATCTGTAACATGGTTAGCATGATTCTAATATCCTCATAGAATAATACAACATTCTTCAAAATAAATGACGGAACTAATCTAAGCATGCAAAGAAGACATGAAGTATATCTATTCTATGGTGGATTGGTGCTCTTTGAATATGTGAAAGAGCCCTTTCCCAATCCTTGATAAGCAAGATTGTGAAGATGATGAGATAGACAATGAGATGCTATGAGCTCAAGTTTCTTATAGTGTAAATGCTTTCAAATGTGGATGATGAAGAGCAAGATTGATTCTCAAATGAAGAGAGTAACCTTGCATGAAAAAGTGTTTTTTTTTTAAGGAGAGAAGCCTTCAACTTATAGTTGAACTTGAAGAGAGGAGAGGCCAAATTGATGAATGTGGGATCATTCATAGGCCAATGACAAGATGCCACTTGTCAAGGTGTGAGTGGGTGAGGAATGTGCAAGTCTTGGCCAATGTGCCAATTTCAAATTTGAAAATGGCCATAAATGCATGTGGTTGAGGGTTTTTTGGGGGAATTGTGTTTGTCCAAAAAGTCAAACATGAGAGTTAATGAGAGTATATTCCTTCGGAATATGCCCTTGTGAGGGAAAATAGGTCTTTTTAATAAATCAATTAAAGTGATTTATTGTGCAAGTGGATGAATCTAGAGGATTCATGTAGTTAGGATTAAACTAATCAAGATCTGATTAATCTAATAGATGATTAGGTGATTTTGACTTTTCACTTATATTTTACGATTAAAATAAATCAAAGTGAGAAGAAATTGATTTCAGATTTAATTAAATAAAGGTTTGTTTTGTTTAATTGAAGATGATGATGTTAATTGTTAAATCAAATAAAGGTGAATTTATTTAATTTAAGTGGATGAATTTAGGAGATTTATGATTTAATTAAATAAAATTTGATTTATTTAATCAAAAGATGAATATTGGCGATGCTGTCAAATCTGCATGTCTAGAGTAAAAAATGAAAATGCAGTTTTTTTGTACTTTTTCAATGAAAATGCAAATTAAAGTGATAGATAACAAGTGTTATAAGGACGGGTTCACCAAAACGAACAACCAAAAAGATATAGACAAAAAAAGGGAAACATGATTCCCCAATTAGGTGCCTAGGGTTTTCCACCTAGGAGGATGGAAGAATAACTCTCTTTAACCTAATGATATTATTTTAGTGATTTCATCGAAAGATAGGGAGTGTGTTGTGTGTGTTAGTATTTGTCTAAGTGTCGTAATGTAATAAAATGGACTAAACTATGAAATATATACTAAATGTAAATGTAAACTAAATGACCTGAATGCATGCAAACTAGAAAGAATAGAGGAAAGACATAAATGGCGTGCCTAGGAAATGAAATTTGCAGAAAAGGAGCTCTAGAATCTACTGGAAATGCTCACTGGCACACTTACGTCAAAATGGGAAACCTAGTCCTCTTCTTAGGAAACATGGCCAGAATGGGTTTCTAGTAAAAGATTATCTAGAAACACAAAAACCTCTTTTCAAGGTTGGTACATGGACAAGGTCGCAAATGATTTCAACCTAGTCCTCCTTGTGCTATTGGGAGTTTTAAGATTGGAATCCATAGGTCCCCACTTGCACTTCTATTTTTGATAGAGACTCATGTGACCCGAATCTTGATAAAATGACAGGTCTAAAAGTTGTCTTTTAGCTCATCCTAGGGTTTTGTTGACTTGGGTTGATGTAGATAAAATGATGACACCTTTTTAACACTTTTATCCTTGACTAATCTACTTAAAAATCTGAAAATCACACACAAAAAGAGAAGGAAAAGGTAAGGGTTAGAGAATAGGGGTTTGCCTTAGTCAAAACCCATGTAGGTAATCAAACCCAAATGAAATAGAAATTAAAGGGAAGAGAACTGAAGAATAAGTAAATGTAAGAACTCACCAAACCCTTGTTGAAGATGTCTGCAACATCCAAGAACCAACTCCAATGGAGGTTGCTTGAAGTGCTTAGTGCTTGAATGCTTGCTCAAGAAGATTGAGTGAAAGAGTACATGTGAAGATGAAAAATTATGTTAGAGAGAGAGTGGGAGAGGAAAATGAAGATGAAAACCCTTATTTATATACATGTTATCCCCTAATTTCCCAAAAATAACACATGATAGGTCGACCTTAGGGTTTTGGAGGAAAATTCTCGTTAGAATTTTGTCTTAGTTTTCAATTATATTCCTAAAGGGACTAGGTCACCCAAGGTGGCGACCTAGTCGACTTGAACAAATTGAAGTGGTGGTCGGGAATTAAGAGTTTTTTAATGATGTTTAACGCACTTGTCTCCTCAAACACACTTAATTCGAGCCTAGAAGTGCATTAAGGGACCAATTTAACATAAGTAATGGTGAATTTGTTGATGAAAGGCCTAGGAAAGTGTGAAAATGTATTGCAACACCTTACAACTCATATTGATTGATCTCTTCAACAATTGAGGATGAAAATGTAATCAACAACTTACTATCTACACCATTCCTCAAAATGTTTATTCCATGCCTCCAGGTTCTTTCACACATGTTCTAATACGATATGTTGGAAAAATACGAAGGATCAAGTCTAATTTTTTTATTAAATTCAATTTAATGCAAACATTATAGGAGAAAATACCCTATAAAGGAGAGTTACGTGTAACTACCATAGATGCATATGCAACCATGTAACTACCATAGATGCATATGAAACCATGTAACTACCATGTATGCATAACTAGTTAATTAGCAATGCAATATTGCCTACAAAGTTACCTCCATTGTCCTTCTTAATTTTATTTTTCAAGCTATCGTTCCTCTCAAATATTTTATGTGTACAATTTCAATAAGCTTATTTCTTCATATTTTACTTTGATACATGCCCCCGATTATTTTGGATTGAGGGGCATAATTAGAGACCAATGTTTTCTTTTTTTTTAACTTTTCACTTGGCCAATAGCTTTTGATCCTTCTTTCTCTCATTTGATCTTAGATCTCCTTTTGATAAAGCCTTTTTTATTTTTGAATTTTGATTAATAGTCTTATATTATTTGAGGATGATAATTTTGTTGATCAATATAGGTTATGGATGGAAGTGGATGAATTAGATGGAATGGACGAAATGGTAAACATTTATGATTCATGTAATGGATTCACACTATATTCAAAAAATTTGAATTGTGACTATCCATTTTAGCACTGTTAATGTCAAAGGAAGCTTGCTCATCCTTTACAAGTTGGCAAGAAAGTGTATTAGAAGCAACATTTGGAGATGAAAACCCTAACTTAGGATGTTCAAGATGGAATCATGGTAGCTCGATAGATGGAATTAAAGGTTCAGATAATATTGATATGAAAGGGGGTGATCTTAGATATAATCAATAGAATCATGAAGAAAGAGTGGATTATCATAGATGTCGTGATCAAAAATCATATTATCATCAATATCAAAGGATTGGGATGAATTAGATAATCATTTGGGGTCAATATGGAAGAATTTTAATACATAGTCTCCAATAATGAGGGATCAATGTGTCAAGATGAAGGTAGGGCTGTAGTTCTAGTAAGACAATATTGTGAAATGCCATGACTATTTTGTAAGAACTTGGAATATTGAAATGAATTTGGATCAACATATATTATCACTTTAGTTCCATTGTAAGGAAACTTTATGAACTGATGGAATGAGGATGGAACATCCTACTTGGAATAGATCCATGGGCATGGGTATGTGCAGGATCATGGCGGGCCAGAAAGTGGCGATATATAAGCCATATGATGGCCCATGTGGCTAACGACTTTTTTTTTACCCAAAATTGATGAAACGAAAAGGGTTTTTAGAGGAGATTCTTAGATTTCCACCAGTATAAATTATTTTTTACTTTGAATTTAATAAATAATTATTATTCATTTTCTATTAGAAATACGCATAAAGTCCTAACTGCTAGGCTGATTGAAAAACATCTATAACTTTCAAACAGTATCACATTTTTTAAATCCGAAAGATGCATCACATTTTATGCTTCACATAGTATAGGATTATAAAAAAAAAAAAAAATCATGAATTTTTGACCAAGTTAAGGTGGTTAGATAGACGCGCTTTTATATTTTTTAAAAGTTGTAATAAAAAATTCATAATTAATTATTTACTAGGAAAAAAATTATAAAAAAATATGCATCACATTGGGACATGGGTCCTCTACTTATATCTAAAATCTTATAAAAAAATATTATCATTTTATTGTGGTTAGTGCGGTTAGACACCTACTTCTTATTTTTACCCTGAAATTTAAATACTACTGCATTGAAATTTCAAATTTTCACCAAATAGATTTTTTTTTTTAAAATAAAGGTCTAGTAGTTTAGAAACTACATTCAATTTTCTACAGATTCTATTTTAACATTTTTTTTTAATAATATAGATAACTTATTCAAATTTTTACGTCAAGTTGTCTAACTCTGATGTTTTGTCTTTTTACCCACATACTAGAAGGGTTTTATAGGGGATATCATGGTGTAAGATTTAGAAATTAGTTTAAATGATAACTAGTCTAAAACTAGATGGGTATCATGATAGAGCCTTTATATTGACACCCAAAATCATCATATTCTTCGTTATGGATCTTTGTGTGGAGATCAACAACATCATCAAAATATCCTTGTCACTTAACTAGATTAGACTACAAAGATTAAGTCTTGCTCCACCATCTACCAAAACTCATCCGATTTTATATTTATTGATAATTTAATTTTTATATAAATTAACATCTAAATAGAAAGTTAATATATCCCATGTTTGATCAAAATATCTATGGTAATCCACTCTTTCATCACGATCCTATTGAGGAAATCTATTTCCATTCCATCTCATGAGATACCATCATTCCATCTTGAGCATTCTTAGTTGGGGTATGCATCTCCAAATTTTTCTTCTACTATGCTTTCTTTCCAACCCGTTAAGGCTGTTTAAGATTACTTTGACATTAAAAGTGTTGAAAATGATAATCATGAAGAATCCATTGAAGAAACCACTAATCGCTTACATAAATCTTACATCTTTACAATTTTATTCGTTCTATCCAAATCTTCAACTTCCATCCATCTCCTAGACTTGGATCAACAAGTATCATCCCAAAAGAGTAAGGCTGTCAATCAAAATTAAAAAATCAAAAATATTTTATCGGAAGGAGATGTGAAATCAATTGAGAAATAAGAATCAAGAGAAGTACTTTAGTCAAAATCGAATAAAAATTTATTAGACAAGTCAAAAGTAAAAGCAATAAAAAATTGGGCTCCAATTATACCCCTTCATCCAAAATAATTGTGGGCATCTATCAAAGTGAAATATAAAAAAATGAGTTAATTATAATTATGCAAACATAAAATTTGAGAGCAGCAATAGCTTACAAAGAAGAATTGAGGGTGATGGAGGTGATTTAATGTTTGATGTCGGAAAGGTATATAATTTGATTAATCTTTTTGTTTCATCCATTTATTAATTCTTTATTGATAGATTGTAATTGGTAAATGCTTGAATCTAATGGTTTTTATGGTTGCTATTATTGATTCTATCTTATTTTCCCATTTTTGGTCATACAATTGGTAAACCTGACGTATGTAAGTGCAATGTGATACATACGTGGAATTCTCTAATGCATATATTTTTTGAAACACATATGTTGATAATTGTGATGCATCTATTTTTAGTGATGCATGTGTAGGATATTGTGATGCATTCATTGAATTCTACAATGCAATTGACTGATATTGGATAATTTTTAACTAACAATTTCTATGTAAGTGGCATGCTTCTATTTAATTGCTGGGAGGTGGGGTTGTGTGATGGAGGTGTCATGTTAATTACACCTTATTCTTGAGATACCACATTGTATGATTGTTCTATTATGGTGGAAATATCAAAAATATGTAGGAATTCTAGGTCGATTTTGTGCAAGCAATAAAAGGCATATATTAGGATTAGTGGATATGAGTGCATCCATTATTCACAATATTTGGGGATCTTAACTAAAGTGACTCGAGAAAATCATGAAAAGTGTAATATTGTTTTTTTGGGTGCAAATTAAGATAATCATAGCCCACGGATAAACAAAGACTGTTTCCACATCAAAAAAAAATGAAAACTAAAGAAAACATGTAATAATGAATAATAAATTAGATCCAAACCTTATCTCCCATTAGTTTTATACTTGATTCATAACCAGTGGCTTTTTCAATCCCTTTACTTATTAGAGCCAAGTTTCTAGAAATTGAGAATGCTAGAATTGGAATAAGGCTAGATATGGATAAATATATCTAAAAAGTATCATATTCATAAAATAGAAACATAAATGGATTCTTGTTTAAACAAATCAAATTCTTCTATTTATTATCAATTTATTAATCGCTTCTCTCCCCTCCCAAATGATTCATTATCATTTATTATATTAATTCAATGTTTTGTTTATTACTTAACACAGAAATGAATAAAATAATATTATGTAATACATTTCAAATAATCTAAGAAATGGTTCTAAAAGAGTCTATCCAGTTCAAAAAAATTCATGTTTGTTCATGCTATAATGTGTGAACCAACATGGTTTGATATAAGGGAATTTTCTCTATTGAAATAAGGGGTCTCTTAGGGTCATTGTTTCTAATGATGTGAGATGTGCTAGAAAGTTAAAATTTATCTATTTGTTTGATATTACATATTGAATATTAATATAAAAATATAGTTGAAAAACTTAGAGAACCTCAAATTACTATATTATTCAAATACTTGAAAAAAATAATTAAAAAAGGCTGACAAGCCCAGATAATATCCATTATAGACCTATCAACCGAAATGTTGAATATTACGTGAACAAAAAAAAGTAAGTATTGGAAATAAGGGAAATTCCTTGATTGAAATAAAAATCAATAATTTGAATGTGTGTTGATGCATTATTTTATTATATGAATAGCATGGTTCATAAAATGCATATGAATGATGTAGTGATGCTTTGCTAGTAATCTAGTTCGAATAGAAGATTGGAGGTTTCTTAGTTGTCCATATGTCTAGCAATGCAATGGATATTGTATGAGAAACATAACACCAAATTGATGCTATATTTCTCTAGCAAATTGAAAAGACAATGGAGTTGAATTATATATGATTATAATCGACAATAATATTTGATAATAAAAATTATCATGTGCTCACATTCCACCATGATTTATGATCTATTGTTTAGTATCACAATAATCTTGGGGAATAAGACTCTAGGTTGCAATCGAAAGAATTTTCATTCTTATTATTCTAAATCCTTTATTTTTATTTTTTTATTTCATTCAAATTTCCTCTTTACTCATTTTTGAATAAATTATATTTTGTGTAAGTTGTCGATTCCACATTTAAAAAAAAAAAGATGATGCTTTTGAATCGCAATTTAGCATCAGATCATAGGGACAATATCAGAGAGAAGGAATATAATATTTTCCTAGCTACATAGGGCTATACAGGCTTGAATAGAAGAGATAAAATTTCTTATTACCATAATGATTGAAATTGTTCCAAGAACCCAACATGCATTTTTATTGCATTGGGCTCTTTCATTAACTGATGGAAAGATCAGTTATTTTGTCATTCTCTTCTTTCTAGAAGATAATAAGATGGCTCCATGTTTTCAAACAATTTTTTTTCAAAACAACTCCCAAATTGCTTCAAAAGGTTCCCTTGATGTAGGTTTTTTATGCTCAACATAGATTCTCCAAATGGAGTCTCTATCACCCAAAAATAATAATATGAGACTTCATACACCTAAAAGTGCATAGAGAGAAAATAATTCTTTTTTTGAGGTCTTCATATTGTACTCATTATGTCTGACATTGAATTTCCCTAAGATTGAACATATCAACTAGATCTATAGTTTGAATTAGAGAAAACTTTATATTTGTCACGCTATCATTCTCCCAATTCCTAGAGTAAGACTCAAATCCATTTTATGGACCGGATGAACCAATAAAATATCTTGAAAACCATTGACACATGTGTAAACAAGGTGCTCTAACTAGCTGAGCTATATCCGTTCACAGTTTAGTCTTGAATATATACTAACAAAATGGATCAGTTTTTATCAAGATGAATGATATTTGATTGAATCATTCGATACTATCCCATAGTTAATGTGCATATTTTTTATATCTTAAATTATGTTTAGAATTGTTTCTAGGAATGACTTAGTGGTTAAATTATCGCTTTCATCCGGAGGGGGTGATTGGTTCAAATCCAATAGTAGGTAAAACTTATTTCATTTGATTGAGTAATCAAATAAGTTTTACTTCATTTATTTTATAAGTATATTATTTCCCTTTAAATAATGACTATTTTTAGATCATTATCGAAGTTGAACTTTACCAAGAAAGAGATGACTAAGTAAGTTAAAGTTATAAATCTCAATGATTATTAACTAATCAACTCATTACAGAGCATTTGTGTATTTTAAAGTTTTTTACTAGTATTAGCAATTAGAATAAATATCCAAGTTTTTTATTTATTTTTTAAAGAGAACCAATCCTTTTATTCTTGAAGTTTGTGCACTTATAGAAAAGAAGTTAGGACATATTTCTTAGATCATCATCTCAGTATTAGATGTATCTCTCCTTCTAGTTAATATTCCTAGAATTTACAATTTGTTGATCATTAAGGATAACGATACAAATGGTCAGCCAATAAGTGTGACTTGTGAGGTACAATAATTATTAGGAAATAATAAGATTAGACTTTTAGCTATGAGTTATATAGATTTTTTGATGAGAGGCATGAGAGTAACTAATATAGGAGGTCCACTTAGTGTTCTAGTTGGTGAAACTACTCTCGAGAGAATTTTTAATTTTTTTGGGGAACCCGTTGATAACTTAGGTCTTGTAGATGCTCTCACAAGATATCTTATTCATATATTTTCTCCCACCTTTACATAGGTGGATACCAAATTTTCAATCTTTGAAACAAGCATTAAAGTAGTGGATCTTGTAGCTCCTTATCGCTGTGGGGGAAAAAATGGATTATTCAAGGGAGCTGGAGTGGGTCAAATAGTGTTAATTATGGAATTAATCAAAAAAATTGCTAAGGCTCATGTAGGAGTTTCTGTATTTTGTGGAGTAGGAGAACATACCCATGAAGGAAATTATATTTACAAGTAAATGAACTAATCGGGAGTCATCAATGGAAAAAATATATCAGAATCCAAAGTAGCTCTACTTTATAGTTAGATGAATGAACCACTAGGAGCTCATATGAGAGTTGGTTTAACTACTTTAAGGATGGCTGAATATTTTTGAGATGTCAATAAACAAGATGTACTCTTATTTATTAACAATATCTTCCTCTTTTTCCAAGAAAGATCAGAGGTATCTGCATTATTAGGTAGAATTCCTTCTATGGTGAGTTATTAGCTAACTCTTAGGATGTAAATTGGATTTTTACAAGAGAGAATAACCTATACCAAAGAGGGGTCTATAACCTCCATTCAAATAGGTTATGTACCTACAAATGACTTGACTAATCTCGCTTCTGCTAAAACATTCACACATTTAGATGGTACTATTGTACTATCAAGAGGATTAGCTACCAAGGGGATCTATCAAATGATAGATCAGCTAGATTCTACATCAACTATGCTACTCCACCCACTAGATTCTATGTCATCCTGTTTATTGACACATACTTAATTTGCAAGCAATTTGTTGTTCAATAACTCTTTTAACTAACAATAATGTTTCCTAGTCAACTCACTATGGATCCTAGCTTTCATACCTAATGTCCAATAACTTCCATACCCACTACTAATGTGCATAATGTCGAAACAATGGTTTCTAATGTCTCGTAAGAGAGCATAAGAAGGATAGATGAAGAAACATAAAAATTGCAAAACTTTGTGACCTCTAAAAAAATTGCTAGAAGTGTCATTCTTGATTTAGATAATGTGTGGAAAATTATTGAAATGAACATGGAAGGGACATCATGCAAATTCTAACTCATATTATTGATAAACATGTTCCTACAATGACTAGTTGTGCTCAATATTTGGGGTATACTCAAATCCAAGGTGGAAAATTAATTCCTCCTTCCACAACCCCTACCTCTATTCCTACATACACTAGTACTCATATTACTACAACTATTCAACCTATTAGCAATTTCAATACTTCCTTAGGTATTTCAACTAGGAATCCCTCTAGCTCTATATAGTCCAATCTCACATCTTCTCACCCATATCCCCTCACAAATTTAAAATTCACTTATGTTAGAGTAAAGGTCTTAACTTAATTATGTTGATTAAGTTACCTTTATTCCCTTCTTAAGATTTCACGTTAGTTTCCATAAAGTGACATTTAATAATCATATTAATTATTAAATGTTTTCCTATTAGGGTTTTATTAGGGTTTGCATGATCTCCTTTTTATAAGGATATATCTCATTGTATTTCATATCAATTCATTCTCTCATTCTCTCTGATATATACATTTTCAGTTTTCAGAAAACCCTTGTTTGTTTGTCTCCATCTCTTCTTTTGTGACAAGTTATTTGCATGCAAGTGATCTTTCGGGTTTGTGAAGTTGTATTTTCTCAACTCCTACATGGTATCAGAGCTCCACACCTGCTGCTTCCTATTCTTGTTTTGAAGATTTTTGGAGCTTCAAGGGTTTGGGGCTTATTTTCTTGATCTAGGGCATACTTGCAATTTTGAAGCATTTTTAGCTGAAATGGATTTCGCTATTGCATCCGCAGCAGTCCAAAACCCCTAAATTGACTGTTCATTAGTCCATTTTGGACAAATTCAAAATTTGAAGCAAAAATTTTTTGCTGGTATGATTGTCTGTTTGCTGGTGAAAAAAAAATTCCCTTTTTTTGTCATTTTTTTATTTCGGAAAAATACGATCATTTTTTTTTTTAAATCGAGAAAAAAAAAAATACAAAAGGAAATACTTTTGGAGTTTAAAATTTTGTATGAGGGTACTCGCATGTACCTGCATACCTATGGGCCCTTAGGTATGCCAGCCGGCCGACGGACTGATAGTACCGCCGTCGGTGGTACACTGTTAGCCGTAGGCGGTGGTACACTGCCAGCCATAGGCGGCAGCCCCCACCTGTGCATTTACGGTGACGTTCATTTGGCCATTAAATTTAACCCAGTAGTTTTGTTGTGATGGCCATATGACCGTCAAATTTAACCCAGCGTTGGTTTTTCCCCTCTTTGGAGCTGATTTATTCCAGAGGCCGTAACTTGTATATACGATATCATTTTTTGGAAAACAAGATATTGTCAGAAAGATGGTTTTCTCATCTTTCTAGTGGTGTGAGTCATATCACATCTTTTTTCTACTGGTGCATTCTATAGCCAGTTGATGACAAAGGGGCTATTTTCAATCTCAAGCTCATAACTTTTGATCAGTTTCTCTATTTTTTGCAATCTTAGCGGCGTTGGAACCGTATTTTAGAGCTCTTCAGTTTCATCCATTCCATTTTTCCAGATTTCACTCCAAGTATATTTTATTTAGTTCTTTGTGTTTTCACACTGTAGTGGATTACCTGGACATATTTGCTCTTGGAAAAATTTTGTTTGCATGGGATACTTTTTTTTGGCTGTTTTTCATGTGTTTCCAGCATTTTGTCCTTTGAGGAAATTTTTGAGCATCATTTGTAAGCTATCTTTTATGTAAATGCACTAAAATAAAGTGCCACACTATTGTACATGCATCTTTTGGGAATTTTGCACATAAGGTTGTGCCATATTTTGTACTTGCACTGATATTATAAAGTGCCATGAGGGGTTGTGCAGTTTGTCTTTGTTTTGCCATCACATCTTTGTCTAGTGAGTGTCCCTCCATGACGACAGTGAATCCATACCATGGGGGGTAGTGTAGTTTTCCTTTGTTTGCTATCACACCTTTGTCCGGTGAGTGTCCCTCCATGATGACCATGGATCCATATGATTCCAGCCTCATGCATGTGTGCTTTGTTTTGCACACCACTTTTTTAGTTGTAGGTGCTATCTTGTGCAGTTTTAGATGTTTCTTCTCCTTCATGCACTACAGGGTGTTTCACATCATTTCAGTGGATGTGTCAGGCTCTCCCAGTTCAGCATTATGGGGGGGAGTATTATATTGTTCATGATTCTTCCTTGGTTTTGCCTTGGAAGGGATCTTCTATCTTCAGTAGAGGTTCTTTGAAACACCATAACAATCATCTTTCTACAGTTGTTTATAACTTCTTCTGCTTCAGTGATGTTTCTTCTTAGCTTTCTGCATCCCATTTTGGAGTAGAGCTTTTTCCCATGAGGTTTTCTCTATTTCTCCATTTTATAAAGATTTGGTTGTATTTGGGTACCTAATCTGGCCTAGTTGCTGGGACCCATGTTGCCTTCTTGCATTGTAGTTACCTTTGCTTTCTTTCATTTGTTTGTAGCTGCACTTTTTTTCATCTTAAGGGGGGGTGTTAGAGTAAATGTCTTAACTTAATTATGTTGATAAAGTTACTTTTATTCCCTTCTTAATATTTCACGTTAGTTTGCATAGAGTGACATTTAATAATTATATTTATTATTAAATGTTTTCCTATTAGGGCTTCTATAAGGGTTTTTTCTATTAGGGTTTTATTAGGGTTTGCATGATAGCCTTTTTATAAGGATTGATCTCATTGTATTTCATATCAATTCATTCTCTCATTCTCCCTGATATATACATTTTCAGTTTTCAGAGAACCCTTGCTTGTTTGTCTCCATCTCTTCTTTTGTGATAGGTTATTTGCATGCAGGTGATCATTGGGGTTTGTGAAGTTGTATTTTATCAACTCTTACAGCTTCTCCTCTGCATACATACACAACTCCATCTTATTCATTTCTATTTCACAATACAAACAATGACACAATCCTTAACACACTTTTACAAAATATGTCATCCCTTCAATAACAAATCACTACACTAACTCAAAACAGCAATGGAAAACCTTCACAATACATCAAAACCAACCCATGATACTTGTAGAAATTGAGAACACAAATGTTAGAAGGTATAGAGGTTCCTAGGTTTCAGAAATATGGTGGGAAAGGAGATCATGATAGCGATGTTTCTACTTATAGAGCCTTATGTAGTGACTTCATTTATGAAGATAAAATACTGGCTAAACTCTTCCATTTATCCTTGAAAGATACTTCTTTATATCTATTTTTTTCTTTATCGAATAATTCAATATGTTCATTAAATGAACTTATTGATGCCTTCTACAAACACTTCCAGATTCACATGGGTCCTAATATGACCCTATCTGATTTAATGACATGTAAACAAAAGGATGATGAAAAGGTCACTAATTTTATAGCAAGATACAAAAGTATTTACTCCCAAATAAAAATTATGATTCCTAACACCAACCTTCAAAATATTTTTATTTTCAATTTTAAAAAATATATATCCACGCTAAACCTGAGATGTTAAAATTCCATCCTTTACTAGTTTGTGTACAACCCTTCATTATTGCCAAAATTTGGCTAGTAGCCATGAAGTGAAAACATCCTCTAACCGTCGTGAAAAAGTTTGAATACACACCTCAAACCAGTTACCAACCTTTCAAGAAAAAATTAAGGTATTTTTACAACTTAATCCTCCTCAATAAAATAAACAAGTTGACACCCAAGTGGCTTCCATAAAGACGAAAAGATCATATGCCTTTAGGGATAAAAATATGCAATTCAGTCCCCTACCTAATACCCAAGTCATAATACCAAGTTGTAGCTCTTAGACAAGAATTTGATTTACCTATCTCATATTAAAGATCCCGATCCTACAAAAACTTTACCTTCAAACTATAGATGAAATTCCTATTTTCCATTTTCATGAACAAAATGGACATGATATAGAAAATTGCAAGCATCATAAACATCTTGTGCAAGATCTCATTGATTCTAATCATATCCTAATTGATGGTGTTAATGATCAAGTTAATAAGTTTCTAGCTTCTCTCAATCAAAATTTATAAATCTTTACAAATCCTCTGCCAATTTATAATATCTCCTTTGTCAAAGCTAGTGACTCAAAGAATGGTGTGATGAGTGTTGACATGGATGATGAAAACATAAATGATAATGAGGAAGACTTCATGAAATATGTGGTTGGATTTATTGACCTTAAACCTTTTAAGGGCCCAACTAATATGCCCCTTGAAATTTCTTTCTCCAAAGATGACATTATTAAACATGAACCTAATGGTCCTCTTTACATATTCAAAATAATTAATGACGAGCCTACTAATAGGATGTTAATTTATATTGCTTGTGTAGATAATGTAATCACTAAAAAATTCCTATTTGTGCATGATCTTTATCAAGATACATATGAAAAACTTAAGCATGGATCAAAACACATAATGTTTTTTCTTGTCCTACAAGGGGTTCGATAAATATGCATTTAAAATTTGGGCCGAAACAATTTAAATGTCTCATTCACCATCATCCCAAATTTTGACAATTTTTTGTGTGAAGTTAGGCTACCAATGGATTCTCTCAATGAATGTCATCCCATCAATTATGCATAAATGTTTAAATTTTCCATTTGCAAATGAGATCTTTACTATGCATCATAGTGGCTTCAATCCTATGTCTTCCCATGGGAACTTCTGATTGGAATTATTTTTGCCCGATCCTATAAAACCTATTAGACCCTACGAAAACTTCTTTTTCAAATCCTATCAAAAGTTTAAGGAAAAAGGAATAACAAAACTATCCGTTATCAATATGTCTCAACCCATGATTCAGCCTCATATCCTTGATGAGACCATGATTGAACCAAAATCTCTTCCAAGTAACCAAGACCAGCCTATGACAAATCATCCACCTATTTCATATAAGAGACTACAGGATAATCAAATAAGTCTCGTTGTGCCTCCTAAAGTAAAACAAGTTTACAAAGATAAAGAGAAAGTGATTGAAAAATCTCCATGTTTCCTTTCATTCCTCCCTTAAGGGAAGGAAAAAAAACTATGGTTAATAAATAGGTAGTCCTACAAAATCACAACTTCGAATCAAATGAAAATAAGCTGAAATGCTAGAGATCTTAGGTGCAGATGGCATTCTATTACTTGTTTTTTACAAGTGAAATAAAAAAAGAATAACATAGAAAATATAAATCCAAACTTGTCACAAGCAATGCATGATGCCTCTCTACCTTCGTAGCAACATAAACAACACCAACCTTCTATGGATATTATAATTAGACCTCCTATTCTGATTAACTTAGATGATGAGGTTAAATGCAAGAACATGAGTCAACGAATCATGGATGTTTTTTCCTTCAAAAAAAACTTGAAATCGACTTCAAAAAATGAGATGCCACTTTTTAATAAATGGGATCTCATATAGGTTTCGTACCTTGAGCCAAAAAATAGGATCCCACTTTTTAAAAAATGAGATCCCATTTCATAAAAAATATTTTTTTATGAATTTAAGAAAAGGATCTCATTTCAGAATGAGATCATTCTTTTTTTTTAAATGAGATCTTGTTTTAAAAATGGGATCCCATTTCAAAAAAAAATTTAAAAAAATTATGTTTTTTTGAAATGGGATTTCATTTTTAAAAAAGTGGGATTCTATTTTTTTTGACGAAATTAGAACCCATTATAGATTCTAAATATGTAAATTTTTTTAGAATTGGACTTTTTTTTTCTATTTTTCAATCAATTTTTAATAAAACGGGTCCATAAATTTGAAATATCAAGGTTTTTTATTATTTTAATAAAAATTTTATTAAAAAAAGAATTTGTAAAATATATTGCACAAAATTGTACTTTAGAAAATTATTTTCAATTTTATTTAAAAAAATAAATGATAAGTTTAGGTCATCTTATGCATGGAATACATGACGATTTTTCAAAACGACAAATATGGCTAATAGAAATTTAACCAAAAAAATATTCAATAAAAAAAATACAAAAAAAATATTGAAAATGTATTTCAATGAGTTAGAAATCTTTTCCCAAAAGGATTTAGAAAAAAACAATAATTTAGGTCAAAATATGGATGACTTAAACGTGCATAGTATGGTAAAAAATGGTGACTTTTAAAGAGTTTTTTTTAGAAATGCCTATTGAAAATCAATTTGTAGCATCTCGATATTGAAATAAATTAAATATTTGGAAAGCATACTTTGAGTACTACATTTTATGAGTAGTAAATTTTTCCAAGATTCCATCTCTAAGTGCTTCAAATTTTAAGGTCAAATGTGTCAAATTCAGAAAATTGGGGTAAACAGTTCCACTCTTTGGCCAATAATTGGACACAGCTTTTTGCCAGTACCCATGATAATGAAACTCATAAGATTCATGAGGAAGAGCATAAAGATCTAAATTCCTTGTTTTCCTCTTCCATGAGCTTCAATGATGATCCTTCGAATAAGAGTGTTGAACTTGGTTCTTGTCCTAGTTTGGCACTTGATGTCCCTTTCACTAGTTATCTGCATTTCACATATACTAAACAAGATTGGGATGCAGATGACCTACTATAGGTTGACTCACATGCGCCTTACAATTCTTTTGATTTGTTTTCTTTTTAATGTTCTTTGTGTGATTGCATGTGTGTAATGCGATCTCCTTGTAGTGTTATGTTCAAGGTATCTCTTCATGTGCATTCTGATATGTTGTCAGCCCCACCATAATTGTTGTCACAAGAGAAAATCAATTAGTTGGAAAAGAGAAGGAACTTGGATAAGACTACGAAAAAGTTGGTTTTGGTAGGTCTTAGACATGGGAAACACGGGCATCAACTTAGTTGTCTGAACAATAAATAAGTTCTTGGAAGTGTAGAGAACACTTGAGGGCACAAGGCAATTTTGCGAGCAATTTGAGTGGAAGTACAAAGAAGCTTACTTGAAAATTGAGGCCATACTCGCGTTACCAAGTGAGGTTTGGGAGAAAGACCTTGCCCTCAAGGATGATGACCACTAGTTAGTGGATGTATGGAAACAAGATTTTAAATATTGAAAGAGAAAGATGGAGTAGATCCTAGAACGATTAATTCCAGATATCAAATGGGCCAAGGAGGCCAAAGGAGATTGTGCTCAGTACCTCAAGCTAATGATGGGTATGAGCTGCCTGTCATTGAAATTAATCCAGAGAGCATGAAGCCTCACTTCTTAAAGAACATGGAAGATGGGATGTCAGTTGAAGTTACCAGGAATTTCATGAGTTTTTCTACTCGATCCTTTGCCCAGTCTGAGCTTTTCAGAACAAATGCATCCAAGTATGGCAATGACTGGAAGAAGCTCGTTAATAACTCCCAAGAATGGAGTTACCAACTACTACGATCAGACATGATGGAGGTGAATAAGCTTCGACCATTGATCTTGAGCTGCGTGGGGTATGTATATTTGAAGAAGTAAAAGGGAAACTGTGTCATTGATGATGAATTTCTATAAGAGTAGCTACAACAAAGGGAAAACAACAAAAGGACAAAACTGCAACAGTGCTACCACTAGTAGATGAAATAGGGAAAAGACAAAAGATGTTTAAAAAATGTAATATTTTTGAGGGTATGTAAAACCCCAGTGTAAAGTGAATCTTGGCCATTTATTTTTCTTTATGGAAACTATAAATAAGGCTCTCCTCCTCTCATTTTAAGAGAGTTGAGTTGTTGTAAAGGCATGCTGCAAAAATTGCAATAGAAAATATAGTCATTTCTTGTTGTATTTTGGATTTCTCCACATTTTTCATGATTCTTCGCTCATTAGTTAAAACTTTACTTTAAGTTATTTTGTTGTCCTTTGAATTTGGTAGATCTAGTATGTTGTCTTTGGTTATGAAGTTTTTTTTTTGTGTGTAAGCTTTCCTTGTCCATAATTTTGGTCGTTTGTTGTTGGTAGGTGACTATGTAAACTTAGTTTGGACTATAATTCCATAGTTGCTCCTTGAACTTTGTCTTTTTTCACATCTACATGGTGAATGAATGATGAATATCTCCAGTGCTTAGAAGATATCATAGATTTCATGATACTGTGATAATTTTTGTTGAGTGAAATCATATTTTAGGTTTCAGTGTGGGATTAGGTGTAAAGCACAAAACACTTCTTAATAAGACATTATATCAAAGCAATAATCAATTGAAAGCGTCATATTGTTCTCTATCCTCAAAGATTTATTAAATCATAATGGCTCCCAGATCGTGAGTGGACTATGATTGTTAAAATGACAATTCAAAGAATGAGATGGATGCTAAATACATGAAAATAATCCTATATGATGATTTCTAAATGATTTAATATAAAAAGTTACAAATGAGGAGCTATAGGAGGCAACCATGATATGAAAAATTGATTACTTGATGCTTGGATGCTTGGATTCTTGAATGCCTGAATGCTTGAATTCTTGGATCCTTGGATGCTTGAATACTTGCATGCTTGGATGAAATTCTACCGATTAAACTTGATAACTTGGGGATCCTTTTCTTGGTTCAATGAGGCTATATTTATAGAATTTATGGTTGTAGAAATACAGAGGGAAAGCATTGAGAGGATTGGATTCAATCTGGAGGATTGAATGGTGAAAGATGGAGGAGATTGAGATAATTTTGGTGATTGTCTCTACCCATGAAAACACCAGGAAAGAGAAGAGGAAGGATTGATGGAGGAGGATTGATAGAATATTTTGGAATTTGTCTCCAATTTGTCTCCAAAACTTCTCGTGAAGTTTCAAAGAATTAATTGTGACATATTTTAGACATGGTTTAGATATAGGATATCTAATTCATTTTTGAGAGAATATAAATGGAATATTCCTTGTGCTTTAATTCAAATATTTTTTATTTATTTAAATTAGCAAAAGAGGGATAAATAATTTAATAAAACAAACTATAGGATAGTTGTTCATTAAATTAAACAGAAGAATATGGAAATTAATCAATAAAGTGTTTGATCTTTCTCTAATTAATTTAAGATTGATGTGATAGAATAAAATAGGGATTTGATAATTAAATCAAACAAAGTATTAAATTATGTTTATTTAATTAAGATGAATTTAAATGTGAACTATATAAATAAATATTTCTATTTATTCGATAGTATAAGAAATTAGGATAATTAATCAAATAATTTGTATTTAATTTATTTGTTGCTCCAGACCAATTTTAGGTGTATACATTTGGAAACTGTCCACAATAGGAACCTCCATGATCATTGTTCATCGATAGTTGCAGATCTAGGAACCTTCTTTCTTCCGTTCCTCTTTTCCATTTTTTTAAGAAACAATTTGTGTTAAGGTTCATTGCACATTGTAAAGCCAATTCCAACAAAACAATGGATTTCAAGACTGTTGTTTGAACCTATAGAAAAGTGCACTAGTTTCCTACCTAAAGAACTCCTTTGACAGACCCGATTTTCTCACAACTTTACCTTTCATAAGGCCACCTTGTGATTCAAGCAAATCACATAAATTAACTAAAATATTCCAAGAATCGTCATGACCTAACATCCGAGAGACCTTGGGATAGTGTTCTGCAATTTGATTGTGGAAGATTTTCTTTCAAGAG
Source organism: Sequoiadendron giganteum (assembly GCA_007115665.2). Taxonomy (NCBI): domain Eukaryota; kingdom Viridiplantae; phylum Streptophyta; class Pinopsida; order Cupressales; family Cupressaceae; genus Sequoiadendron; species Sequoiadendron giganteum. Next base: position 845,393,118 of record CM021101.1, on the reverse strand, counting down.
AGGTAGTGCACCTACTTATTACCTATGTTGTGAAGTACATAAAAAAACCATCAACATATACTTTACTCCTACTTGATTCGCCTCCCTTTCAAAAGATTCCAAAAATGTGCCAGTATTAATGATTTTATCCATACTACTCACTAGCATGTCATTATCCGAGTCATCACAACTCAATTTGATTTGTCAATTGATGATTTCATCTACCCTGTCCTACCATTGCTGCAGTGATCTAATATTTCCTTCGGCATCTACAATATTTGTTAAAGATGTGTCACTCCAGTCATCAAAAATCTTTACCAACTCTTTAATCCTCCTACTCAAATCATCACGTAAGGCCTGAAAACCTTGCATTGACTTCACAAAGTCTTGAGTTGGCCTTAATTGTTGAGGCCTATTAGCTTCCTCAAATCTAGAGGTTTCATACATAACATCTAAATCATAGGCCCTAGGGATCCATTTCTCAATTAAAGGGTAAAATAATTCCTGATCCCTAGTTATTTTTCTAATTGAATCCAAAAACAAATAATATAAAGAATTGACAAATGGCAATCTACCATCAAATCTCTCATTTAGGTGCCTCAAAATTGTATTGACAAACTCATTTTTCCTAAAAAATGATCCCTCCTCACTTTCTTTTAGAGCTACCTGTAGCTCTATAATCTTATAAAGAATTTTCTTTTGCGTTGGATCTACAGAGTACTCAAACTTCTCTTCAACTGGCTCTAACGAAGGACTTGGAGTAGCAGCCTGGATGGGAGATCTCGGAGTGCAAAAAATTGGAGAATCTAGGGGTACTGATCTTGATGTTGAAGGTAATGCAAGGGGACCTAAAGCACTAGAAGACTGCACCACATGCTTGTACTTCAACCTGTCTACTTTAGTTTGGAGCTCAACATTTCTTTGCTACATTCTACTATATTCCCCAATAATTATATTGTAGTTCTCCATTAGAATTTTCTTCTCAGCTTCTTCTCTTTCAGCTGTCTTTTGGGACAATTTGGCCACATTCACAATCAAGTTTGTAGCTTAAGGTTGTTTTGAAACATGGGGAACGAGCTGACCAAAACATAGGAAATAATAAATTCTAGGAAAACCATTTAAATTAGTTATAAAAAGGGGCCCGACATAGACAATGTAATGAGGCATATGTCATTTTAACTCCCACTCCAAAAAGGTAATGGCCAAATAGATTTTACCCAAGGTTTTACAATACGACATTAAGATTTTTTAGGAAATCCAAAGTAAAACCTAACCTTAACATCCTCCTAAACAATGTAGTAGACCAAGACAAGGGTGAACACAAAATGGGATTCAAAGAGAAAAATTTGAAGCTCCATCAAAAGGCATAGGGATAGCTACAAAGCCAAATAGATTTCAGGATTCAGGCTTAGAGGGTTGAACAAAGAACTGGGAATGTTTGATAGTGGATAGGTAGAGCCATTTAGCTATGATAATTTTGAAGACTACTTCATAAAGATGTATTTTTCCCTTTGCCATGTTTCAGAAATAGATTTTAGACCTTAGATGCCAGTGTCTTATAAAAGCAGCTATGGTATATTTATTACCTAAAGTTCTTGAATTCATCATCACCCTATACAAATGTATCTATTTTTATTTGAACAAGAAAGAAAGAAAGCAACCAATTTGTAAATATTGTGAGATATTTATAGCAACAAACTAAAAAATGAAAAAAAAAAGGTGAAGGCCTTGTTGGTTGTTTTTACTGTAACTAGGTTTATCTTCTATTCTACCTATAGAATTGTCAATTCTAATCCAGGGAAGATCGAAGTACTTGGACCAACTGAATAGGATTTTATCAATAAACCTCCTAAAATTTGGGCTATGCAAAACCCAAGAGGGTGGTCCCTATAATTTTTTTATAATCTCTACACAGAACTTATAAACAATCATTAAAAAATAATAGATAATCCCATTTAATAGCTCATCAAAATAGAATAATACTGAATTTAATTGGATTTTCATCAGTAATACCAACTACTTGGAGCATGAGATAATTACAACAATATTTCATAACTTAAGATAATCATTTAATTTCGCAATTTGGTAGAAATATCTAAGAAAAGACAAACAAACACAAAACCTCACACATGCATACAATTTAAACCAGTGTCATATACCATTGGGGAGTCAAGTTCACAAACATTTAAAACCCTATGACAAGTTCAAACACATAGCATATAAAATCTGTTACAAAAATTTCCTTACAACATCATGAATTTATATCCTAACCGAGTACTTCTTACCAAATTCATTTATAAACACATCCAGCTATAACTCCATCAAGCATTTTAATTAATTATTTCAATTAAAGCCAAAATGGAAGTCATACAAACCCACGAAACTGAGATGAATGCAATAACCCTTGATTATACTATTCAAAATTATGATATGCATATACAAAGGAGAGAAATGAGCTTGAAATGAATCATGATAACTCAAATGCTAGTACTGTTATGAAACATCAAACCTTCATAAACCCAAAGCCTGACTATAAAATGACACAAAAATTAAACTGCATTTACACTCAAACAATCAGGCATTACAACTTGCTCTACAACTATGCTTAGAATCAACCTCAAAATATCTAACTTGCCAAACCTTATTTCTGGCCTTGAAATCCTTTTTATAGAGAATGAAGGAACAAACAAGCATCGGGCCAGAAAATACAAATGTCACCAGTCAATTGGACCACCTTGTCACCTTTCAAAAATATGATTACAATTGCCAAGTCCTAGAGCATCTTCTTGTTAATTCCACTCATTAGGGAATAACAGTTATGTTTTCCAAACTTCAAAACCTACACCAAAAAGCTGCCATGGCGACAAAACCCTAATCAGTTACAACTATAACCATTGAATTGTTAGTCGCTAGTAGTAGATACCATTTTACTCCTCTTTGGTTAAATACTTTTCCACTCATTTATGATACTCTTTATCCGTTGGCCAATCAAAATTCACCACCTCATTCACCTTAGTATTGTAATGTGTAAATTTCACTACAACCTGATTGGTTTCTCTTTCAAAAGATTCTAAGAATTTGTTGGTATTAATTATTTTATCCATGCTACTTACCAAAAAATCATAATCATAATCATCACAAATCAATTTGGTTTGTGCATTAATAACTTATTTTTCCCTTTCTTTCCATTGCTGCAATGTTTTAACATTTCCTTGTGCACCAATGATGTATGGCATAAATGTATCATTCCAATCATCAAAGCTCTTTACTAGCTCCCTAATTCTTCTAATCAAATCATCAGTTAGGGCTTGGAATCACTTGAATGATTTCAAAAATATTTGAGTAGGCTTCAATGACTGGGGCCTATTGTCTGCATCAAACCTAGAACCCTTATACATAACATCTAGATCATTGACCCTAGGGATCCACTTCTCAGCCAATTGAAAAACTATTTCTCAATCCCTATTGATATTTTTTATTCCATTAAAAAATAAAGAATACAAATAATATACAGATGGTAATCTACTATCCACCCTCTCATTTAAATTCCTAAAAATTGTTTCCACCACCTCATTTTGTTTGGTAGTTTCATCATCCTCACTTACCTTTAAGACAACCTATAATATGTGATGTTATTTCACATTTTCTTCTTGGTGGCATCGACATAATAATCCACTTCTTCTTCAACTAGCCCCGGTGTAGGACTAAGAGCAGGTGTCTGGATGGGGGATCCTAGAGTAGAAACAATTTAAATAGTAGGGGGAACTAATCCTGAAGTAGGAGGTAATACCCAAATACTAGGAGCACTGGAGGATTCTCCTACCTGCCCATATTTCAGCCTATCTACTTGAGATTGTAGCTCAGTATTCCTTTGCTCCATCCTACTATATTCTCTAGTTATTATGTTGTACTTCTCCATCAAACTCTTCTTTTTAGCCTCTTCTCTCTCAGTTATCTTTTGGGAAAACTTGGCCACATTAACTACCAGGCTTGTATCTTATGTTTTTAAAGTTTCAAAATCTCTCTTGATAATTAGCCCTCCCCTTAGGTTTGGACTAATATCTGTTACATTTGGTTTTCTTCTCTAGGGTGCCAATGCTTATATGGCTAGAGTTTCATACTCCTAACTGAAGGAAAAATCTTGTAAAGTTGCCTTATCCTCTTCTTCACTATTTTGTATAGGATGCTTGGATTGTATGATAGAATTGAATGCTATAGCATCGTCTATGTCCAACTCAGGAAAAATTAGGACACCTGTTTGGGTCACAAGTCTCCTTCCATCCTTAGGAGTGATTTTTTTGAATTCTTTCATCAATTCAGCCTTGACCTCATTATCATTCTCCTCCTTAGAGCTATCATATCTTGACTTTATCCTTCTCTTGTATTAATCCTTGTACTCCTCCAGTTTCATCCTCCAAATTAGTTGGAAGAATAGAAGAGTCTTTACAAAAGCATCATCATCTAGGAATTCCTTGCATGCCTCCATCTTGGCATCTTGTACACATTGCCCCTTTATATCCATATCATAAAGCACCAATTTTGTTGATCTAGGAGGGGAAGGGATACCAACTTGCATGTCTTGATCAGTCAAAATTATATCATCCATTAGAACCTCTTGTGTTTCCTCAATATTTTTCTTCTTAGGGATTGGTTGTGATGGTAGCACTGGAAGATCACTTCTTGGTGGTGAATCTAAATCAATAATCCTTATCCCTCCAGGTGCTATGATCCTTGGGGCTGGCTGTGATGATGCTTTCACTATTTTTTTTTCCCTTCCTAGCCACCTCATCCTCCTCACTACTATCATGCCTCTTTCTCTTGTATAGAGGTTTGTCAAATAGGGGCTGATAAGTTTTCCTTGTTTCCTCAGGCCTCTCCTCTAGTCTTTGAATTCCAAAATCCATTTCCAAATTGACCTTCTTGGTCATCAAGGTGACCATGATCCCTTTAAAATTATCCAACAAAAAAGAAATTATCTTGTGGAATGGAGTAAAATCAATTAATGGATCATATTTTTGATCCATTCTATGCACCTTGGCCAATAGATTCTCATAGGCAATCCATTTTTCTTTATTCAATTCCTGCATATTCAAATTAAACTCATTTTTTATTAGGTTCTCATAAAAATTGAATTCATGTACAAATCTGCCACCTTTAATTCATTGCCTGAACAAGGAAAATAATCCCTCAGGATCATGTTGTCTCCTATATCCACTCTTCAAATGATAGTCATACAAAAACCTTCCAAAGTAGACCCATCCTCCCTTGGATAAGACAAAGTTTGAAACAACAGTATAATCAGGGAACAAATTCCCTTTTCCTCTCCCTGTCAAGTTGTCTTCATGAATACAACCTAGCTACCACATGACCTCGGAAAATCCCATCCTTGATGGTACATTATATGGGAGAATGTGAGGGGCTTCCTAGAAACCAAATACCCTTAGGATAGTGCTCACAAGGTACAAAATGATGTCATCCCAATTTTGCCAGACATTTAAATCAGGATTCCTAACCTTTGGTCAGAGGAATTCATGCAAATATTTAGGAACTCTTGGCACATATACCACCAACCTCACTCTGAGTCTTGAGGCAATGCAGTTATCAAACTGCACAAAGCTGGCACGTCCCCTATTGCAAGATAAATCTACACTCCAGAGTTGTAGTGGTAACCTTTCAACATTCACCTCTTGCCTCAACTCCATCTACTCTAAGAAGAAGTCAACATTCCTATACAAGAATATATGCATTAATAGGAAGTACTGAAAGAAAGGAGTGTTGACATCACCCGCAAGAAACTTCGTTAAACCATCATGTATCTTTTCTGTAAAAAAATATGCATAGTCATACACCATGGAGAAATTGGGATGTTGAATCTGAGCCACCATAAAAAATATATGCAATGGGCATCACTTTATTTGGGTTGAATCCCAAAATTTGGCACAATTTATAAAGTGTTGCCAAAAAGTGATTGGAAAATAAGCTTAGCTTGAAAGGCTCCTGGTCATTTGGGCTAATGTGAATCGTTGAAATTCCCACCCTAGCTAGGTGAGGAGGAAGTAACTTTAACCTGAAAAAGAGGCTTTGACCTCACATATTCTTGCCTCATTTCCTCAAAATCAATTTGGACCAAGAATGAGCTAGACTCACTCAAATCATAAACCTGTTGAATTTCAAATACACTTATGCTTAGTGAAATCACACCATCAGTATCCCTAATTTCCCTTGTAACTGGGTCATAACATGCAACCACTGCTCTGAGTAGGTCCACATCAAAAAACACATTCAGAATTGCTAGTTTCTCCATGTCGTATTTCCAACCATTTGAAAAAGGTCGGGGTAGGTTTCTTTGTCCATACCATAGCCTGAACATTTCCAGACCTATCATTGGAACACTAGTATCTGCAATATTATGGTTTTTGCACACTAGTCCCTTGCCCAGGGTTCTTCCATTCATTAAAACCAAACCCCTTCTTTTGTGATTTGTCGATAGTGGGATTTGATCCAAAAAATCATCATATAAATTAATTTTCAAATAATCAACATGGTCAGAGTGTTGCTTCGATGGTGCCATATCAAATAACTTGGGCTTTCTTAAAATTCAAATTCTTCAACAAACTACGGCTACCCAAAAAACAAAATTACAACACAACTACGAAATTTCCAACAATTGAAACAAACCAATAACCCTATAACAATAATCAACAACCCAAGGACCAACACACTACTAATTTTCAAAAGAATGCCAGTCAAAATAAATAAGTTATATAGAAAGTAAGTCATGGGATTTCGTGCCTTGCAGAGAAGCAAACCTTCCCTATGATTTCTTGAAAAACTTTATCTTTGGCTCTGAACCACTTCAGAAACACTTGAATTATTTTGTGGTGAAGATAAAATGAAATCAAATACTTTATGTTCATTGAATTTAGCCAATAGATGTCTCATTCACCATTAAAGCCCATTTGCATGTCATGCCAATGGCTCCAATCGCATTTGATGTGAATTTAAACTTCAGGCGTCGATGTTTTATTTTTGTCAGATCATCGAATGCCCACCTTCAAAATGGCTAATGTAATTTCCATGTAAACATTGAGGGCCCACCACAATGTGTAGCTCCAAAGGGATACACATGGCACCTGCCTGTGATATCACAATGACTAAACACCCCACATCTTTGGATCACGTGATTGCAAACAACCATTGATTCCACCACCGATGATCATGTTCACTCACAACATTTAGCAACACCAAATATAAACATTGAGCATCTTTTCATCAAGATTAAAACATCCTCATCGATCTCGAGAACGTGCATCTCACAAGTCTTTTAGTAACCCACCTTTTAACATATTATAGTCTAATACAAATATTAAACACTTTATTAATCCTTCTTCGGAATCGGCAACTCAGATACATGGCACTTTCCTATGATATTGCAATCAGTTAAAACCTAGTGGTGATGTCATCATGAGATTGTAGGGAATGGTCAAGGTCAACTGTAGGATGATCAACAATCATTAAAATACACTCCCTGCAAAATAAGATAATTTTAAGAAGGGGGAAAGGGGATATTGCCTAGGCTGATGACAAATGATGGCATAAAGTTGTTCTTAAAGCATGGGGCATGGGTCGACCTAGACTTAGGAAATAATAAAGTCGAGGTTAAATATTAACACAATGTATTAAAGAGGCCCAACATAGACAAGTCAATGGGGCATAAGTCATTTTAAAACCTCCCCTAAAAGGTAATGACGAAATAGATCCAACCTAGGGTTTAAGATAGAACATAAGGATTTCATGAAGGTAAAAATAAAACCCCAGCCCTAGGCTCCTCTAGAATACCATGATAGACTAGTAATGTGGCAGAAAATTAATGGAACTCAAAGAATGAAATTTGAGGCTCCATCAGGCCTCATTATTTTTCTTAGTTCATTTAAATTTTTTAGATTCTACCAAACATCTAGCAAGCTATAAATATTATGCAAATCATATGATTTCTATTTTTTTTGTACTTTGGAATAGTTCAAAAGATAAAAATGTCTTCTCATGTAGAAGTATAAGCTGCCATATTCCTTTTGAAGTTTGTATAGAAATCAAAAGATTAACCTGTCAAATTGGAAACCAAATTTTTTGTGGTAAGAAGAATTGATTTTGACATGAATGGAATGTTGTAACAACTTTATTAAGTAATACAATTTATTTAGTTATTTGATAGTTTGGTGATTTGTGTGTAGATATGCCACCATATGAAACTGAGTGGAAAAACGCACTCCTTACCTTATCAAGTAATATCTAGATAATATGTTATAAAAAATAACTTGTTCTTTTAGTGAAGCTGGTCAACCTACTCATGCTTTTGCATGCTTAATTTTTTCCTTTTGGATTGAGCTACTTATGATAAATTTTTAACTTTCCTTGCAACCTGTGTATTACCCTCTCAAATTTTTAATTGGTTAATATAAATCTCTTATAAAGGATATAAAATTCCTTGGGTATGTGCAAGATAATGATGGGCCAAAAAGTGGTGATATGTGTAGGATGCCAAAATCTTACACATGGATTGTATAGATTTAGCCATCCTTATAGAATAACATATAACATTCCTTCAAACAATTGATAAAACCAACTCAAGCATGCAAAGAAGAAATGAAATACAACCTATTCTATGGTGGATTGGTGCTCTTTGAGTATGTGAAAGAGCCCTTTCCCAATCCCTGATAAGCCTAGTGAGATAGACAATGAGATGCTTGAACTCAAGTTGCCTATAGTGTAGATGCTTTCAAATATGGTTGTTGCAGAAATGAGAGAAAATGCCTTGCATTTATAGGAGAAGTTGAGAGAAGAGAGGCCAAGATTAGGCAATGTGGGACTAAATCCCATCCAATAGGATAGAGACACTTGTCATAATGGGATTGGCCAAAGCTTGTGCAAGTTTTGGTCAATGTGCCCATTCAAATTTGAATTTTGGATGAAATGACATGTTTAAGGGGGATGAAAGGTGCAATAAATGCCATGTTTGACTTGTGCAAATAGCATTTAAAACCTTGTTGGAAGGGACAAGTCCCTTTTGGGGGGAAGATTCAAATTGGAAGAATATTCCATTTTGATTCCATTTTGAATGTAATTAGAGGAAATAATAAATCAAATAAATGATTTATTGGTGCAAGTGGGTGGGTTAGTTGAGAGTTTGGATTTGACTCTAGTTGAGTCAAAAGCTAGAGAATGATAATTATGATTAGAAGTTAATTAATTTAGATTAATTAACTTAGGGGATTTTAGGGATTTGACATTTGATTAAATCAGTTTGATTTATTAAATCAAATGAGAAGAACATAAGGATTAAATAATTTGATTTATTTAATGAACCTTAGGAAATTAATCAATAAATTGCTTTAATTGATTAATAGAAGAAATGAATGTTAATTTGTGTGATGCATGATTGTTATTTTTGCATGTCTACATTTTTCCCCTCTTTGAAGCAATGTACTCATTGCATTGGTTCAAAGAATGATGCCGCTGACATCGAAATTTTAAAAAAATTCAGATTTTTCGAAGGCCCCAGCGAAAATAAGTACGTTAGTACATTGCCCCCTCGAGAGATCGAGCGAAAAGATTCAATTTGAGGTTGATCTCGCGACAAAGAGGTTCAAAATGGATGTATGGATGGTTAGACTATATGATAATGATGATGAAAATGAGATGACGTGATTATGCATGAGATGGATATGGCATGATTAAGCAAGATAAGAGGATGAATGCAGCATGGATGCAGGATGGATGCATTGTTAGCATGAAAGAGGATAGACGAATGAGAGGGATCAACCCTTAAATCCAAGAAGATGAAGAAGTCCAACAAGTCCCCCAGTCGTTGAGACTTTATTGGATATGATGATGGATGATGATGATGTATTGCTTATCCAAGGATAGGAAAAGAGCATACCTTTCTTTATGTTTGATAACACACGTAGGTGCGATGCATCAAGGTATTAAGAACCAGGATGGCGTTGCACCTAGTGTGATGGACTTTGACTCAATAATTAGATAGGAGTGCTCTTGTTCACACTTGACATACGGAAACCTTGCTAGGACGGACCCAACAAAGCAAGTATTCACCAAGTTATTTTACAAGACCATCCAACAAGCACAATAGATAAAAAGAAAATGATCATCGCCCCATTTGTTTCTCTCTAAACCTATTTTTTTTAGGCATCATCTAGAGGTCCTTGGAATGAGCACAAAATAAGATAAGTCAAAAAGACCAAATAAAGTAAACAAACAAGCTAATGTTCTTTGTATCGCTAGCCAAGGCTAAACTACTGTGGGGTACCTGATGCTTATGTCCATCGCAGGAAAGCTTCATCCTAGGACATGTAGTGATCAGGGTTTTAGTGAGATTGATTGGGTGATAAGCTATTGATACTCTGAGTTGACCAGCTTGATGACTTACTGACTTAGACTTGAGACTTTGACGATTAAGTGTTCACTTTGGAACCTGCTAGACTTTCTTCTGACTGACTCACCAAAGGGTGAAGGCGACGATTGATTTATTATGAATGGCGACAATCACGGGTGAAAGAGAAATGAAATGGATGCACCATTTTGGGTTTTTTAGATATTTTGATGCTGTTTTTGGTATTTTCACATTTTTCAATGTTTTTGGTATTTTCAAGATTTATGAATGTTTTTGGTATTTTGTGTCTCGGGGGCCGATCAAGGATGGCCTTGCCTACATTTAAGCTCAGAGACGACGTAGTTCGGATGACAAACTTGACTCAATGAAAAGATAGATGGGTAAATGGATTGCCAATGCGATGGATGCCTAAAAGACTGACCTAAATGTAACAAAGATAAGCAAATGAATGCCATTGCGACAGACGCCTAAAGGATGGGCAAATGGATGCCAATACGATGGATGCATAAAGAATGACCTAAATGTAAAAAGATAAGCAAACGAATGCCATTGCGATGGATGCCTAAAGGATGGGAAAACGGATGCCAATGCGATGGACGCATAAAGAATGACTTATATGTAAAAAAGATAAGCAAACGAATGCCATTGTGATGGACGCCTAAAGGATGGGAAAAAAGATGCCAATGTGACAGATGCATAAAAAATGACCTAAATGTAAAAAAGATAAGCAAACGAATGCCATTGCGATGGATGCCAATGCAACGGATGCATAAAGAATGACCTAAATGTCTCGAGGGATGATCAAAGATCAACCTTGCCTACGTTCAAGCTCAAAGACGATGTAGTTCGACTGGTGGTGGACTGAATTGATGATAAGATGGATGGGAAAATAGGTTGCCCCCCTTTTTATTGCTTAAAGGATTGACTTAAGATGCAGACTAGATGGGCAAATGGATTGCCAATGCGACGAATGCCTAAAGGACTGACCTAATCGTCTTGAGGGATGATCAAAGATCAACCTTGCCTACGTTCAAGCTCAGAGATGATGTAGTTCGACAAGGTGGAAGACTGACAAGAATAAATGTTGAATTTTGAAGATTTTTCGATATTTTGACCTGTTTTTTTGGATTTTTGATGATTTGGATGTTTTTGGATTTTCTGATGAAATTTTGATGTTTTTGAATTTTCGCATGATTTTGACGATTTGGATATGGATACGTGATGATATCAGTGCTCTGTTTTGGGATTTTGTTGAAAACCAAGCTTAATGTTGATCAATCTGATTGATGAATTGATTGTTTGACTAAGTGTGTTAAGTCAAACAAAAGTGATAATGCACTCGTAAGTTCCAGGAAGTTCTATTATCCCAGAATAAACTAGTACAAAAAGGATAATTTGGCTAGGTGTGTTAAGCCAAATGAGGTGATTATGGATTTGATAATTTGGCTAAGTGTGTTAAGCCAAACAAAGATGATAATGAACTTGTAAACCCAAGGAAGTTGTGTTATCTTGGAGTAAACTTGTGCACAAGATGATAGTTTGACTAAGTGTGTTAAGTCAAACAAAGTGATTGGATTCGATTGATCAAGATTGATGAAGCTTGATTTGGAACGAAATAGCTTTGATGATTTGATGTGACATTGAAGTACACATTAGATGCAACTGATATTGATTTTTTGGATTGATGTTCAATGAAAGATAAAACTTGATAAGGAACATCTTCCTGTCAAAATATGCCATGGGCTAGTGACTTGGATTCATGTTCACAAATGATTTGACCAGGTTGATTTCACGTTTGCCAATGCTTGGATCTCCACATAAGTTGGAGGATATAGCTCAAGATTTATTCACAAAGCAAGATGTAATTATCTACCCCCAGTGTCTAGCAATGTATGGAATGCCATGGGTGGATTCTTGGATAGATGGATGGGTATGGTAAGCATGCAAAGGATGCCAAGGATTATCTTGTGACAAGATAAGGTGTTCAAATAGAGGAACACTTATTCAAATAATGCTTCAAGGCTCAGATAGCGTTGGGTAGGGTAGGATCAATGAAAATGACCCATGTCAAGATGACTACCATAACCGAGTGTAAACTATTTACCAAACCTTTATCAAGATCTAGATAAGGTGGAAGATGGATGTAAATATATGAAAATGGATTGGATAAGTGGTTCTTGGATAAACGGATGATATAGATGGAATGTCAGCTTTATTATGGATGCGATAAGATGCTTTCTCTTGAATTAGTGCACGTAGATTCTCAATTCTACACATGACGCCTGTTTGCCAGGTTTTCATCATGGTACATGTCCAAAGTGCCACCGAAGCGGTTTTCGCTAGAGGACGATTTTTCTCTTTACTGTTTTCAATCCTTTTTTGGATTTTTTTGTATTTTTTGATTTTTTTGTTGTCGCCAAGATGCCTGTTTGCCAGGTTTTCATCAAGGTAACCATTTTTTTAGGACATTTTTCTGATTTTTTTGGATTTTTGGATTTTTTTGTATTTTCTGAGAGATTTAAGTTGATGCTGAACCACCTGGTGGTGCTGATGTTGATGCTTCTATCATAATGTGCCATCGATATCTTGCTTGAAGAAGTTGCTTTGCCAAGATATGTGCACTTGAAAGTAACTTTTGAGATCCCTGATCTGCTTTGCTGATACCAGAGTTAACTCTGTCTTTTTGCGCACATCGCAATAGAGTGCCTTCTGAATCCTTATGATGAAGAGTTGTTGCCAATACATGGTCAATCTGAGAATTGGATATCATGTGTGGAGGCATGGATGGAGTGTATTTAGGGATAAAAGATGGATTAGTCGATAGTTTGGAACCTTTGACTCTCCAAACTTGGGAAGATGAGCAATAATGGGTGGATACAAAAGTGTACTTGGAATTAGGACCAACTGCTTGATACACTTTGTATGTTGCTTGAGAAGCTTTATTTTGCTTTTGTGGACGTCTTGGCTAGATACTATTCCCTTTTTTATTTTTCCCCATAGTTTGTTTTACTAATGGAGTTTGATAGGGATAGTCATTCTTTGTATTCTTTGGTATCCACTTGTATTTTATTTTTCCTTCGTGCTTCATCATTTGATTCGAATCTTTCTTTTGACATTGGTCCCAATTTGTGGATGGGGTAATGGGTGGATGAAGATTCATGATGTGGCGGGTTGTAGTATTGGCATTGGTTTCATCATAAGGATCCTTCATGCTCCCTATATTGATGCTTGCTTGAGACAAAGTTGCCCCCAGTTTTGCGGAAGTATTATTGATATGTTGAGATCCCTTGATTGTCGAATAACCAAGGCCTTTATGCTTAGGATTGCCAAAAATCTGCACTGGTTTTAGGATACCTTGTTCATTTAGGCCTAATCCTTTGCCTTGATAATTCATCTACTGAAAAAAATTCTCTGCAATAGGATATGATTTACCTTGGAAACAAGGTTCTAATCCTTCTCTACTTTGTGGCGGATCTTCAAAGGCCATAGATCTTTCATTGATAAGATGATTTTCCCTTACAAAGGTGAGTGATCCAACTTTATAAGTGATGACATCCTCCATATGTGGGATGAATGCTTGATTGATATCTATAGCTTGATTTTGCGAGATATCAGATTGTAGTGCTTCTTCAAGAGGTATTGATGATTCAATGTCCTTGCAAAAGTCCTCCTCATGATTTATTCTTGATATGCTTTCACATGATGTTTCTAATTCACAACTTCTATAGAAGCCTTCTTCATGACCCATTTCTGACATGTCTCTGCATTTCTCTATATCTTGATCATGTGTACAAATGTTAAGAGTAGGAGACTCTTGTTCGTTGGTAATAATTTCAAAAGTATGAGACTCTTGTTTTGAATGAAGATTATCCACGTGTCCATCCAAAGGAAGCATCTCATGGGTAGATGGAGGAGTATGTCCTATATGGATGTGGTCATCTTGTATGGATAGGAGAGTGTCCATTATATCATTGTAGTAGCTTGGAGATGCGAATTCTTGATCTTGAGTGATTTTAGAACTACTTTCGACATGCTTTGGATCAAGTTCTTGACATGGGTCAATTGAAAAGAATGGATTTCTTTCTTGGATATATTCTTTAGGCATAGGAAGATTCTCAAATGTCATGAGGTCAAAGGATGGCCATATGTTTTGGAGAGGATCATTGCTAGAACTTGGTGAAAGATGTTGATCATGCGTTGAAACAAATTCTTGAGATATGTGTTGTAACTCATTAGGTGATGTAGAGACATTTTCGATATGATCATTGGTGGATGGATCGTAGCTTATATCAATAGGATCAAATAACATCAACACTCCTTGAAATAGATCTTTGTAGGAGGGGTCTTGATTATGACTAGAAAATGGCTCTTGATGTATGTTGATTTGATCTTCAGATGAGATGGAAACACCTTCAAGGTGTTCATTGATGGATTGGTCTTGCTTTTTGATTTCAACAATTGTGGAAGAGAGATCACCAATGTCTTCAACCATAGGATCAAGTGATGTTGACATTTCTTGAATTGCATCATTGTTGGGTGATGTTGGTGAATTTTGATCGTGATTGAAAAGTAGCTCTTGGTGTATGTTGATTTGATGATTGAATGAGATGGGAATGTCTTCAATGTGTTCATTGATGGATAAATCTTGATCATTGTTTTCAATAATTGTGGTGGGAATCTGTTGCAAGCTTTTTTGAGCGAGTAATGCATGTGTTTGCTGGTGAGCCAACAACGCTTGTTGTTCGTCATGTCGTTGTTGTGCCAGCAATGATTTTTGTTTGGCTTGTTGTTGAGCTACTTGTTCATGGATTGCTTGCAATAGTGCTTGGAATGCTTGCTCTTGTGCTTGTCGGGCTGCTTGTTGGGCTTGGAGTACCTTTTTGCGGGAAGCTTCTTGTGCAGCTTGCAACATGATGGAGAATGAATTGGTCATGCTATGTTTTTGTGGTGGTGGTGGTGGAATGGGAATAGTGTTGATTGTTGGGATTGATTGGATGGTTGCCACCTATTGTTGAGATATCGATGGAAAAATGGGATGATTTGGTATGATGTTTTGATTCAGCATGATAGATTGAAATTGAATATTGTTGTGGTTGGGAATCATATTGCCTTGATTTAGGTAACTTTGATTTTGCATGGGGTTACCCTGACTTGGATCAATACCTAGAGTTGTCAACATATTGCTTGGATTTTGAAAAACATTGATGGGATAATGTTGTTTGGAGAACTCATGCATTGAGCAATTGGTTGATAGATTTGTGAATTTGGACTTAGATTGAAATCTACCATCAGGAAATGTGTTCCAAACTTTGGATCGGGCATACTCACATTCGTTGTACCATTGATGTTTGTATGAGATAATGATCCCATGTATGCATTATACAAGCTTTGAAAATCAAATGGTATTGGAAGGCTTGGATAGTTTAGTTGATTTGGGTTACTCATGATGGATGGATCAAATTTATATTCCATGTCCCTCTTGTGTTGAGATCGAGTTTGAACCATAAAATGAAGATCAATTTTCAAGAATGTAAGAGATGAACCTCTAATCCTTTAGATCGGTCTAAACCTTAGGTTCAAAGAAGTGAAGAACTAGGAAATTTGAAGGATCAAAGTGATAACGAGGATGACATAAATGAAATATGAGTGATATGGATGAATGGAACTCTTAAAGAAACTTTGAAGGAAATGCTAAACTTTTTAGGACTTTGATTTATCATGATTGGATTGATGAATTGACTAGGTGTGTTAAGTCAAAAAAAATGTGATGAATGTAATCGTAAAATTCTTGGAAGTTGTGTTATCCAAGAGTGAGCTCCTACAAGATGATAGTTTGACTAAGTGCGTCAAGTCAAACATGACGATGATTTGATAATTTGGCTAGTTGTGTTAAGCCAAACAAGATGAACTTGTAAACCCTAGGAAGTTGTATTATCCAAGAGAGAACTTGTGTATAGGATGATGGTTTGACTAATTGTGTTAAGTCAAACAAAGAGGTTTTGATTTCTCCTAAAATTTTAGCATAAAAGATGTTTACAAAGTTTCCAAGAGTTGTTGGTGAAATGGAAATTCGATTGATGTTGATGGTTGAGAGATGGATTAAAGTGATTGAATTTGATCCTAGACTTGACCTAGAATAACACTTCTACTTACAAGACCTCGGTGTTGAAGAACACGCTATGTTTCCTATGTGAGGAAAGCAATAAAACTCATACAACTCAAGATCTCAAAACGCTCTTCACGAGCTTTCAAACTAAGCTTCGTGAACTTTAGCTTTGGGATTTTGATCTTGTGGGAAATCATGTTAGAAAACACATGTGTAATTCAATTTGTCTTTTTATCTTGGTTAAATGAGGTTCTTTTTATCCAAGAAACTTGCTTTCTTAGGTTTTCAAACTATGTCTAGTGTCCCATTCTCTTTCTCATCCCACAAGGTCCTTTGTGTGGAAATCGAGGAAAATAGGGCAAAAGTTTCCTTATGTTTATCCTTATTGGAAACAAATGATGGTAGAACTTGTGCACTTAGAAACCTCTAGGAATGTGATTCCTAGGGAAAGCAAGAGTGGGAAAGTTCGTTAATAGGTATTTGTTTCCCATAAGGTGTTTGAAATTTCAAGGTTTTTTGTGTATGTTCGTTTTTCAAAATGTTTTGAATCCAAGCAAAGTGTTTTTGATTCCAAGCACTTTTTACAACCCTAGGATGATAAGGCAATATCTTGTTGGGTTCGCACTTGGATAAATCTAGCTACACATATCTTGTGTGAATGGCTAAATGCTTGACCACACTGGCTCCCCTCCACGACACTCACTTATTAGGGTCAGCCAAGCATTAGTACCCATGAATCTCCCATGGCATACTTTCCATTTCCACAACAAGACCGCATGTTACATGGGGCGGCTTCAAAGGACATAACCTTTTACACCAACAAGATAGACAAGGTTTTGGTCTTTTTCTAAACAAAGGGTTCTAATTCGAGCATTCCATTCATGGGGGATTATCCAACATCGACGAGAGTCCATTTTTGTCCATCTCGTCAGAATAATCCTCGTGATATTGGCCTTTGTTCCAATATCCACACTTATATACCGGGTGGAAGTCGCTTGGCTTTAGCGTGTTCCCGGTTGGGTCATTCCCTTGGGTGATTACATTTTCCCACAAGGGAGGCCCCCTAAGATAAACAAAAGTGAGCTAACATATCCCATTGTTCACACAACCCTTGTTGAAAAACAAAGGGGAGAACCTCCGCAATATATCATGCTCACACTTGCATGATTTGTTCAATTTTAAAATACCCAAATTGAAATGTGGAGGCAATATTTTATGCAACTTAGGGTCATCAAAAATACTTTTGATTCTCAAGATCGTTGTGAAGCGCGAGAGAAGCACATACGCCCTTTAAATGACACTACTTTGCAAAAATGTTTACAAAACTCAAGGTACACATGTTCAATTTTAAATTCCTCAAAGCAATGATGAGTTCATTTTAGAAGCACCAAAATGAAGTGTGAAGTTTGCCTTGTCCAATTTTAAATCCAAATTGAAATTCTAGTAAGTGTTTCTAAGGTTCAAATTTTAACCAATTTGAAAGCATCAAGGCAATGGTTAATTTTAAACCCAAAAGGAAATGTGAGTTGGTTTAAAATAGAAAAAAAAAGGTAGTGAATTGAAGCTCTAATATTGTTAAAACAAGCATTAA
This sequence comes from Sequoiadendron giganteum, assembly GCA_007115665.2. Lineage (NCBI taxonomy): Eukaryota > Viridiplantae > Streptophyta > Pinopsida > Cupressales > Cupressaceae > Sequoiadendron > Sequoiadendron giganteum. Next base: position 845,375,034 of record CM021101.1, on the reverse strand, counting down.
AAAATGCTTTTCAAGTTTCGTTTTCAAGAAAATCTTCAATTCCACTCTTTTTTGCCTTCATTTTTGCTTCAACCTTCAATTTCAATCTCCAATGTCAACCTTGATGTTTCAACCTTCTCTATGCATGTCAACATAAACCTATGAACAAAACAAAGTTATCATGAGTAAGATAACTCACAAAATCAATGTATTAAAACATAATCAGAAAAATAAGCAACCCACAATTCTTATCCCTTAAATGCCTCTTGTACATAGAGCTAATAGATATTTAAGCAATGAAATCGAGAGTTTAACTAAAGCATAATAATTAATGACTCCCATTTTAACATATCCACTAATATCATTGAATAATTGTGAGTCCAAATCTGTCAAACTTTTATAATATAAGCCTACATCAAGAAACCAGGAATTCTTAAGGCAAGTGCATCATATTAGTGAGCTCATATATTTTAATTCCAAGAACCATATGTAAAGGTAATGTATTAGGCATTCCAATTCTCTATCCATATTTTGCTATTGTTTGAAATCTGCAACAAGTTAGTTATTTGATGATATGCTGCTCAAGATTAACATTACACAAGTGATCTTTGAAGAACTCATGGAGTGATAAGTGCCAAGGTTGACCATGATAAATCTCATAATCCAAACCATAAAAGGCACAATGATTCCATTCCTCATAGCAAATCCATACATTATTACTAACATGTACTCATTTAATGTCCCATCAATAACAATGATAGAAACCTTCCTGCTCAACAGCTAGTCATTTAGAAATATTATTAGGATTTGTAGGCAGCAACATCAGTTATACACAAAACACCTTCTATTTTGACAACTATGCTATTTGTTTGATGAGAGAAACATCATTTTTACTAAAAGAAGAAAGAATGCCTTAAAAGCAATGTACTAGTCTATTTAAGCAAAACGATGGCTTCCTCTTTTGTCTCTCATCATCCACCATCCAGTACCTGTGCATTTTTTCAAGTCAACATCTAATTTTATAAAGAACATGCTATTATTTTTAAATCATAACATGAGTATCATTAAGACTGGCCCCTGCACATATCGGGTACATCACACTACTCCCTAGACTGCCTAAGAACTCTTAAATACTAATTGGTAGTAGGTGAAAAATGCAGGTAATAAAACTTCAAAGCATTTACCAAGCTTCTCCAAACTTTATAACTGTTCATACTTTATAGCAGGTGGACAAGAAATGTGATGATGCGCAAACACTATTCACTATATTAATGCAGGTTCAAACTTTATGACTGTTCGTACTTTATAGTAGGTGAACAAGAAATGTGATGATGCACAAGACTTTGTGTGGGATGCTAGATTTGAACTATTACTCGCTACCACAGTAAAAAGAAAAAGTCGCGCCTTCTCTTCCAAGTAAATGTATTTGGAGGTGCAAGCTAAAGTCCTCAACCTGCGTCAACTAAGAACATGATTTAAATTCCAGTTTATACGTATGCAAGAGTCTTAACTCACCCCACCCGGAAGTAGCTGGAATTGGTGCGTGGTACCCAGAGGTCAAGACAAACTTTTAATGTAGGGATCGACTTGATTTTGATAGCCTAGAGAGATCGGACCGTGGGGAAAAAATAAGATCTATTAATTGTTATGACATAGGCTAGAGACCAAATCATCCTTGAAACATAGACACCTAGGTATGGTACTGCAAGAAAGGTCTGCAAGTGATGTATTAGTTTGACCCAACTGAGGCCTTCCTATCTCTCTTGCGTACCTAGTGCGTAGGATTTCAGGAAGGGACAACACATTCAGAATTAAATGAAGATACAACACCAAATCTGAACTTTTACACTCTACTACCGATGCTTCTCTTCAGCACATATGCATGTCCTATTGCATAATGTAAGTCCTTTAGACTGAATGTGCAGGTTTGGAGAAAGAACATGGACATTCAGATACAGTGTGTCAAAAGAGATGTGATCCCAGGGAGTATTGTGATTGCAGGGCATCCACAAAAAGGAAAAAAGACAAAAGATGCTTGTTTAGAAAACGCAAAAGGAACTTTCAAACTGAGGCCTATAAATAAATGTAAGTCTGAATCTACTGCCATTGTATGCTAAATGCATAAGTTGTTTATAAAAAAATACTTCTCCACAGAGCATCACAACTTATAATAGTTGCAAACTATGTATAAGAAACTCTTAAAAATGCAATAGATTGGAGAGATATTCTGAATAGAAATAAAAATTTTGCAATGATAAGTTTAGCTGGACAAGGTTTGAAATCTGGAAATTCACAAGAAGAATCTATTCATAACAAAGATCAATTACATTTCAAGCCCTCCCTCTAGCGCCACTTGTAGGATGCCAAAATATTACACATGGATTGTATAGATTTAGCCATCCTCATAGAATAACATTTAACATTCCTTCAAACAATTGATAAAACCAACTCAAGCATCCAAAGAAGAAATGAAATACAACCTATTCTATGGTGGATTGGTGCTCTTTGAGTATGTGAAAGAGCCCTTTCCCAATCCTTGATAAGCTTAGTGAGATAGACAATGAGATGCTTCAACTCAAGTTGCCTATAGTGTAGATGCTTTCAAATGTGGCTGTTGTTGAAATGAGAGAAAATGCCTTGCATTTATAAGAGAAGTTGAGAGAAGAGAGGCCAAGATTAGGCAATGTGGGACTAAATCTCATCCAGTAGGATAGAGACACTTGTCATAATGGGATTGGCCAAAGCTTGTGCAAGTTTTGGTCAATGTGCCCATTCAAATTTGAATTTTGGATGAAATACATGTTTAAGGGGGATGAAAGGTGCAATAAATGCCATGTTTGACTTGTGCAAATAGCATTTAAAACCTTGTTGGAAGGGACAAGTCCCTTTTGGGGGGAAGATTCAAATTGGAAGAATATTCCATTTTGATTCCATTTTGAATGTAATTAGAGGAAATAATAAATCAAATAAATGATTTATTGGTGCAAGTGGGTGGGTTAGTTGAGAGTTTGGATTTGACTCTAGTTGAGTCAAAAGCTAGAGAATGATAATTATGATTAGAAGTTAATTAATTTAGATTAATTAACTCAGGGGATTTTAGGGATTTGACATTTGATTAAATCAGTTTGATTTATTAAATCAAATGAGAAGAACATGGAGGAAAAATGACCGCACTTTATAGAAGAACCTCATAATCTTAGGCTTTCATTGGCAATGAACGGTGTCAATCTATTTGGAGAGCTTAGATCTATTTACTCGGTGTGACATGTTTTTGTTATCAACAATAACATTCCTCCATGGATGTCAATAAAGAGGGAGGACATAATGTTGACAATGATTGTTCCAGGCATTTGTTTATATCAATTTTCTTTAACGTAGTGGCATCTCATTTGTTTTATTTATTGCATAATGACTTATGTGTTTTTTAATTTAATAGGCATGTACATTAATTTATATATATTGCAATAAAATGGTTATAATAATTATGTAGTGTTTATGTTCATTCAACTAGGTAAGTACCAGGTTAAAGATATGAATGCATATATTGAGCCTCTTATCAATGAGTTACTAAATTTATCGAATGGCGTGACTGTGTATGACATATCTAGACCAATAGGACAAAGACAATTTGAATTCCACTCAATGCTTGTATGGAAAATTCATGATGCCCCAAGGCTAACACATTTTTCTGGTATGTTATAACATTCATCTCCATGAATTTAATGATATTTAATTTTATGAAGTAGATATCATGCATGTTTTTTAAATATTCTATTCATTATATATAATTATAAAAATTGACATATTTAATCCAATTATATGATTTGCAGGTCTTCAAGCAAAGGGAAAATTTGCATGTCCAATTTGTGGTCCAAAGATGAAATCTTGTCATTCAACAAGTTTAGGAAAGCAAAACTGTTTGATGAGTATAGACACTTCCTCCACATAAATCATAAGTATCGAACTACTGGAAAACATCTTTTCAATGGGAAAGAAGAGACTACATGAAAACCATGAAGAATGACACCTTACCAATGGAAGCTGGAATATAATAGAATTAATCGTCAAGGTTATACATCAGATCAAATTGTTTATGTATCATTTATGATATTTTTTGAATTTATATTTTTATATTGTGTTGTGTTTACTCATGCCATAATTGACAATGATTTTCATTGTTAATTTGTTTAACTTATATGCTTCATGAAGGTCATTAAGGCATTAATGGTTGGCTTCCACAGGGACTGAAAAGTTTTTCCAGACAATTTAGTGGGTTTCCCTACTATGAGCAGCTACAAATTGTGCATTTGTTTCATACAATGCATATCGGAAAGAATATGACATAAATGTTATGGAAAATATTGGATGGAACGCATGACAAATAAAAAATGATCAAAATTTGTAGTGGCATTTAGGAAGTGAGTCATGCAGTGAAAAATGTCATTCAATTAAATAGTGATGGAGACCAAATTAATATAAGTTTCATTCCTTGGTTATTAACAAATCAACAAAGAAATGCTATAAAAGAAGTCATACGAAAAATTTGATTTCCCATAGGATTTGTTGTGAACATAAACAATATCATAACAAAGAAAGGCAAATTTGGTTCAGAAATGAAAATACATGATTGGCATTACCTAATTAAGGTAATTATTCTGGTATATTATATATATGTTTATATACTGCATGTACTTTTCAGTGTAATATCAATGAAAATATCATTTTATAATTGTTGTAGTATGTTCTATCTCTATCTCTCCCAAACAACTTAAACAACAAAGTCAAAGCAAGTTATATATGATCTTGGAAAATACATGAGGTAAGTAGCGATATTTGTTCAATTCATTGTATATTTTTGTTAAATCTTATTAATATGTTTGTGGCTTGAATGACTTGTAGATAGTTTTCATCTAAAGCAATTCATAAAGAAGATATAAATTATTGGAAGAGAAAAAATCCCTGTCTAATGTGTGAAATATAAAATTGTCTACCTTCAACATTTTTCAATGCACAAGAACACTACCTCATACACCAAGTTGAGGAGATTGAATTGTGTGGACCTATACACACAAGGTCAATGTGGATGGCTGAGAGGCACTTGAAATTTTTAAAGGCTTTGGTTAGAGAAAGAGCACATCCTAAGGGTTCTATGGTGGAGGGATATATGGTATACCAGACCATGGTGTACATTACTAAATATCTTCCTAAGTTTGCAGCAAAGATCCATGTAGATCGCATTTGGGATCCCAACTCCATTAACAAATTTGAAGGGGAGTACTTGATGGGGAAAGGTAGATTGAAGAAAGTGACAGGTAATTATAAGATGGTCATGGAGATTAATTAGAATACATTTTACATTTGTTTTTTATGTATATTGTACTTATTTAATTATTAATCTTCAATATTCATTAATTATAAATTAAGGTCATATACTATGGTAATTAGCTAATTATATGCCGATTGTGAATCTCAATTATTTTTGATATAGTTGGTCGAGAGTGGGATGCACTACATTTGAACATCACAAAAAATCTTGATTGGATGACAGAATGGATTGAACGATGTCAACAATCTGGTTGTGCATTAACATGGGAAGGTGTGCCTTCATTGGTTAAAGAAGCTCATCGTAATGGAGATTCCAATTTTATACCAAGGGAAATTGATTTAGCATATGGTTTAAGAGATAAATAGGTACATATAAATATATTAATCGCCCATATTATTTAATTATTTTCAATTATATTGCTGTATATATATGTTGAGATTTTTTTCTTTGCATACATTCGGCCAAGAATAAATATTTTTATTAACTGATGATATTGCAATAATTTTTACATGTTTGACATATTGCAGGTGAAACACCACAAGGCTATGTGGTGCAATGGTCATAAATTTTGAATCAAAGAGGAGGAACTAGATCATGATGATATATGATTTAATGTTCATGAAGATGATCTCCCCGTGGATGATGACATTATCAAAAAATAATATCAATGATGATGATGATGGTATGACCAATCCTAACAATATTGAATCTAGATCGGATGATAGAGACAAAGAGTTGGATGAAGAATAATATCAATGACATTGAAATGTATGAGTTATGCAACTGTATTATCTATTGGATATTAATTTCCTGATAGAATTATATTTGAATTATGTGGTTACATAATTAATTTATGATTTTTTTAATTTTAATTATATTTAAATTATATTAGAATATGTTTAGTTAATAGATGTAAGAAAAAAAATGGATAAAATAAAAGATGAAAGCCTGAGACCAGTGCCTTGTTGGGTGTATGGAGTCTAATGAAGATCTATAAAAGTGTAGTATATGATGGAAATAATTCAAACTGTTTGGCACATAGATGTAGTTTATAACTTGTCTAAATGTGAAAGTAAATGACTAACAAAATCTACTTCAGATAAAATGACAATCCTAGTTATGTGATTCTTCTTACTGATCCAATTAATACTCTTTAATTACTGTTGACTAGAAGGGTTTAATCTTTACTTGAAAGAACCAAATAATCACATCACACAAATATAAAAAATGTCTATCAGTAAACTGAATATATATATATATATATGCTTGATATATCAATTTAAACAAGAAAAAAAACATAAAAATGGAGACAACCAGATAACTGTATAATTCCACAAACAACTAATACCAAGATTACGCCACAATTTCAGACATCTTCATTAACTTCATCAAAATTCATACATGCATCTAAGTCTTTCAAATGAAATTTTCATTGCAAACTATCTATTGTATCTTTCTCCTATTTGCCTATATCTATTTTACATTATGAAACAGATATAAATATATCAAAATTGTGAAAGGGCACATCCTTTTAGACATGTCTTTTTCTTAAAAACAATAAAAAACTATAAATTATGTTGTTTTAAGCCATAAATAAATGTTTGATCGATAATCACGGTAAGCTAGATGCTTGTGTGTATCAACATCCTTCAACACATTCCTTATGGCTATCTCCATTTCAAACATCTTCTCATTTTGTTGACATGCCATGTCCATTGTTAAATCATGTCATTTGGTTGTCTCTAGAATTATTTGCATCATTGTCTCACATTCCTTCATCCATCTATATTTTCCCTGTAGTTTCTCTCCATCTTATAAAAACATTGGGACTCCCATTTTTGTGACATTGATGATCCCCTTCTCATCACCTTGCAATTCATCATGGAAGTCTTTATGTTTTTTCATAAAATGGTTTCTACTATCAATAGCTATGTTATTAGGAGCATCCCTTTGGTTTATTTCTTGGAACTTCTCTCAGATCCTTCCATCTATCCTCTTGTGTTCTTGTAGTGTAGTAAAATTATTTGACTGTGTTCCCCAGAGCTTACTCAACCAAGTCATTAAGTTGGTATGCTTCTTCCTTACTAATGCAGTGAGTGCATCACATTTACCTCATGAGTAAGCTTTTGATTCTTCCCATTGGTTTGTTTCCTGGGAGCTTTCAACATGAGTCAATTTATTTTTGGATGCCAACGTGATTCCCATCATGTCCTTCAAGTGATCATTTTGTCTGAGTAGTCTCTCGTTATTAATCTTATATATTTCTTTTTCCTTGATTAGCTTTTGGATTTGGTCTTTATTTAATTTGGCCACATTAATGCCAATTTATGTTTTAGCTATTGGATCAACCTCACGAACTTTTAACATCATTACATGTCCAAAAAAAATTTTCAATATTGATTACAATAGATTTCTTGTGTGGAGGATACAAGGCCCATATCATAACTGATCCCTCATCTAGGCTATACTTAGATCCTATAGAGATCTATATTACCCCCTCAGGAGTGAGTTTATGTGTTGTGTTACTATTATTTAGAAAACTATAAAAAAAAAAGTAGAATCTGAATCCAATCCAGGAAAGATTGTGATACATGCATCTTCTAATAGTTTCCTTCCTTTTTCGGGGATCATCCTCTTCATTTCTTCTTCCACACTTAATTTTAAGTTATTCAGTAGTTGTTCCTCATTACTTGGTGTAATATTCTCCACTGATTCACTTATTGATTTTGCTTTTATTTTGCACAAAAAGGTTTTAAATTCCGAGGTTGTAATGAATTCATCATAGGCCACAAATTATTTATATGATATCTTCCTTGTGTTAGTAGTTGCACTCCCTTCAACATCTAGTTCCCTGGAAACATACTTGTAGTATTGAGTTCTCAATCTGGAAATTTTATCAATTGTACTGCTTGGACTACTATCACCAGATGCCTCTTCATCAGAAGATAATAGTTATTTATCTTACAATCCCCTGTTATACTCATCAAGAACTTTTTCAGCTTCCTCTGCTTCCAAATTGTAGATCAAGTCATCATACAGATAGGGTATGTGATTGTATCCTCCCAAGCTCATTTTATTTTTGGAAAAATCAATATACCCTTCTGGATCAAATCCTTTTCATAGTGGACCCTTCTTCATGTTGTATTGCAGCAATTTGTTGAGAATCATGTCGTATCCATCCCTTGCTAATATAGTGAACTCACCGAAGCATAATGTACTAGGCATAAATGCCTACTTTCCAAAAGAACTCAGATTCATAACAACTGAAAAGTTCAATTGCCTATAAATCTCCAAATATGCAATCCTATTAGGCACCATCTGGGGCAGAATGAAGGGTCCATCTTGAAATCCATGTACTCTTTATCATGGTCGCATCTTCTAGCCAACACCAGTCTCCCCAATTGTACTTGATAGGTCCATTAAAATCCTTAGGCCTTAAAAACATATTTATTTGTATAGTAGTTTCACAAAAACTCTTCAAAATGTAGATAACAAGAATTAGCAAATCTGCAATCCCAACTAGTATTAGGCTTCCTTATCAAATTGTAAAACCCTCAATTTTTTAGGCCACATCTTGAATTCGTATCCATAATAAAGTATCATATGCATTAGGATTGAATAAGCATCCAAGTGCAAGATAGGAGCTCCACTTTTTAATGTCATTATTTCTAAATCAAGTACTTTAAAAATGTGTAAAGCATAATTAAAAAACTTGAATTGTGACATTGGATGTCCGCTATAATTACCATGGGTACAATTGACATGTGCTTAGGGGACTCCATTCCCAACACTTGACACACTAAAAAATATGTGTACCTCATGTAGGGTTCAAAGAAATTAACATGGAATGGTGGACCATCACTGTCATTTAGTGGAACTAAAACACCATCTTTCTTAGACCTGTGTGGTGAGAACCTCCAACCCTTGAACAAAGTATCCATCCTCCAAAATTCATTTTCCAGCTCTTCATGTACAATTATTTCACCACACACTCTCTCTAGGTTAAAAACGTCAGAGATGGAAGCTTCACATACATGTATAAATGGTTTACCTAATGGATCAAAAATACATTTACATTTTAGATTATAATTGGCAGCTAGCATTTTAACCAATTCTACATTTAAAAATACATTGGGGTAGATTAGTTTCCCTAGGTTTAACTTCCAAGGATTGCACACTGGTTCGTATCAGTTCCTTCTTTGGTAATGAAAAATAAACAGCTCATATCCCCTAATTGGGGTCCATATGTCTCTTATATGCTTGCCTTTATCCTCTAACTTTTCCACTTCCACCCTAAGTTGTGCAGATCGCCTGGCCTTAGGTCTTGAGATGGGCAATTGATCAATTAAGTCCTAGTTTAACTTCCTCTCAACTACCCTCGATTCCTTCTCTACTTGATTTTTTTTCTTTTTACCTCAAGGTTTTGACACTCACTATGTTTCCTACCTTTTTCTTTTCTTGAGCTAGTGCTTTCCATTTTTATGAATCAGAAAACCAAAAATTTAATTCTAGGGAACATACAAGTTTATTTAGAATTCTTCAATCACAAGATCCTTTGGCCCTTCGTTCGTTCCTCTGCTGCTAACTTTGCAAAATTCACCTTCAATTTATTTTCTCAATTTAGGAAATCATTGACACATTTTCTAGTAATACATCCATTACTGTCCTAGCTTTGAAGATGAGCGTAGTTGATATTCAAATTTACCCACTGTCACATCAAATGTTATATCGACAAGACAATTAAAACTTTGGACAATTCTTGTATTCAGGCTTGACTAACGTTCGTTAAAAATTCATTTTGTCAGGGAGACATTACATTGATATCACAAAATATATCCATCTAATTCATATAAATGTCACCAAGATTCACCTAGACTAATATCTTGATCTGTTTGTGTCTTCATCGGCAAGACATGGTATATCACTAATTTTTTTGATGTTATAAGTCTCCTTGATGATTATTCCTTCAATCTCAAGTATTTCACCAAGAATCCTTCCGATGTAATCTTATCAGCATGACATAGTGGGTCAGGAGGACATTTTGAACTCATTCTGATAGCATATGTCTTGGCGATAGTATGTTTTTTTGTTTTGTCAGAAATATAGGATGATTGTTTCGATGATGATATTTCATTGGTGAGACAAATGCACTCAAGTTGACTCAAGGATCTTACTCCGATGGGTTGGTTTGGACGATACAACTCCTTGTGCTTTGATAAGTGAGACAAGACATGTTTCTTGCTGATGGAACTTCAACAGTGAGACCTATATGCTCGGTATGACCTTTTCATTTGACCCCGATGGAACTTGTCTTGCTGATGACATGGGTTATTTGAATACTATATTCTAGAGATTTTCATGATATCAAATGGTCAAGAATGATGTGATCATATGTGACTATTGATGGAACTTCAATTTTTTGGCACTTTGAATTCGATTTTATCTTGCCTTATGTCTCTGGTCTTTCATATTGTTCGAAAAAATTGAAGGTTGAGGTTTTTGTTTATGTTGAAAGTGTTTCTCGATTAGAAGTTAATTGAATATAATATATTATAAAAATATTCAATAATATAATATATTAAAAATATATTAAATTATTTTAAAAGATAATATATTACATAATTTAGAATTAAAATATAAAATTATAATTTTATTATTTAATATATTATGTTATATATTAGATGTTATATATGTTACATATTATATTGCATATACATTATAATTATAATATGATGTTAAAAGTATATATTATACATTATATATGTTACATATAGTATATATGTTAAAATATTATAATATTTTGTTAAATTAATAATATAATATATTAAAAATATATTATGTATTTGAATTTCTTATTAGATTATTTTATATATTTCAATTTATTATTTTAATTATATTTACTAAAGGTGTGTCCTATTTGAGAATTCCAAAGTCAATTATGAAATTAATGATCAAGAGTTCACTACAAGGAATGGATTATTGTTGATATAATCTCATTGTAGAATCCTTTTAAGAATTTTTCTAATAATAAAGTTTCAGATATCGAATTTTAGCACTCATTCCACTCATATGCATTAGAAATAGGAAAATTATAATAATTAAAAAAATATTAGATCAAAAATTTCCAAATTCCCATTTCACTTTGCAAAATCATAAGGAATGAGCAATGTACTTTTTTCTTTCTTATATCCTCTACAAATATTTCCTCATCCCTTATGATGTCGAAGCATTGCACTCAACAAGACTTGATCCCTGGTGAGCTCGTTCCAAACCTTTCAACTTCACCAATAAACCAAGGGCCCATTGAAACTAGACCATATTTTGAATATATAGAGTTTCAAATAAAAAATACTATTATGTTATTTTTTAATATTAGGTTTATAGTTATATGAATAAGATTCAAAATTTTGAAATGATTTTATTTTTTAAATTTATCTAAAATTAATTCTTAATAAAAATTTATAAATTATTAAAACCTTATTAATAAATTATAACTTATTTTCCAAATAAATTCATTTAAAAAATTTAATTTTAATGTTTAACATCTGATATTTCCATGTTTAGATTGAAAATCTATGTTTCACATCACACAATTGCACAACCAATAAAAACGATATGAAAAAAAAAGATACATAGGAGATTATTAAGAGAAAGGTTAGAAAAAAATTAATAAACATAAAGTCTACAAACATAATACAATGAAAGAAAATAAAAGAAAATAAGTAAATTAGTAAGAAAATAATAATAACAAAAATTAGAATAATATTAAAATAAGAATTCAAGATTAAGATATGAATGCTATAAAATATTATAACAATTATAAAAATGAGTTACAATCTATTATTATTAGGAGTAGGGAAAAAAATAAAAAGTAAAGAGAAAAATATAAGATGATATATAGAGGCTTGGATAAAAATGGATGAAAAAAAATCCATAAAATGTCATAATATATATATATATATATATATATATATATATATATATATATATATATCATATCTAGAAACTAAATACTTACCTCGACACAAACCATAACCAATGAATAGTACATGTTGTAAGAAATTAATTAAAGATAACATTCAAAATTTTATAAAAATCTCATGTGCTACCATACATAATTAGATGTGGCAATGAAGACAAATAATTACAACACAAATTTAACTAATATTAAAATTTAATCTTGTTAAATAATTATTTTTTAATTTTTTATTTTCTTGAATATTATTAATGTTAGGGTTATAATTGATAATTTTAGGGATATAATTAAAATAATTAATTTTGCAGTTACAACCTTTATTTTATAATATTTTACAATATTATGATATTATTCTTTTATTATAGTTAAAAAATCATTAGAATTGAGATTAGGTTTAGGGTTTATGTTAAGATTGAGATTTGAATTAAGGTAGGAAGTAGAGTGAGAATTCTACACATAGATAAGGAAAATTTTAATAAAGAAAAAAAATGAACCCAAATTTAGATAAAAAGAGATCTAATCAAAATGTACTATAACTCTAATCCTATTAAATAATTATTTTGAAATATTTTAATTTCATGATTATATATCAAAGTTACTATTATAATTATTAATTTCAGAAATATAATTGAGATAATTAATTACAACCTTAATTTAATAATAATTATTATTAATATTATAATTTTAAACCTACTTATTAGTATTATAATTAAAAAAATATTAAAATTATGGTTTGGGTTATGGTTGGGATTAGAAGTAGGGTAAAAAGTAGAGTTAAAATTATAGTTATAACCACAGTTGGTGTTAGGGATAGATTTATGTTTACAATCAAGGTTAGGGTTATGTGAGAGTCATAAGAAAATTATAGTTAGAATTAAGGTTAAATAATATGGTTAAAATTAAGGTTATGGGTAGGGTTACAATTATGGTAAAATTTAGGGTTCATGTTTCAATTGGGGCCAAAATTGAATTCAGATTAGGGTTAGGGTACGATTAATATTATGATTAGGGCTAAATTAGGGTTAGGTATAAGGATCAATTATGCTTGCTATTAAATCTACCAAATAACCATATTAATATTAGGGTTAGGGTTCATTTAGGGTTTAAAATTATGGTGTCAGGATCATCAAATTGAAATCATTTGAGAGGTCTTTTTGGATCTAAGCCATTCTACTTTCAAGGAGATTCTTTCTCTGAAAAGGTTTCTAAAGATTTGGATATTCCAAGCTTTTAGTCTATTTTTTATGAATTTTAACTTTATGTTGAGCATGCACATCTTAGTGCAATGATCAACTATTCGGGTGAGCTAGGAGTCAGTGACAACCATTTCAAAGTTTGGATTTTCTAGCTACACTTTTTCAAACTTGAAAGACACACTTCTAGGGAATTTGTCCTTATCTATGAGCTAGTAATTTGAACCGACTTTAAATAGGGTTATGATTAGGTTTCCTATAGCTTTATGGTTAAGGTTAAGCCTCAATTTGAGTTAAGGGTCAATTGATTAAAAATAGGTGCCTTGAGAATCATCAATAAATATGTATTAATTTTGTGATATATTTTTTTATGAAATTAGTGTATAGTAAAATTTCTCATATTTACAGTGTTTTTAAATTTTAACTTTTACTTTTAAATAATTATTTAGGATGCCTTGCACAATGAAGAGAATATGCTCAAAATTATATGAGAAAAAGATGTGAATAAATATGAGAATCTAAAGATGAGCAATACATATTAAGAAGATTAAAAACAAATGTGCATTTAGAAAAATTTAATGAGATAAACTTGCAGCACCAAGAATGTGTTACATTTGTTAAAATAACAATAGAAATGTCAAAATTGATTTGAAATATTTACAAATTATATTTCAACATGGTCTAGATAAACTTGCAACACCAAGAATGTGTTACATTTGTCAAGAAAGTTACCCTACAATGAAGGTTGTATGAGTTCCTGAAGTCCCGATTTGCAATATATGTCAACAAGAAAGACATTAACATCAATTTTTGACATTAAATAATATGAATCATGGTCCCACAACCATTAGAACTTGCAAAATTAACACAAATTGAGGAAATGTTGATAGGGAATGTAAATACAATACTTCAAGTCACACATGCAACTGGAGGTCAATACAAATATAAAGGACATAACATAAGTTTTCCACAAGAAGTAAGAGAAATAGCTAAAATTTTACCACATCGAATAAAATATTTACCAATTATTATTGTTTGAAGGAAGGACCAACACGGAACAAATTACAATTTTACAGTCAATAGAGAGAGGGTGTGCAAGGCATTGAAATATAAGATAGAACATGATCAATTTTATAGAGATGTGGAAATTGATTAAAATGATCTTAGTGAATTCACATGAAATTCAAATGAAAACATTTTTGACAAATTAAATTCTATTCATATGGAGTTTGATTCAAAGATTTAACTAAATACATGCACTACTATTCAACTAATTAATTATATGCACTACTATTCAAGTTTTATAGAGATTTAACTAAAAACAAAAATCGTGGGAAAATGCATAGGCACTACAATTCAAAGGCGGCACTGACTAAAACATCTACACATTACAATTATATAGATTCATTATTATTATGCAAGAGCTTAGAAAAGATCATGGCATGGTGGGCTAGGTCAGGTTTCCATTCCTCCCTTGGAGTCTTCATCCTCAAAGACTTCCGATTCGACCCACTTCTTGTATGCAATCAGAGTCTTCATCCTCAAAGACTTCTGATTCAACCCACTTCTTGTATGCAATGTAATTTACAATCACCGAGCAATCTTCTCTGTAGTTATGATGAGTCATTCCCTTCTCTTTCTCCTTTGGGTCCCTAGAATAGAGTGTTATCGATTCTTCCCTAGAGCCTAAGTCTCAATCGACATCGTCTCCTGATGCTAACTCCTTTGCTAGCCTTTCATCTTGTACATATTGCATTACCCAGCCATGAGGTTGGTTGGTGGTTAGCTTATCTTCTTTGAGTAGGAAGGTGATGCTCTGATCCCTTTCATCCCATAATTTTTCAAACCCTTCAAGGTTAATTGTCTTGACTAGAGGGAATTTCATGACCTCCTTTCCTCGTATGCTGAACACATAGTAGTTCTCGGGCATTGGGATGAGATTATTTTCATCCACATTATCCAAGGTTGCATCAATGTCTCCCAACCATGTGTGAATGAAGACAATCTAGGTTTGTTTTTGTGTGATTTCCTTTAGCACACCCATGTGGAGGAGCACCACTAGAAACATTGCTAGCATTTATGCATTGGACCGGAACCTGTGATATGCTTTCATGAACTCCGGTCCTACAACCTTGGTTGCCCAAAGTATCAACAGGTGGGATGAGGAGAGTAGACCATTCAACCTTTGGTTTGTCACTTCTCCTCGAAATACTGGCAGTTGCTTGTCAGTGTCTAAGGCCAGAGGAGTCTCCATCCCTTTATCGCCTACTTCTATCACCAAGTAAAAAATTTCAAGCTTTTACATGTGCACACACTATTATTGCAAAGACATTATGTTTTAAATGACCCAGGCTGGCCTTTTTTTAACTATGGTGGCTAGTACTCTTCATGATTAATTTTCTATGATCCTGGCAGTTGGAACATGTAAAGTTGCGGGCGCGAGCTACTCGAGGTATCGGGTGTGATTAATGCAAAATATTTTGAGATCCACTCAATCTTTCCTTTTCCTTCAAACTTCGATTTATTTGCGTCTTGCCCTCTACAGTTGGGCCCTATCACATCCGATTAGACCCCGAGTTTTTCTTTTCTTGTTAATATAGTAAGTTTACTTTTTGCCTTTATATTTAATTACTTTTAATAATATTTAGATTTTGATATATTTTGACTTTACATTTAGTTTATTATATTTTAATTTTTAATTTTAGATTTAAATTTTAATAATTACAAATAATTATTAAAATAAATTTAATTTACTAATATTTTGTCTTATTAAACTTTTAATTATTGTCCCTTTAATAATTGTTTTATTTTTTGCAGGGAACGACTTTTTAATGACCGTCGATCATCCATCAATTGATTATGATCATTTCCTGCAATTCCATAATGACCTCACCACTAAGTTTCAACTGATTGTGATATCATAGGTGAGTCCCACATGTCTTAGCCGACAGTGCCGAAGGAATGATCAAAGTTCTTAAATATTTATGTCGAGTTTTAATACATTATATTATAGGTTACTAAAGTGGCTATGAGATGCAAACGCCCAAAATCGATGATGATATTTTAATCTTGATGAAAATTTTCTTGATGGTTATGTTCAGTGTTGGTCACTGCTATGAATGAACATGATTTCCAATGGTGGAGATCAATGGTTTCCCACCATCGCATGATACAAAAATGCAAGGTGTTTATTGATTGCGATATCACAGGCGAGCGCCATGTGTCTTTCCTTGGCGATGCATAATGTTGTGGGCCCTTGGTCTTCAGATGGAGATTACATCAGCCTTTTGAAGGAAATCATTCTATGATCTGACGAAAGTAAAGGATCGATGATTAAAATTTAAATTTGCATCAAGCGGGATGGGACAAATGCACTCGGGCTGACTCAGGGATCTTACTCCAATGAAAATTGGTCTGGTTGATAACCCTCTTTGTGCTTTGATCACTGAGAGAAGACAAGTTTCTTGCTAATGGAACTTCATCGGTCAGACCTATATGCTCGATATGACCTTTTCATTTCACCCTGATGGAACTTTTCTTGCCGATGATATGGGTTATTTGAATACTAGATTTTGGAGGTTTTTCATGATATCAAATGGTCAAGAATGATGTGATCATATGTGAGTATGATGGATTATACTCAAGATAAGGTTTTCTTTAGGGAATCAACGAGTGCAAAATCACTGTAAAGGCTAGTTGGTTTGTGATGAATGTTCTATTGTGGGCCTATAGCCTATCCTAGGTCTTTCTAGTAGTTTTTTTTTATTTTTATCATTTTTTCAATGTTCTATACAACGACCAAGTTTCTATTTGGAATATGCTTTAAGTTAGTCATTAAAAAGAGATATATGGTTTGTGTCCTTATAGAAATAATAAATTTATAACATTCATGTGTCTTTCATTTAAAATAATGGCATTTGGTAATAATAAGAAGGAAGTGTGAAATTTGAAAAGTCATATTTTCAAAAAAATAAAATTTTTGTTTTTGAAACAATTAAATAAGCTGTTTACAATAGTAAAATGGTGTCAATGTTTGTGATGAGGAAAAATGAATTGGAGAGTGGTTCAAAACTGGTTACAAGGTACTTTTTAGAGTGATAAGGTTGACATTAAACTTTTCAAATATTTTTAGATCATATTTTTAAGATAAAGATTCTCTTAAACAAAAAAATATTTGAAATTTCATACTTGGAAAACAAAGAAAAAAATGCAATAAATGAATAATAAAGAATCGTGCATGGGAACAAAACACCACCTACAAATACAAATAAGTATTTGGAATGACATAAAATAGATGATAAAGTCAAATATATTATTGGTCTTTCTCTTTTGACATTAAATTTTATTATATAGATTTAGATAAATCATCATAGGAAATTTGGGATAATTTCAATAAAATATTTGGATACAAAATAGTTAATGTGATTTTTTCCTAAAACATCAACTATTTAGATTCAAAATGACAGATATAATCACTATGTCTAATCACATAAGAAATTTGAGATCTCTCATTAAACAACTAGTAGAAGTCAAGGTTGTATTAGATGATGAAGATGCTAAGGATATTTTGTTAAATAGTTTGAAAATACAACAATTTTATTTCTATGCTTAGTCCAATAACTTCTCAAACACAATAAGATGTGATTTTAGCCCTATTAGGAGAGGAAAAAAGAAAAATGGAAAATATTTAACAGCTGATTCTCAACATCAGAATGTATTATACTCATGATGTAATAATAATTAAAAAAAAAATGAATGTTATTATTGTAAGAAAAAGGATCACATAGTGTGACTTGTATAACTGGAGACAATTATGTTCTTGAGGGAGAACTTAAAGAAAAATCAAATGATGTTACCTTAGCCTATATATATTTGTTTATTTCAATCAACATGTTTTGTTGTGAGGAATGTAAAACTTAAGGGACGGTGTTGGAATATTAATATTAACATTAATAAATTCACCGTACTAAATTTTTAATTTTTGTTATTAAATAATTAGTTATATTCTTATAAGATAGTAGATCAAATGGGAAGGTATATTTGAAAGGATTTGTAAAAGCCATACTATAATATATTCCCAAATGAACTGTATGATATAATTATTATTTTGAGTGTGTTTGTGTGCAGATATAAGTTCTCTTGACTTTTCCAATATATTGTGTATGCTCTATTAGCCATCATTTCATTATTAATTTTCCACTTTTGACACTACTTACTAACTTTGCCATCCAAATTTGGCTCTTAGACTAAATATTTCATAAAGGTGCATTTTAATTTTCTTACTATCACCTTTGTCTAAATTTTTAAATTTGTTCAACCATGCAAAAAGTGTGGTTACAATTTTCTAATTATTTACACTTAAATGTTGGTTCCAATTTTCTAATTTTCATTTCCATTTAGCTATTGACAATTTCATACTAGGATTAAACCTTGAAAATGGCAATTTAATTCTACTTAAAACTTGTGGTAATTTCATTAATCTCTTGCTACCTGTGGTGTTGAATTGGAATAGATATGTCATCTAGGATCTGTTCCTCAATTTTTTTTTACTTTTTTCAAAAAATTGTTATGATGGTTATACTTGTATTACCATGAATGGATATAAATTTGAGGATTTTGGGTGTTTTCATTCAAATTTTTATGTTTTCCCCTTAGCTCCTAATTTATTTGTGTTTTATATGGAAGCCTTTGGATATCTTTTGGCTAATAATATTTCATGAAACCTTATTAACTTGGTACTATTTTTTTTAAATCTATAGCCCAACTATTCAATGGTCATTTTTCTAATGACTCCTTTCTCACTCTCTTGGAGGACAAACGTGACATTATTTAGAATATTCAATGGCTATATATTTTTTGGAAATCTGTAAGGTCAAATATATAATGGCATAAGACTCAATGTTATAGGAAATCCTTCTTAGCCAAGCCTAATTGGTTCAATTCCTATGGATAGGAGGGGGTTTATCATAAGGAAGTGTTGAGATTCCTAAGCATCTATTTTACCCTTTAGGTTTCTCCTTCCTCTTTAAGGAAACATATAATTTCTAGAGCTAAGAAAAATTATCATATTAAATAATGAAGCCACTTTCTTTGGCAAGGAGATTCCGTATGTGGTCAATACCAGCGCTAAGGAAGAGTTTGGAGGAGTGAAAAAAAGGTCAATACCAATGTTGTGGAAGATTTTCGAGGCAAAAGAGGGTCAATACCAACACTGAGGATGTGGTTGAGGGCATTTAGGGAAAATTGATGAGCAAGGGACAATGAAATCTGTAAGTTTGGCACACCCATTCTCTTTAACCTACAATTTTCATGCCTCTTTTACAAAGATCTTCTCGTAAAATTGTATAAGATAAGATTGAAAAAATAAAATAGCTTTGTCTTTCACATTTTATAGTGATTACTAGAAGAATTTGATCATACTTTTCCAATGATAGAATTATGAGAAAATCTTAGGTTAAATTAATAATTCCTAGCTAAGTTATTGAAATCATGTCCAAGTGTATAAGAGAAGACTGTTGCTATGTGTACTTGAAGAACATGGAGGAAGGCTCTTTGGGATTTTTCATTAACCTACGTATTGTTAAATTTTAACACCTAAAAGTTAGAATGAAGAATATTTCCTAGGATGGTGGCCAATTATGGTTTTCAACACCTAGACTACAAAATCCTTTTCAATATCGTTGGCATCACAATAAAACCTATTTCTTTAGATATAGTCATAGAGGTAAACAAATTGGATTTGTTGATTGTAGATACATTCTAGAAAATTCAATACTTGCATCGAAGATTGTTGAATGGGCCCAACAAACTACTCATGATTCCCTTACTATTAAGTTAAAAGTTTGACAATGCATATGATTGCATAAAATGTCCTTTCATTTATAAAAGCCTCAAATGGATTTATTTTTAACCCTAAATTATTATCACATATTCAAAATTACAAAATACCAGTTGAATGAAGAACCTTCATTTGAAGGTGATGTCGTCATGACCTTTGAATGAAAAACCTTCACTAAAAAATGATGTCATGTAACGACTTTCAAATGAAGGTATTTTTTATTTTAAATATTTCATGTCCAAAATTCTTTATAAAAGGAACCTTGGCATGAAGGACCTTCAAATGAAGACCTTAATTCAAAGGTCCTTAATTAGAAGATCCTTCATATGAAGGTTCCTTTAATTCCATCCCATTATAGCTCTTAGAATTTTTAGACGTATTTTTGTTTCGAAGTAGAGCTTGGACCATCAAATAGTGTCACTATCACTCTACCAAGATATCCATCAAATTGATAAACCCTGACTTAACAACCACAAATTCACAAGAAAATTTCCCCTATCAGCCCTAGGGCATCAATTCAATGCCAAGTTTCTTGTTTTAAGAAAACCCTAAATGCAATGAGCTTTTCTACTTCTCCATAAAATTTGTATTCTTAGCTTCTTCTCTTTCAGCTATCTTTTGGGCCAATTTGGGCACATTTATAGTCAATTTTGTAGCTTATGTACTTGTAGTTTTAGAAGCTCTTTTGATTATTAACACTCCCCTTAGGTTTGGGCTAATCTTAGTAACATAGGGCACGGTCCAACCTAAACTTAGGAAGTAATAAAGTTAGGAAAAATATTTAACTCATTTTATAAAAAGGGGCCTGGCCTAGACGAAAAAAAATGAGACATAAGTCATTTTAATACCCAATCCAAAAAGGTAATGGCCGAATATATCTCACCCAAGGTTTTACATGGAACATTAAGATATTTATGAGAGACAAGGTAAAACCCAACCTTAGGTTCCTCCCAAGTAATGTAACAAGCCAAGAAAAGGGAAAAACATAAATGGAATTCAAAGAACAAGATTTGAAATTCCAAAAAATCCACCGAGTTACAGTTGCAAGAAAGTGGGTGGATTCGTGGATGCCATTTCTATTTAGCCCTCAAAACCTTACATAGGCACAATAGGGCAGTCCCTGTAATTGATTGTTTTCTCCCACAAAATAGGAATTGAGAACTTCAAAACAAATTCAAATGAAAGAGAACACATATATTTATCTACACCAATGATCTTAGAGCATTTCAAGCTTGTATGGATCCATACAACACAAAAGAACTTAAGAAAAATTGTAAAAACACAGAAAATTGCTTAAAGAACGTGGTATCTGATATAAAATTTTGCTATCAACTCCTCCAACAATCGCAATGGGATGGGAATACAATATGATAGAAGTGGGATAAAAAATGCATCATTTGAAGCATCAAACCAATATGCAAAGATCAAAGAAAGTGCTAACCCCTTAAAAAGAAAAGTTTCTTTTAACTTTAAGTTTGTTGGGTAGCCAATTATTTTAAGCTATCAAATCCTACCGTCATACATAATGAAAATGTTGTTGCTTCAAATGACTATGAGCACTAAATTTCACTATTTGAAGGTGTCGAAACCTTGTCATAGAGAATTAGAACATTGATGCGACCACTCATCCTACCTTAAAACATACCAAAAGTCTCATAGCAATTAGACATAGGAATATTTAAGATGACTTAAACTATTTCTATTACTAAAGAATAAACTTATGATGAATTTACCATGCCTAGTACACACTCCCTCCCCATTAACCACTTAGACATATGGAAATTAAATGTAAAATTGCTGCTATTTTTAGTCATGTAGGTGTCCAATAAACCACTTTGTGGTGTTTCCCTTCAAGTTTAATTAATTGAATGAAGAGAAAAAGTCTTTTGATTACAATTAGAGAATACATTTGATGCCTTGGTTGTGTAACTAGTCAACCATAGTCACATTTAACACATGTTACAGAGTTTGGGAGTTAAAATGTTAAGTAGATTTGATTTTCGATGGACACATTTGGATGGTAGTAATAATAACTTGCAATATATTAAGACTTGACTACCTTATAACCTGTCAAATTCTAGCGATGAAATGATAGATTAATCATAATGTCACCTTCATATCACATCACCATGAAAGAACTTCATCCAAGATACTTATGAGTGCAGGTACCACCAAATAGGTATTTGTCAAATTTGTCTTCCTCGAGTGAGGGAAATTTAGGAAGAGAAGAGCAAAGCGAGACATGTAGTAGGTCTAAAAGAGGGAGATCAACTAGATGCCATAGGATTCAATGAGAGGATATATCGCATAGCACCATCGTCATGACATGGTTTGGGCTTATTTTGCAAGGATAACATAAAGGTATGTTACGACAAAGTTACTGGGTTGATGGAGTATGTTGGACCATGCTACACTTACAAATATTGGATGCAGCTGGTTTGATATACATTAAGCATGCATAGGTATGCACTATCAACAAATTATATACAACTAAAAGATAAGGATTAAAATAAAGGAGTGGCTAGGTACATTGATGGGAGGCCAAAATCATTATGGAATATTGCAGGGTTTATAATTATTACATGACCCAGGTCAACAAATAAGCAACCCAATTGTATATTCTAGGTGCGAGAGGGAAACTGTGTATTCATATGTGCGATAAAATCAATAACTGCAAGGGAACAGTTGCTAATCAATTACAATTTGAATCTCTTAGATAGAAAAACAATTACTATGGGGGTGGTATGTACTATATACAATTTTAACCAACCTCCAATTAATGACTCCAATATACCATTTTATTATTATGTTTTTTTTGCAAGTCTATTGGTTTCATTTCGGTAATGTTTTCTGGGTATGTGCATGATCATCATGGAAAAAAAAGACCCTTCAGTGGCAATAAAATTTAGAAAAATCAAAGTTATGCAGCTTCATGTAAAAAATTGAATAAGTCATCTATATTATTTAAAAAATATGTAAGAATAGAATCTGTAGAAAATTGAATATATTTTCTAAAATACTAGGTTTATTTAAAAAAATAAAAAAATTATTTGGTGTAGATTTGAAATTTCAATGTAGTAGTACTTAAATTTGAAGGAAAAAATAAGAAGTGGGTGTATGGCTGATCACCCTAACCACAATAAATTGATAATATTATTTTATAATATTTTAGATATAAGTAGAGGAATCATGTCCCGATTATAAGTAGAGGAATCAGGACTTTAGTCATAATTCAAATAGAAAATGAATAATAATTATTTATTAGATTCAAAGTAAAGTATAATTTATATTGGTGGAAAGTTGAGAATTTCATTTAAAAACCCTTTTCATTTCATCAATTTTGGATTAAAAAAATGTGGTCAGCCACATGGGCCATCATATAACTTACATATCACCACTTTTTGGCCCATCATGATCTTGCACATACCCTTTTATATTTATATTTTTTCACAATAGGACATTGATCATACAAGGAAGGCTTTGGCTTAGAGCGCAGATCACAATCCATCTTCAAACGCTTCTATCTGACAGGTTTACCTCATTGTAATTGTACAAATTAGATACGAGCAAAATGTTTTATTATTATATTTTTTTCATGAGTTTATTGGGTTAATTTTGATAATTTTTTAATATTCTTGTTGCAATTGGATGATCGGGAAAAGACACCAAGAGTAGAGGAGAGCATCCATATGGAGGTGCAGCCACTATTATGCGATGATGACATCACATTTTCTACAAACCCTGTGGATATGATGAGGAAGGCCCAAAACAAATGCAATGAAGAAATCCTTAAGTTGGTATTCATAGTGCCTCAAATAGATGAGATAAGAGAAAGGGTTAAAATATTGTCTGAGATAGCACAAAACTTGCAAGTATGCTATCATGAGATCTTTAATTATAACATAAGTTCATTCATGGTTTTATATTTTGTACTCTTTTATGTCATGAACTAAAATATGTGTTTTTGTATAGGATTATTTGCGTCCTCATCATGTTGTTGGGCATGATCGAGGTACTACAAGTGTTGCGTGGGAAGTAGGGGTTAGTACAAGTGTTAATCTTGATCCTAATATGCATACAAAACATCATCCAACCCCATCATCCATGCCTATATTGTCCACTGAAATGTCGGCAACATATACCATGCAGACATTCAGTAGTGCCTCATCTGGTAGCGAACACATGCCACTACATGTGTCAGTACCTATGGATACAGAGGCCACTACTACATGTGATTTTTTAGCATCATTTCAGGCCCACCATATGTACACGATGGAATGCCCAAAATCAAGATTTCAAAGATGAGATCATTAACCGTTTACTTGTGTTGTTCGGTGATAAAACATTCAACCGAACCAAGGTCCTTAAGAAAGATGGTACCTATCTAAAGTACGTGACAGATCAATATAGGTCACATTTATAGAAGAACAAAAAGTGTGAGCATCCCCCTATGATTATGGAGAGGGAGTGGAAGGAATTGATGTCGGATGGAAAGGAGAAGGCTGAAAAGAAAAAATGAAAGACACCATCGGGTCAAGGAAGGTATGTGATACTATCAACAATTTAATTATATACTAATTACTCTTTATTTTTACATAATCTAACGTATTTCAAAAATTTCATAGGCTGCCCGACACAACAAAGGAAACAAAGGAAAGACTAGAAAAAAACGGGCAAAATAAACTTGGCTTTGGTGGCTATATGAAATTAGTCGCACGATTTGTAAGTATCAATAAATGAAATATTGCATCCAGTTAGTAAATTGCAATTTTTTTTGGTTTTATCACACCATAGAAGAAAAATTCATGATCACATGCAAAACTGCAAGGTTGTGATTTAAATAGAGTGCCCACAAAAGAGGACCTGAAGATTTCCTTCAACTAATGCTATGGAGCCTTGACTCAACACCTAAGATTCTTGACTAGGAAACCACAATCTTCCAGTGCATCCAACATGCAAGGAAATAAACCTAATAAAGTTTATTTCAAATTGAATACTTGTGCAATCTATTCAATATTAATTTCCACCATTATAATGTGTCTATTTGGTTTACATAGTTGAGCAATGATAATACTTCACATGACATTGGAATGCAGCCTGGTGAGGGTGGAGCACAACCTGGAGATGAAGGCCATGGTGTGCATCTCAATACTAGATGTATTCATGTGCTATACAAAATGAAATATGGATTAATACAATTAAACATCTTTAATTGAATTTGGTGTATTAATCAATGTAACCTTTCATGTTTCAACTTTAGAGCATGTAGAGCGTGATCAACATGTTGAGAATGATCAGGATAGACAAGATCAAGAACATGCTGTGGCTCCATCAGGTAAAGAGGACCACTCTAATGTTTTTTTAAACATATTTAATTGCAATTGGTGTATTAATTAATGTAATCTTTCATCTTCCAACTCTAGAGCAGGATTTAGAGGGTGCTCAACATGTTGAGCATGAGGCTATGAGATAATATCAGGAACATGATGTGGCCCAACATGGTAAAGAGAACCACTATGATGTTATTTAAATTAATGAAATACGTGTAACAATAATAATAAAATAGATCAATTTAACATTTATTTGCTATTGCAGTAGACCCCCCTTGTAGCGGCGTCCACGTTGTCAGTACACAACTAGGAATACATTAAGATCATGAGAGGATATCAGAACAACTAAAGGGGGGACAAATGATTTTGAAAATGATACTCCACTTCAACTTTTTTTAGCTGCAAAAAAGAAACAAAAATTAATTGATTGTAATCATATTATGACAACCATATATTTGATAATATGTAAAAACTAAAAAAATGAATGTTATATATGAATGAATGAATGTGAATATGTTATATGCTAATGAATGAATGTTATATGTTATTAATGGATGATTGAAGGAATGTTATATTTTATTAATGGATGAATGAATGAATTTGAATATGTTAATGAATGAATGTTATATGTTAATGACTGGATGCTATATGTTATTAATGCAGAATGAATAAATAAATGTTATATGTTATTAATGGATGAATGGATGATTAATTTTATATGATCAGGGAGGGGCCAAATGAGCTTCCACCTTCACATGGTTGGTCCTGTTAAGTAGAGAATATTAAACTATTCTCAAAACAAACAGAAGCTCAATAAGGTAGGTAATGCACTTTTCAATATAATAAATGCATCGTTTGAAGCATAAAATCAATATGCAAAGATGAAATAAATGATAAATTTTCACTATGAACATTGTGTTGTCTGTGGAGCTAGTTTCAAAGTTCTATTTTTTATTTTTATTTTAGTGGTCTCTAAAAATTAACTTTTATGCATAACAGGTTAGTGGAAAATTTGATAGCTCTGAAGGGTTTAGAGGCTTGATTGAGATAGATACATGGATATTTGGATCTTGTTGTTGATGGGAGGCTTCCACTTAACCATGAAATTTTGTACCATCTGCAGGTATGCTAAAATATCTCTACTTACATTCATTGAACTTACTGTAATATAATATCTGAAAAAAGTATCCTTTTAATTATACTTGGATGGATTTGCATGCCCTGTTCCAAAGCACATATTTTAAAACAGGCAAGAATGAAGCTGGCAAGGGTTAAGGAATTTTTCTTTACACCTGCCAATTGCATAGTTTACTTCATTCAAATAGCATATTGCCAATGCATTTCACAATATTTGGAATCAATATACCATAATTACATAACTAGTAAAATTAAAATATGATGGTTTCAAATATGGCATTACATATCTTTCTATGAATTTTTGAAAGAAAATATGAGAATGGAGAAGTATTAAGATAATAATTTGCATAATTTCTAAAAGATCAGGGAATTTTTTTGCAAATTTATCTTGAATATATTTAAGACAAAAGTAACTTATAGAGATTGAAGGAGAATATCGTTAGTCCAAAATAACTAGTCAACACATCTTAGTAGTATCTCAATTCAAGAGAGCTAGGTCAACTATCCATTAGCTAGTAAAACAAATAAAATCAATTCATAAAATTATTATGTTCTAATAGGGATCTCTCTCTCTCTATCTCCTCTCTACCCTCTACCCTTAACTATCTACCCTTAACCATCTACCCTTAACCCTCTACCCTCTATCTCTCTCCCACTCCCTCCCTCTCTCTCTCAAGACTCGACCTCGTACCCCCTCTCTCTCTCTTAGGTCTCTCTTTCTCACACTCACTCACTCCCTCTATCTCTCTCCCCTCTACCCTAAACCCTTAACCCTTAACCCTTAAACCCTAAACCATTAAACCCTCTACCCTTAACCTTCCCTCCCTCTATCTCTCTCCCACTCCCTCCCTCTTTCTCTCTTTCAAGTCTCTCAATCCCACCCCCTATCCCTCTCTTGGGATCTCTCTCACTCACTCAATCCATCTATCTCTCTCCCATCTCCCTTAAACCCTATACCCTCAAACCAATACCCTAAACTATCAACCCTATACCTTCAATTTTCAACCATCTAATCTATGCATTGGATCTTCAACCCTCATCTATCTTTGTCCCTCCCTCCTCTTCTCTCCTTATCTCTATCTCACTTCTCCCTCCATCTCTCCCTCCATATATCCCACCTTATCCTCCCTAATATCTCAACCCTATACCCTCAACCCAAAGAACCTTAAAAACTCAACCCTATACCCTAAACCCTAAACCCTCAACCCTCAATCCTTAAATCCTAAACCCTTAAACCCTCTACCATCTACCCTCTACTCGAAAAACCTCAACCCTAATCCCTCAACACTTAAACCCTGAAACCCAACTAAACTCTCTACACTAATCCCTCTCTTAGGTATGTCACTCACACACTCCCTCTATCTCTCTCCCATTCCCTCTCTCTCCAACTCCCTCTCTCCCACTCTCTCCCACTCTGCCTTTCTCCCTCTCTCAGATATCTCCCTCCCACTCTCTCTCTCCCTCTATTTCATGTATCTCCCCCCACCCCCTCCATCTCTCTCAAATCCCTCTATCTTGAGTACTCCCTCTCCCTCCAACCCCCTCTCTATCTCTCTCTCACTCCTTGTATCTCTCCCATCCCTCTATCTCTCACTCCCTCTCTCTCCTAGTCTCTTAGGTATCTCCTTCCCACCCCTCTCTCCCACTTTTTCTCCTTGCCACCCCCTCTCCCTCCCTCTCTCTTACTCTCTCTCTATCTCAAAATCCCTCTCTATCAGGCCTCACTTACCTCCCACCCTACTTTCTTAGGTCTCTCCTTCCAACTTCCTCTCTCCCACTTTGTCTCCCTCTTGTTCTCTCAGGTGTCTCCCTCCTAGCCTCTCTCTCTTAGGTTTCTCCCTCCCACACCCTCTCCCTCCCCCTCTCTCTCTCTCCCACTCCCTCTCTCTCTCACTCCCTCTATCTCTCTCTCTCTCTGAAGTCTCTCCATCTCAAAGGAACATATTTGGTGACCGCCAAATGGGTTTTACCTTTAAATGGTAAAAATAATGGTTGAACCTGTGATTTAGGCCCACATTCTCATGTGTTTGTGTGGTTCAATGCTTTATCTGAGTTAGAAAATCCTTTTTTTTACAGTTGACTTCATATTGTACCAATCTATGCTTGATCCATCAACTTTTTACCACCAATCTCCAAGGTAGACAATGCAGAAGAAGATATTTTGAATTTTCTACATCATGTTACATTATCTGAGGTAATATATTCATTTTGGTAAATTGAAATGTTTTTATTTAGTATATTTTTTTATTTTTGACCATATAAACTAAATTTCCTTAATGATTTTATTAATCATAACAATTGGACTTAGAACTCAACATTGAATTAGATGGGATTTGCATTAAAAAGTTCAATTTTTATGAATTTGAAGAACAAAAAAAATAAAAACATAACATTTACTTAATATAAATTTACTTATGAATTCTATTTTAATTTCTTATAGTATTCCATTTCCACCATGGCTAGTGGAATTCATTGTATTTCATTCTTTTTTCAACTAATTTGCAAAACC
This sequence comes from Sequoiadendron giganteum, assembly GCA_007115665.2. Taxonomy (NCBI): domain Eukaryota; kingdom Viridiplantae; phylum Streptophyta; class Pinopsida; order Cupressales; family Cupressaceae; genus Sequoiadendron; species Sequoiadendron giganteum. The sequence continues at coordinate 845,345,746 of CM021101.1, read as the reverse complement.
TCATTGCTAAAGAAATAGTGAATAATGATAAGATATAGCATCACAAACCCTTCTTTGAATCCATATTCTTCATGAATTTGTTGACAATCAAAAATTTGGTTTTGAGAAAAATAAACACAAGAGTCTCTAGTTTTCAATTAGGTTGCAGCAATTTATACCCTAGGTTTGTGATTCTCATTGATTTGTTGTATTGAATGGTTTCCACCCATCTCTGCATCATTTTTTTTGTAAAACACATTACTTACTTTTGTTATATGTGTGTTTGCGCACATGTAGCATTCAAGGTCATGTCGAGGAAATGATCGAAGCCTCTAACACTAGAAGAACATGCAGTTAAAAATGCAAGGAGAAGAGAATCAAAAAATGTAGCTTGTGAAGCAAAGGAATCGTAGCCCATACAACCAAAAATTCCCATTCAATCTAAGAGATGTCAAATTGGCAAAACAAAGTGTACGAATGAGGAAATTTTGTGGAAAGACAGGAATGGATACAGAAGTTGGGGGCACATCATCAACCATAGGTGAGGCTCAATGCACATCTCCAGTTGAAGACACGTTGACAACAACATGTGGTTTTCCAGGTACATTTGAAATCACATCTCCAATTGAAGAAACACCATCAAAAAAATTATGTTTTGAAAGTACATCAAGGTATGTGCATAATCATGATGGGCCAAAAAAGTGGCGATATGTAAGCCATATGATGGCCCAAGTGGCTAATGATTTTTTTTTACCCAAAATTGATGAAACGAAAAGGGTTTTTAGAGGAGATTCTCAGCTTTCCAACAATATAAATTATTTTTTACTTTGAATTTAATAAATAATTATTATTCCTTTTCCATTAGAATTACGAATAAAGTCCTAATTGATAGATGATTGAAAAAAATCTATAACTTTCAAATGGTATAACATGTTTTGAATCTGAAACATGCGTCACATTCTATGTTTTGCATACTATAGGATTAAAAAAAAAATGAATTACATGAATTTTTTATCAAGTTAAGGTGGTTAGATAGATAAGCTTTAATATTTTTTAAAAGTTGTATTAAAAAATTCATAATTAATAATTTACCTGTAAAAAAAAATAAAATAAATATGCATCACATCAGGACATGTGTCCTCTACTTATATCTAAAAGCTTATAAAAAATATTATCATTTTATTGTGGTTAGGGTGGTTAGATGGACAACTACTTCTTATTTTTAGCCTAAAAAATAAATACTATTACATTGAAATTTCAAATTTTCACCAAACAAATTTGTTTTTTTTTAAATGAAGGTCTAGTAGTTTAGAAACTACATTCAATTTTCTATAGATTCTATTTTTACATTTTTTTGAAATAATATAGATAACTTATTCAAATTTTTATGTCAGGTTGTCTAACTCTGATTTTTGTCTTTTTATTGCCACTTAAGGGCCTATTTTTTCCATGATGATCTTCAACATACCCATCAGCAAACACATCTTTATTTCAAGGAACTCCACAAATGACATCTCAAGTTGGAGGTACAACATATTTTACATGTCAATCTCAAAGTATGTCATCAATTGAACCTCCAATTGAAGGTACATGATATATCCACGATGTTGTTGACCTTCCCAATATTGATACAAATTTATATTTGAGAACTCCTCCTAGAGTTTTGCATAGAAAACCTACATTTTTTATTGATATTTATTCCAAGTTTTTGAAATGGATGCCTAATAAGATTCCAAAACGTACATTTCAGAGATATGCAGAAAGGACATGGAGTTGTGAACCCCTGTTCCTGCAATTGCACAAAGATGACAAACATTGTTAGTGTTAGATCAAATTGCAAGCAAATATGAAGGATTCCCCATGAAATCCACCTATTTAGGCTAATATTAGGAAATGAAGAACAAAACTCAAAATGATATGAAAATAAATCCTAATCTTAGCCGATAGAATGATGATCTTATCGGGAAATGGGTGCCAATGATGTGTTGCAATTGGCGCTTTCCCAATTCCTAAGTAGAAATGATGTGATTGATGAAGAAATGGTCAAATCTCCAAAGAGATTTGAGTATAACCTTGGTGCAAATGTGAAAATATAGTGAATGCTTGGATGAAATGAGAAAAATTAGTTCTCAATTGAAGAGAGTAACTTTGCATGTGAATTGTGGATGAGAAATGAGGAGAGGAGTCTCTAATTTATAGACTTCAATTTGGAAGAAGTGAGAAAGGCTGAGCAATTTCGGACAAAGGATAATCCAATCGCATTGTGCCACTTGTTCACATGTGATTGGATGAGGAATGAGCACATTTTGGCCAATGTGCATGATAAATGCATGATAAATGCATAAATTTGAATTTCAAATGTTGAGTTGACTTGTCGAAGGGGGAAGGGAAGTGAAGTAAATGTCACTTGGCTCAAGGTCAAGGACATATAAGAGGATGTGAATGCCTTGTTTGAAGGACCAAGTGCACTGGGCCTTTTTGAATTCAAATGAGGGAATATTCCCTTTTGATGCCATGTTGAGATAAAGTAAGCAATTTAATAAATCAAAGTAATTGATTTATTGTGCAAGTTGCATTCTCTAGAGGATTATAGTGAGAAGGATTAAGTTAATCATGGATTTGATTAATTTAATGAAGAATTAGGTGATGTGACAATTTAGACTTAGATTTATGAATTGATTTAAGTCAAGAATTGAGAATAAATGATTTGATTTATTTAACCAGGAAGGAATATGTTAGATTAAATCAAATAAGGTTTTAATTTATTTAATTAAACAAAAATGTAAGGTTAATTAAATTAAATTGACTAATTTAATCAAAGGAGGTGATAGACTTAATAAGATAAATAATGATTCATTAGAATAAGGGATAAAATTACAATGAAATGAAGTTAGCGATCAGGATCAAGTGTGCCAAACCGGAAATGTACATTTTACATGTCTACATTTTGCCTCTCTTTGAAGCAATGTACTTGTTGCATTCATTCAAAGAATAAAATGTTGTGATCAAAGTTCAAAATTTCTTGATTTTTTAGATGCCCCACTATTGCCTCAGGGAGAAGAATTACACTAGCATATTGCCCCCTCGAGAGATCGAGCGAAAATGTTCAATTTTCCGATCGAGATCATGATAGAATGCAAGAGGAGTGGTTCTATTGTTCACAGGACAAAAGATAATTCTTTCATGTAGACAATTTTGATGATGTATAAATAGTCATCGGCCATGGGTAGCCTCATGTATATTTTGATACAACACACCGATTTTAGATATAAATGTTAGTAAAGATAGAAAAATAAGCAGAATAAGATGGATGGAAGGAGGATCCACACAAGTTCACATTATTATCGATGATGATGATTTGCATTGCTACGAGTTGGGATTTTCAAAGGGCCAATTGCTTTATGTTTGATAACACACATAGGTACGATGCATCAACGTATAAAGGACAACGATGGAATTGTACCTAGTGTGATGGACTCTGACTTGAAAATCAGATATGAGTGCTCTTATTCACACTTGACATACAGAAACCTTGCTAGGATGGACCCAACAAAGCAAATATTCATCAAGTTATGTTACAAGAGTATCCAGCAAGTACAATAGATAAAAAAGATAATGATTGTTGCCTCATTCCTTTCTCTCTAAATTTTTTTTGTTTAGGCATCATTGAGAGGTCCTTGGAATGAGTGCAAAATGAGATAAGTCAAAAAGACCAAACAAGCTAATGTTCTTCATACCATTAGCCAAGACTAACTATTGTGATGGGTACTTGATGCTTATGTCCATCATAGGAAAGCTTCATCCTAGGACATGTAGTGATCAGGGTTTTGATGGGACTAATTGGATGATAAGCTACTGATACTCTGAGTTGACCAACTTGCTTGCTTATTGACTTAGACTTCCAAGACTTTTGACAATTGGGTGTTCACTTTTTGAACCTGCTAAGCTTGCTTGTGACTGAATCACCAAAGGGTGAAAGTGATGATTAATTTTATTATGAGTGATAAAATTCATGGCTGAAAGAGAGATGAAATGGATGCACCATTTTTGGTTTTTTTCAAATGTTTTGAGGTTGTTTTTGGTATTTTCAAGATTTATGACAAACATACTAACTTAAAGACCTATCCTAGGGGTCTCAGGAGATGATCCATAGATTAGCCTTGCCTATGTTATATACATAGAGACCATGTAGTTTGACTAATGATAGACTAGATGATGATAAGCTGGACAATCAGATTGCCATTTTATTGCTTAAAGGACTGACTTAAGATGCAAACTAGATGGGCAAACAGATTGCCATTGCGACGGATGCCTAAGCACTAACCCTAACTATCTCGAGGGATGATCAAAGATCAACCTTGCCTACGTTCAAGCTCAGAGACGATGTAGTTCAACAAGGTGAAAGACTGACAAGACTTGATGATGAAATTTTGAAAATTTTCTAATATTTCGACATGTTTTTGGATTTTTGAATGATTTCGATGTTTTTGATTTTTTGACAGATTTTTTGAATGCTTTTGAATTTTTGCATGATTTTGACAATTTGGATATGATATGCATGACGATATCAGTGCTTTGTTTTGAGATTTTGTTGAAAAACAAGCTTAATGTTGATCAATCGGATTGATGAATTGATAGTTTTACTAAGTGTTGTAAGTCAAACAAAAGTGATAATGCACTTGTAAACTCTAGGAAGTTGTGTTATCCTAGAATAAACTCTTACAAAAAGGATAATTTGGCTAGGTGTGTTAAGCCAAACAAGGTGATTATGGATTTGATGATTTGGCTAAGTGTGTTAAGCCAAACAAGATGATAATGGACTTGTAAACCCAAGGCAGTTGTGTTATCCTGGAGTAAACTTGTGCACAAGATGATAGTTTGACTACGTGTGTTAAGTCAAACAAGGTGATAGTTGATTGGATTCGATTGATCAATGATTTATGAAGCTTGATGAAGCTTGGTTTGGAACAAAATTGCTTTGATGATTTGATGTGATGCTGACATGCACATTAGATGTGACTGATATTGATTGCTTGGATTGATGTTCGATGAAAGATAAAACTTGATAAGGAATGTCTTCCTGTGAAAATATGCCATGGGCTACTGATTTGGATTTTTTGGCTCACAAATGCTTTGACCAAGTTGATTTCACGTTTGCCAATGCTCGGATCACCACATAAGTGTGAAGATATAGATCAAGATTTATTCCCAAAGAGAGATACAAATATCCACCCCAAGTGTCTAGCAATGTTTGAAAGGCCATGGGTGGATGATTGGATAGAATGGATATGAATTATTTTTGCAATAATATAAGGGTTCTCTCAATAGAGGATTCTTATTCAGATATTTCTCATATAGCATTGGGTAGGATGGGATCAATGAAAATGACCCATGTCAAGATGTCTACCATAAACAAGTGTAAAGTGAGCACCAAACTTTTCCAAGATCAAGATAACTTGGAGTATGGATGCATATGGATAAAAATGGATTGGATAAATGGTTCATGGATGAATGGATTTATATGGGTAAGATGGAGGGAACACTGGATTTATTATGGATGCGATAAGATGTTTTCTTTTGAACTGATGCACATGGACACTCGATTCTACTCATGACACCTGTTTGCCATGTTTTCATCATGGTACATGTCCAAAGTGCAACCAAAGTGGTTTTCACTAGAGGACAATGTTTTTTCTTTACTATTTTCAATCCTTTTTTTGATTTTTTGGATTTTTGGATTTTTTTATTTTTTTGTATTTTCTGAGAGATTTTAAGCCAATGATGAACCACCTAGTGGTGTTGATGTTGATGCTTCATCCATAATTTGCAATCGATATCTTGTTTGAGGAATTTTTTTTGTGAAGATACGTGCACATGAATGCAATTTTTGAGATCCCTGATCTGTTTTGCTGATACCGGAGTTAACTTTGTCTTTATGCGCACTTCGTGATAGAGTGCCTTCTGAATCCTTACGATGAAGGGTCACTGCCAATACATGGTCAATGTGAGAATTGGATATCATGTGTGGAGGCGTGGATGGAGCGTTTTTAATTATAAAAGATGGATTGGTTGACAGTTTGGAACCTTTCACTCTCCAAACTTGGGAAGATGAGCAGTAATGGGTGGATATGGAAGTGTGCATGGACTTAGGACCAACTGTTTGATACACTTTGTATGTCGCTTCAGAAGCCTGAATTTTCCTTTGTGGGAATCTTGGATGGATACTTTTCCCTTTTTTATTTTTCCCCATAGTTTCTTTAACTAATGGAGTTCGATAGGGATAGTCTTTCTTTGTATTTTTTGGTATCGACTTGTATTTTATTTTTCCTTTGTGCTTCAATTCTTTTGCTCTGATGGCATTCTTCATGTTTCGATTCAAGTCTCTCTTTTGATGTTGGTCCCAATTCGTTGATGGGGTGATGGACGGATAAAGATTCATGATGTGGCAGGTTGTAGTATTGGCATTGGTTTTATCATAAGGATTCTTCGTGCTCCCTATGTTGATGTTTTCTCAAGACGAAGTTGCCCCAATTTTTGTGGAAGTATTACTAATATGTTGAGATCCCTTGATTTTCAAATAACCAAGGCCTTTATGCTTAGGATTGCCAAAAATCTGCACTAGTTCCAGGATACCCTATTCATGTAGGCCTAATCCTTTGCCTTGATACTTCATCTGTTGAAACATTTTATTTGCAAAAAGATATGATTTTTCTTGGAAACAAGGTGATACTCCTTCTCTGCTCTATGGTGGATCTTCAAAAGTGCCAACTACTGTATTGATGAGATAGCTTTCTCTTACAAAGGTAGGTGATTCAATTGTATAAGTGATAGGATCCTCCATATGTGGGATGAATTCCTGATTGATATCTTTAGCTTGATCTTGTGAGATATCATATTATAGTGTTTCTTCAAGAAGTGTTGATGCTTCACTACCCACACAAAATTCTTCCTCATGACTCACTCCATAGGATGTTTATGATTTATGATTTGTTTCTGATATGTCTCTATATTTCTCTATATCTTGATCATGTGTACAAATGTTAAGAGTAGGAGACTCTTGTTCCTTGGTAATGATTTCAAGAGTATGAGACTCTTGTTTTGAATGAAGATCATCCACGTGTCCATCCAAAGAACACATCTCATGGGTAGATGGAGGAGTATGTCCTATGTGGATGTGGTCATCTTGTATGGATAGGAGAGTGTCCATTATATCATTGGAGTAGCTTGGACATACAAATTCTTTATCTTGAATGATTCCATAATTGCTTTCGACATGCTTTGGATCAAGTTCTTGACATGGGTCAATTTCAAAGAATGAATTGCTTTCTTGGATATCTTCACTAGGCATATGAGGTTTCTCAAATTTTTTGAGGTCAAAATATGTCCATATTTTTTGGAAATGATCATTGATAGACCTTGGTGAAAGATGTTCATCATGCTTTGGAGTGAATTTTTGAGATATGTCCTCTAACTCATTAGATGATGTAGAGACATTTTCAACATGATCATTGGTCGAAGGATCTTGATCATCATTTTTGATGATTGTGATGCGAATTTTTTGTAAGCTCCATTGTGGGAGTAAGGCATGTGTTTGCTGTTGAGCCACCAATGCTTGTTGTTGGTCGTGCTCTTGTTGTGCCAACAAAGCCTGTTGTTGGTCTTGTTGTTGCTGTGCCAACAAAGCTTGTTTTTGGTCTAGCTATTATTGTGCCAACAAAGCTTTCTGGTGGGCTCCTTTTTGTGCTACTTGTTCATGGAGTGCTTTCAATAGTGCCCAGAATTGTGTTTTCTCATGTTGAGCTTGGTGTTGGGCTTGATCTTGAGCCTGCTGGGCTACTTGAGCCGCTTATGCTTGTTGAGCAGCTTGTTGGTTTTGGAGCGCCTTTTTGCGGAAAGCTTCTTATGCAGCTTGCAACATGATGGAGAATGAATTTATCATGTTGTGTTTTGGTAGTGGTGGCGGTGGTGGTGGGTTGGGGATGGTGTTGATTTTTGGGATTGCTTGGATGGTTGCCATTTGTTGTTGCGATATTGTTGGAAAAATGAGAGGTTTTGGTATGATGTTTTGATTTGCCATGATATATTGAAATTGAACATTTTTGTGGTTGAGAATCATATTGCCCTCATTTAGGTAGCTTTGATTTTGCATGGTGCTACCTTGACTTGAATCAACATGTGGAGTCGTCAACATATTACTTGGATTTTGAACATTGATGGGATTTGCAAACATGTCTACCCCAAAGTTTACCAGGTGTTGATTTGAAATGGTCATGTTTGGTAAAGTTGCACTTGGCATGTATGCATTTGATGGGATAATGTTGTTTGGAAAACTCATGCATTGAGCATTTGGTTGATAGATTTGTAAATTTGGAATTGGATTTAAATCTACCATTAGGAAAGGTGTTCCAAACTTTGGATTGGGCATACTCACATTCGTTATACTTTTCAGGTTTGGAAGAGATAGTGATGTCATGTATAAATGTGAGTTTCGATAATAAATTGGCACTGTGACACTTGGATAGTTTGGTTGACTTGGATTACTCGTGATAGATGGATCAAGTTTATATTCCATGTTCCTCTTATGTTTTGACCTTGTTGCAAGAGTGAACCTCTAAGGTGTTTAGGATGAATGATGAGATGGAGGATGGAAGGGGTGAATTAAGGCTCTTGGGCTAAGATTTTTGAATGACTCAAGTGAAAATTCCATTGTAAAGAACTTGATGAGTGCATAGGAGAGCATGGGTTCCACCTCACTCATGAAGGATAGTTTTGCCACATGACGTGCGATGAAAACAACACTATTAAGTAGTCAAACAAGGAACAAGGTGAATCTTACTCCAAAATGTACTCATTCCTCCTCCACTGGCATTGGCTCATTTTTAGTCCCACATTCCTCTCATCTCTCTAGTTTTCAAATCTTCAACCTCTAAATACAAGGCACTTCTACTCCAAATCCATCCACAATATGAGTATTTGTACTATAGGCATTTTTAGTTCATCTTACATCTTCATCTCCGTCACTTGCATTTTACATCATAATCATTTGAAGGTTGTCAAGGAGATGGGAAAGGGAATCCTTTTCACATCAAAGGTGCATCACTTCTATTATGAGATAGGTATGAACATGTTTTTGTAATGTTTTCACTTAGTTGCTTTATTTTTTGTTGTTTTGTTAGCATTATCAACCATGTTTAGATATTTCATCGGAGCATTTAGTTTTCTTTGTTTAAATTGGCATATATGATAATATTTGTCAGGTTTTTTAACATGTGCAAATTATGTGCTTACAAAATGTAAGTGCAAAATAATGTAAAATGGCAAACAAAGGACCAAATTTGAGATACAATTTAGATTCATTTTTCTTATGTAAATTACTCGTCATGAAATTTTATGTAAATACTATGCAAAATAAATGAATTTTTTAAATCTTCTAGATTTAAAAGAATGTAAAAATGTAAACCTAAAACCCTGAATGAGATGCAAATCAATGAAAGAGGAAAAACCTAACTGAGATATAAATTAATTTAATGGAATGCAAATCCTAGATCTAGGGTTGAAAATGGACTCAAAAATTAGTAATCTATGATGCTCAAAAATTGGGTTCATTAAAATGAAACAAATAAAAATAGGTTTTGGTGGTGCCAAAATGTGGAATTGATAGCAAAGTGGGGATGAGGGACCTATTTTCCTTTATTTCATTAGGGAATGAGATCCCCACAAAAGATTTAATAAAAACCCTTAGGTGAATGAATTCAATGTGAGAATCTATAGATTTCCTTATGCTTGAAGGATGGGGGTCAAGGTCAAACAAGACTTTTGAGAGAAAAGATAAAAATTTAAAATCAACACCAAAATGAAATTTAACACTTGAAACGATAATATTAAACTCAATATTAGAAAAATTGGAAAGAAAATTGCAAATTTAAGAAGGGTAGAGATGTGTTTACCAGTCACCAAAAGGCAATTTTTGAAGATTGACTAGGAATCATTCACTCATGGATGAATGGGTCTTTTGTTAAGGTGTTCCTGCAACTTTTGGGAGCTTGTGATGTTCACTTGTAGCTTCTAATTTATTTAGGTTTCAATGTCAAAGATTCAAAAATCAAATATGTAGGTTAGATTTTGTGATTTGATGACAACTTTGACAACTTTTCCAATCTTGCACTTCAAAAAGCTCTTCAATCCTTCTTCAACCTAAATCTACAATCACATACACAAGAGAGAAAAATATTTTTTTTTGGTGAATGGAGGTTTGTCTTTGTCAAACTCCATTTTGGTAATAAAACTTTGAATTGAAATAATGGAATGAAAGAGGGAATGAAGAATGAAAAAAATTATGTTGTACCAATCCACAAACCCTTGAATGAAACCTTCATAATGGAAATCTTGGAAGGTCTGCAAATTTCATGAAATGGCTAAATTGGATGTGGATCTTGACACTTGAAATTATTTTTAAAATGCTTGACATTATCTCTAAGCCCACATCATAGTGTGAGCTCCAAAAACATGCATGATGCAAGAATAATTTCACATGATGAATAGCTCTTGAATAATACAATAAATATTTGATATATATTCTCTTGAATTCAATTAGTTTCTCTTAAAATTCTTGAAGAATTCTCATAAAATTTCTAGGTGAAACTTAGTGAAATAACTTTGTATTTAAAGGTACATGTATCCTTAATTTCCCAAAATTCAAATATCACAAGACAACATTAAAAAATAAATTTGGAGATGTTAAAATACTACCAAAAATATAATTTAAATCTAGCTCCAAAGGTCTAGGGAGGACCCATTCACCCATGGGAGAATGGATCCCAATTCCCTATTCTTGAAACACACTTTTCTCAAGGTAAAGTGTTAAATGTATTGTAATTAATTATTGTTGGGTTTCCTCTTCAGAAAATATAATTTAATAACCTTGTAAATGAATAAAAGGGTTTATTAAGGCCTAATTAAGCTCAATTTGACTAAGAGGGCAAAAAAAAGTGAAAATGTAAAGTGATACATTTTTCAACACTAAATTAAGGTATTATTAAGTCCATTTTAATAAGGAGGGCCCAAACAAGTGAAAAAATGTAAAAGGGATAAATTTTCTACACTACACCTTCAAAAAGTGAGAAGATAAGGAGAAGAGAAGAAAGACACCCCCAATGATGATGTAGGTGCTAATGTAGACCACATGCCAACAGGAGTTCGTAGATGAAAAAATTTGATCTTAGTAATGGGTTTGGTGAAGATACTAGCAACCTTCTCTAAAGATTGGAAAAATACTAATTTGATGATATGTCCATGAATCAAGTCTCATATATAATGCATATGAATCTCCATCTATTTATTTAGTTAATTTTGAGCCAACTTCGTACATATTTGAAAGGTTCTCTAGTTGTTTAAATTTTAGGCACATAAAATATACATGTACCTAATCGACAATCCCTAATTTCATTTTATCCTTAATTATCCTTCTTCAATCCATGTTAATCAAATAATAATTATCTGGTTAAAATTCATCATCTTTCCTCTTTTAATTAAACCAATCTTTATTAGATAAATCAACTTTATTTAATTAAATCATATACTTCTATGTAATCAAATAAATTAATTTTATTTAATTAATCTCCTAAAGTTCCTTCATTTAATTAAATAAAACCAAATATTTAAGCTGAATGTCACAATCAACTAACCTCTGAAAAAAATGATAAAATCATGATTAAAACTAATTCTAATCTGTGTTACATCCTCTAGATAATCCCACTTGCACAATAAATCAGTCATTTTGATTTATTAGATCTCTATTTTCCCTCACAAGGCATATTCCCAAGGAATATTCCCTCATTAACTCCATTTGTTTGAATTTCTTGTCCAAAAAAATTTCCCCCCCAAATCTCTCAACCATAAGCATTTATTGCTATTTTCCAAATTTCAAACTCACATAATAAACATTTATCATGCACAATGACAAAAATGTATTCGCCCTTCATCCTCTCACATCTTGACAAGTAGCATGTGGCCATTGGTTGAGGATTAGTCCCACATTCATCCACTTTGCCTCTTCTTTTCTCAATCTCATCTATAAATTCAAGGATTTTCTTCTCCATTTATCATCCACAATTTGAGCATTCTTATTATAGTCATTTGTAGATCATTATCTTGCATGTTTTTTTTATCATCATCTTGAGCCTTGTCAAGTATTCAGAAAGGGCTCCTATACATATCAAAGATGCACAAATCTACTATGGGATAGGTATGAATATTTTTTTGAATGTGCTTTCAAGATTGCTTATTTGGTGTTTTAGAATTTTGTTTAGCATATTAGAAATGATTCATTATCTAATAGAGATGTTGTTGTTAGCTTTATTTTAAATAACTAACCATGCTAAGACTATGGTGGAGTTTTTAATAAATTGAAAGATTTCATCATCTACAAACATCAATGAACATAGGTTGTGTGAAAGGAATACCAAACTCAGAAGTAATGTATTAAAGGCATACAACCTCAGTAGCTAAGTTAATAGGCCCTTTGAATGCTTCATTTCCAAAGGATATATCAATAGAATTTTTGTTCTTTCTAGAACAAATGATAGGACCTGAACCAATTGATAAAATTTATCCTAAATTGGGCTCATGATGGTTAGTGTCACCAACACGATTTGAATCTATAAATCCAACCAAGTCAACTGATGAACCAAATATTTAATGAATCCCAAATCCAAGAGTACCATGAAGGTAATGAAGGATCCTCTTAGATTCTATCTAATGTATCTCATGAGGTTCTTATATAAATCTTGGAACCATACCTACTACACAAACAATATCTAGCTTGGTACAAGTCAAGTATATAAGACTACAAACAAGTTTTTGATACAATATAATATCAACAAATGATGTATTATAAGAAATTTGAAGCTTGAATCTAGATAGAAAGGGACTTGTAAATGGCTTACAAGTAGTCATGTGAAACCATGCATGAGTGATCCCTAAAGTAGATTATGAAATCCCAATGCCAAGGAAGTAGTGCAATAAGCCCAAGTTTGTCATGTCAAATATTTCTTCAAGTGATTTATTTACTACTACAATGGTAGATGCAGTACTTCCAATAATCAAAAGATCATAAACATATAGAATGAGTATAAAAATGAATCATCCTATCATAATAGATACACATTGGCATTTGAATGACAACTAGTAAAAACTAATGATATAAGGTAGGAATACATCTTGGCATACCAATCCCTAGGAGCTTTTTTGACGCTATAGAGAGATTTTCCATGTCTACAAACTAAGGATAAATATTGAAAAAACCTTGGTGGTTGTTCCTATTGTGCACTTTTTGCACACACACCCCACTAGAGACGGGGACCCTCTTTTTCTTCTACATTTTTGTGCCTTGGCTTTGTCAATTTATGGTTTTTCTCTTCTTGAAGGTTATTTTTGGACTAAGTCCAGATTGGCTCTGATGGGGGTGGTATTTTGAAGCATTTTGGGGCCTTGGATTTTAGAAATGGGGTTTTTTCAAATCAATTTCAAAGTGATGTGTAAATATTTTTGCACCAATGGATAGAGGATGAAAAATTAGTGCAAGTTGCTTTTTGAACTTTTCAAAAATTCATCTAGGAAAAAACGTTATGGGGTTTCAAAGTTTTTCTCCGATTTCTGGGACATTTTCGGGGATTTCAACCCCATCCGGATTTTGGTGAAATTTGCCATTTTCGAGGATTTCCACCCTCTCCGTATTTTGGTGAAATTTGCCATTTTCGGGGAATTCCACCGGGTCCTGATTTTTCCGGGACTTTCCATCCGGTCCGGATTTTTTCGGGTTTTTTGACATTTTCGGGATTTTCCACCCCATCTGGATTTTTCGGGATTTTCCATCCAATATGCATTTTTCCAGGGTTTTTGTCAAATCCGGGATTTTCTGCCTCGTCCAAATTTTTTGGGATTTTCTGTCTGGTCCGAATTTTTCGTCAAATCCAGGATTTTTCGCTCCATCTGGATTTTGGCGGATTTCTGGCCATTTTTCAAGATTTCCCTTCCTGGCGGATTTTTTTGGACTTCGTGTCACAATTTTCCTGAACTCTGAAAGGGTTAAATTTCTGAAATTTTATGAAGAAGTTTAAATTTTCAAGGGTTTATTTATGCTTAATTTTAATATTTTTTGGTTGGATTTTCACATGTGGGCTATTAATGATTATATTTGTTTTTTAGGATTAAAGGGAGGACTTGCATATGGATTTGTGCCAAGAAGAAAATCTGGCAAATACTTAAAATGCACCTGCATATGAATTGGTGCCCAGCTATTCAAATGAACCCATTTGCATAAGAATTTGTGCCACAACTTGTCTATAGCTGGAATATATGTTTCAAATGTGGAGTGACGTCTAATGCTGTTTTCACTCTCCAATCATAATTTTTATTAAAATCGAGGTGGCAGATTATTGAAATTCTTATTGTTCCTGGATGTAACTGCTTTTATGCTATTGGATGATGATGTACCACATTTTTAAGAACCCTAATGTGAATTCTTAGGGTTTGTTGGGTATTAATTGTAGCCATTGGATTGAATTTAATCTTAGCCCTTGATTTAAAAATGTAATATCTATAAAAGGCCAATGCCTTCTCATTTGTGAACTTTAGTAGAGACATAAAAAGTTAGAGAACAGCTGGTTAGAGGCTGCAAAGCTAAAATTGATTAATTTAGAGGTTAGATTCTACAAGTTAGTAGTTGTAGGAGAGGAGAAAGACTAGAAATTGTTATGTAATGTTGGAGAAGATAATGCCAATGGGTTATTGATTTGGAAAACATTGTGTTATGTTTCAAAAGTTTTATGGTTTCTTGTTCTTGATTCTTAGTGTTAGATGTTAGTTTTCAATTCTTTCATGATAATGGTGGAATGTTAATGATGTTGATCAATCTTTGGTCCATACTTTTGGCAGTTTGTTGATTGTAAGTTACTGTGTAAAGTTAGTCTGGGCCTTATTTTGTGCTAAGTTCAACTGTGGATGCTTGTTTACATTGCACCATTTATTGGGTATGTGGATGAGTGTTCATAGTCTGAAAATCTTCAGTTTCCTCAGAAGATTGCACTATTTTTGCAGAATTGCAGGCTTGTCCTTGATTAAGCAAATATTGGTTTTATTGGAGATTTGTCCGTTTGTAGCATTCTTCATTGTTGTGATTGATTTTAGGAGTAATTTTAATCTTAGAATCTCTTTTAAATTCTTATATTTTGCTATTTATTTTATTATCTGGGTTATATTTAAGAATCTGAATTACAATATATTGCAAAATCTGATAATTTTGAAGATCTAGTATTTGTTTGTAAGGCTCCTTGTGATTACTAGCATTTTCACATTATCTCTGAGTTTTTTCATTGTATTGTGAAGAATTGACATTAGAGACCTTGGAGTTATCTCTTTTCCCATAGAGATTTACCTTTCAATAGAGATAGGATATCATATTCTATCTGAGTTGTTGTTGTGCAGAAAACACCATCGATAGATTGGTGCTAGAAGGAGGGTTAAATACACAAGCTGGATCGATTTCTATTTGTCATTTCTCCTGAGAGGTTTAGAAGAAGAACTAGATCTACTCCAGGAGAGGAAGAATTACACAAGTTGCAAGCCCTTACTAGGTCAAGAAGGGCCAGAAGAAGGGGAGAATCATCATCCACCAAGCCAATCCCATCATTCCCATCATCTTCATTCTCATCATCCTCATCCTCCTCTGATTCTGAAGGAATTCCTATTCCACAGCCTCAACTAGTCATAAATTAGCCATTACTGCTCCCACCTCCACTAATGGATTTCTTGGCAAATAACCCATCCCCTCAATTCTTCAACTACTATAATGCTATGCCAAAGAACCCTAAGAATTTTTTCTCTAGGTTTCACACAAATGATCCCAAAAGGACTGCTAAAGAGCATGTTAGGATTTTTAAAATTACCCTCCAGGATAGGGGAATTAATCATGAGGATGTTGCTTGTAGAATTTTCCCCTATTCTCTAGGAGATGAGGCATTCTATTGGTATAACAGTCTTCCTTTTGGGTTTATCACTACTTGGCTTCAGTTGGAGACTGCATTTTTCAGAGATTTGGGGTCCCAATCAGTTCTAGTGGGCTTTATTTGTAGTTTACAAGAGTAAAGAGGGAGACAAATGAACCAATAGGGCCTTTCAATAATAGGTTCCATAGGGCTTATGCTAGGCTGCAACCCCCTTATGTTGTGGATGATGCCTCTGCCAGGGATGTTTATTATGAGGCTTTGGATAGTTTGACATCTACCTTTGTGAAGTGGAGAGAAAACCCTCTTGATAGCATGCTTGAAGCTTATGATGTGGATATTAAGGTGAGCACAGATTTGAGACAACACTTGTCTAGACCCTTGCCATTAGCTAGTCAAACAGTTATGTTGGGTTCAACTCCTCTGCTGCCTTCGATTTCACACCTAAGTCAACCTTTGAATCAAGCCCCACCCGTTCCAAATTACTATCCAAATGTGAATCATCCTGCATTCTCTCACCAAAAAGCTAATGTACCCAATTACTTGCAAAGCTCTAAGACATTTAACCAATCCTTGAACCATGGGTTTCATTTTGTTTATATGCAAAATTCAGCTAGTGTTGTTCCTCTATCAGACAATGCAGATAAGGGGAGGCTAGATGAACTCACGGAGCTAGTAAAGAAGTTGGCCACCAAAATCACCTACCTAAGGAACCAAAACAAACAACCTCAGGACATCCAAAGGGGAAATCAATTCAATCATGATCAAGATCAGGGGTAGAATCTCAATAGGGGACAATGTTTTAAAGATCAACCCTTAAGTCTAACATTTGATAGAAGGCAACTACCACACCAAAATAGGACTTGGGATATAAGGCTTGACAATGAAGGATTCCTAACATCTTTAGAGCATCTAAACAATCAAGAAAAGTTTATAGCTGGTGTATATCTAGTAGAAGTAGCTCTATCCGGATGTTGTAGGCTTCATAACACCAATCAACACTCTAAATTAGACTGTCAATAATGTCAGACTACTATGTCTATTTTCCAATAGAAGATCCAACATACCAATAGAAATTTGAGTGGACAGTAGATAGTACCAACTAATCCTTATGATATATTAGTCTTAGTGGTGGATCATGCACCATTTCTAGGGAGTGAAGAGAACAAATTAGAGGAAAAATAAGACAAAACTCTTGAAACAGAGTATGCATACAATGAAGAGTCTATAGTTAAATCTTTTGAAGGTGATGAGGAGAATGGAAATGGTCCGCTAGAGGTAGAAGAGCAAGTTTGGTTGCTGGATCATACACGAGATACACAGAAAGATACATCAAACCAGTCTCCAATGGAAGAACTTCAACAAGATGTTGAAGGATGCCTGGTAGAAGAGTCAACTGACATTGGATTTGAGAAAGGAATAGCAGTAAATGCTGGAATAGACCTTGAGTGGGTTGAGCTTTCAATTAAGAAGCCTCAATAGATTATAAATGAGTGTCCCATGAAGAAAATTGGAGGAACTAATGCTACTGATAAAGGGGATGATGTTCTTGGGGGTTACAGTTACAAGCCTGAACTTGTGCCAACAAAAGAATTTAGGGATTCTTCTTATTCATCAAGTTATGTTCTTTGTCTATCTATTGATGCTCTGAATATTGAAGATTCACCAATTTTATACATTAATGATAGGATAGCTAATGTGGTTCATTTTGATGCACAGGGAAAATTGAATGATGCTGAAAACAATAATATTACAGTCAAAATTGAGAACATGGTTGTAGGTGAAAATTTTCTTGAGGATTAGTTTTCCATGCTTCCTGATGAACATCTTGTTGAGACACTTGCCATGCATGACAAATCTTATGCCATTTCATCACTAATTCATCGTGAAGATACTCAAACAGGTGAAAAGTTCCATGATGTTAATTCTGAATTTGTTCAATCTAATTTTCACCCTAAATTGCTCATTGATGACTCCGATTTTGTTGTGCATGTTTCAAATGCAAGAGGGATACTACATCATCAGTTGAGACCTCCTGACCTCATGGATGTTAACTCTGCATGATTGGAGGATAATAAATTTAACATTCAGCCTAAACAAGCACCACACCAGGTTGTTTCTTTGCTTGCTGAAACTCCTAAAGTTTATCATTTTGATTATGGAGGTTTGGGGAAGACAAAGTGCATATGGATTTGTTATGGTTTCAAAGAGTTACCTCAGTTGCTGATTATTCTTGTTGAGAATTTTGAGTTTGAATGTTGCATTGTTGAGGTTTATTTTGCTGAATATAAGGATGAATTCTCATTCTTGAGGATTGTTACTATCACCGAACTGCTTGTACATGCACTGAAAATAAAATTAGGTGTGGGTCTCAATTCACCTTGTTTGATCATTAGTTATTTTGAGTCCCTTTGTACATGATGTTTATTTGAATAAATGCAACTTGCCCTACTGTTCTTTCACTTTAAGTTTTTATTTCTTTTTTGGGTTTACTCTAGGATAGATGGATTTAGTTTAGATTTCTTTTCTTTTCCTTTGGTTGTCTTTTGTGTTGCTTTTGGTTTCAGTTTGGTTTTCTGCTTTGCTTCTTCAGCTTGGGTTCCCCTGTTTTCTGTTGGGAGTGTCTTATTTGCACAACCACAATTATTTTATTTGGGAATGATTTTGGTATTCCTTTTACAAACTCTAATCATCCTTTGAGGATATGTTGGTGTAAATCTTCTATTCAATGTCACATGTGTTAAATATTTAAAGTGGACAAGTCATTGGATTGAATTAGCTCCTGAATGTCCTCAAATATTACATTTTTATACACATCTTAAGAATTTGGAGGTTTTTGTAGGATCTTTGCAAGGTCTTGTTAAGTGAAAAATATTATATTTCTACTTCAGTGCCACTATGATTCTTAGCCCTAAGTGTGAGCTTCATTGCTTACAGGTTGAAATGAAAACAATGAAATGAAATATAAAAAAGAAAAAAAGAAAAAAATTATTGAATATCAAAACAAAGTGAGTTCAACCTTTTAGGGCGATCTGAATATCTCTATCGGGACTATGCATGCCTAGCTAGCAGTAGAGCTATGCTAAGGAGAATCACTGTGATAACCTCATCAGGGCTATGGATGCCTGGTTGGCAATGAGGCTCTATCCAGGTTGCTTTTGAAGGTAGAATCTTTATGTAGCTTAACATGACTGAACTTGGTTTCTTGCAACAGCTTAAGGAGGGAAATTTATACACTTGCACACACTTGGATTTCTAGCACAAGAAAGGCTAGCTTGTCCATCAATTTTGAAACTTTAGTTTTTTGGTTAACTTGATGTGAGCATCAAAACCAAAGATTATGGGTTCTTGATTCCAGTTTTTCATCGAAATGTTCTGACACATTTTCCCAATGCAGTCGCCATTTGTTGTGCACTTTTTGCACACATGCCCCACCAGAGGCGGGGACCATCTTTTTCTTCTACATTTTTGTACTTTGGCTTTGTCAATTTATGGTTTTTCTCTTCTTGGAGGTTATTTTGGGATTAAGTCCAGATTGGCTTTGATGGGGGTGGTATTTTAAAGCATTTCGGGGCCTTGGATTTTAGAAATGGAGATTTTTCAAATCAATTTTCAAAGTGATGTGTAAATATTTCTACACCAATGGATAGAGGATGAAAAATTAGTGCAAGTTGCTTTTTGAAATTTTCAAAAATTCGTCCAAGAAAAAAAGTTATGGGGTTTCAAAGTTTTTTTCGAATTTCTGGGTCATTTTCGGGGATTTCAGCCCGGTCCGGATTTTGATGAAATTTGCCATTTTTCGGGGATTTCCACCTAGTCTGGATTTTGGTGAAATTCTCCATTTTCGGGGAATTCCACCCGGTCCGGATTTTTCCAAGACTTTCCATCCGGTTAGGATTTTTCCAGGTTTTTTGACATTTTCGGGATTTTCCGCCCCGTTCGGATTTTTTGGGATTTTCCGTCTGGTCTTGATTTTTTTGACTTTTTTTTCAAATCCGGGATTTTCCGCCCCGTCCGGATTTTTCAGGATTTTCCGTCCGGTGCAGATTTTTCTAGGTTTTTTGTCAAATCCGGGATTTTCCGTCCCATCGAGATTTTGGCGGATTTCTGGCAATTTTTCGGGATGTTTCCTCCTGGCAGATTTTTCCAAACTTCGTGTCACGATTTTCCTAAACTCCAAAAGGGTTAAATTTTTGAAATTTTATGAAGAAGTTTAAATTTCCAAGGGTTTATTTATGCTTAATTTTAATATTTTTGGTTGGATTTTCACATGTGGGCTATTAATGATTATATCTGTTTTTTAGGATTAAAGGGAGGACTTGCATATGGATTCGTGCCAGGAAGAAAATATGGAAAATACTTAAAATACACCTACACATGAATCGGTGCCTAGCTATTCAAATGAACCCAATTGCATAAGAATTTGTGCCACAACTTGTCTATAGCTGGAATATATGTTTCAAACATGCAGTGACGTGTGATGTTGTTTTCACTCTCCAATCATAATTTTTATTAAAATCGAGGTGCAAATTGTTGAAATTCTTATTGTTCCTGGATGTAACTGATTTTATGCTATTGGTTGATGATGTGCCACATTTTTAAGACACCTAATGTGAATTCTTAGGGTTTCTTGGGGCTTAATTGTAGCCATTGGATTGAATTTAATCTTGGCCCTTGATTTAAAAATGTAATATCTATAAAAGGCCAATGCCTTCTCATTTGTGAAAGTTAGTAGAGACATAAAACGTTAGAGAATAGTTGGTTAGAGGCTACAAAGCCAAAATTGGTTAAGTTAGAGGTTAGATTTAGCAAGTTAGTAGTTGTAGGAGAGGAGAAAAACATGAAATTTTTATGTAATGTTGGAGAAGATAATGCAAACGGGTTGTTGATTTGGAAAACATTGTGTTATGTTTCAAAAATTTTATGGTTTCTTGTTCTTGATTGTTAGTGTTAGATGTTAGTTTTCAGTTCTTTCATGATGATGATGAAATGTTAATGATGTTGATCAATCTCCAGTCCATACTTTTGGCAATTTGTTGATTGTAAGTTGTTGTGTAAAGTTAGTCTAGGCCTTATTTTGTGCTAAGTTCAACTGTTGATGCTCGTTTACATTGCACCATTTACTGGGTATGTGGATGAATGTTCATAGTCTAAAAATCTTCAATTTCCTCAGAGGATTGCACCATTTTTGTAGAATTCTAGGCTTGTCCTTGATTAAGCAAAAATTTGTTTTATTGGAGATTTGTCTGTTTGTAGCATTCATCATTGTTGTGATTATTTTAGGAGTAATTTTAATCTTAGGATCTCTTTTAAACTCTTATCTTTTGCTATTTATATATTATCTAGGTTACATTTAAGAATCTCAGTATCAATATATTGCAAAATCTAATAATTTTGAAGATCCAATATTTGTTTGTAAGGCCCCTTGTGATTACCAACATATTCACATTATGTCTGAGTTGTTTCACTGCATTGTCAAGACCTAACATTAGAGACATTGGGTTTATCTCTTTTCCCATAGAGATTTACCTTTCAAGAGAGATAAGATATCATATTTTGTCTGAGTTGTTGTTGTGCGGAAAACACCATCAACAGTTCCATGTAGATTTCCTCCTCAATGTCTCTATGAAGAAATGAACTCTTCATATCCATCTAATGTATATCCCATCCATGTGTTGTAGCTATAGCTAGTGTGAGTCAATTGGAACTCATTGTAGCAATTGGTGTAAATTTTTATGTATAGTCAATTCCAATAACTTGTGAAAACCTTTGGAAAAAAACCATTCTTTTTTTTCATCAACCGACCCATATGCTTCAAATTTAGTTCAATAAATTCACCTACATTTAATTTGTTTCCTTCCCTTAAGAAGTGAAGTCAAATATGAAGTTTGATTTCTAATCAAGGAATCATATTCCTCATTAATATCAATATCCCATTATGTTATTCCTTATGCCTCTTATAATTTTCATGTATTAGAAGTTAAAGCAAACAAGGCATGTGCCCCCTAAAAATACACCTATTTTTTTTTCATCTACTGGATCATGTACAATCTTATATCTACTTTTTGTAGAGTTTTGGATGTGGGTGAGTTTGGTGTGTAAATAAAAACTTCCAATGAAATTCTTGAACTGGATCTAGATGAACCATCACTAAACTATTTTCATTCTGAGAATTGGTAGAAGAAGAAGATACTACACTAGGAATTTTCTGAAAACATGATCTAACACATTAGTACTATAATTAGGGGGTAGTAAGACTACAATATGTTGAGACATGTCAGGTATTGTTTCAAGAGTTGTTTCCTAAAACTAAAAACTTCTAGATTAATATAAAAATCATGTGTGGTAGGGTGGAGTAGGTGATAGCCTTTTACACCATCTCGATATCCAAAAAAGATGCAAGGTTCAAATTATGGGTCCATAGCTCCTTATGATGCTCTTTTATAATGTGTTTCATAAAATGAGAGCCAAAAACTCTAAAATGATCAGTTACTAGTCTCCATCCTTTCCAAGCTTCAAAGAGAGTGATACCCTTCAATTCTTTATGTGGAAACCTATTTTGAATGTAACATAAATAGTTGGTTACTTCTACATAATATGATGGTGTGAGGCCCTTAGACCGAATCAGACATATGTAGGAGCTCAAATTGTGTCTCCAAATTCTACATTGCTTCCTCTTTGACCCTTTCATCACCTTCATGCACCTTTCCCAAAGCATCCTAGAATTCCTTAGCAATCTTCAAATTCTGACCTTTAACCAATTTGGAATGTATAAAACTATTCTCCAAAATGTACTTTTCCTTAAGATTGTTCACTTCATGTGCCTTGATCTCATCAAATGTACTTGAACCATTAATATGAGGTGTGTAAGGATTTTTGTAAGATTTATCCACATCATATAGACACAATACTCCCTATATTCTTCCATCAAACCTCGAATAATCATGAGTAACTTTGCTAGCCATCTCTGACCTTCCTTAAGTGGTTAAGATCTGATACCAAATATTGAATAGGACAACTAAGAGGGGGGTTGAATTAGTGGTAACAAATTTAAACCCTTAAAACATTCACCAGAACTAATCCTTAACAATACTTAAATGATTAAACATTAAATGTAAGTGTAGAAATTGAAAATCATCACACACACACAACAACACTATATTTATGTGGAAAATCCAATAAGGGAAAAACCTTGGTGCTTGGATTAACTCACACTATAGAGTATATTAAAAAATGATTACAAAAGTCTCATTGCCTATGAAATAAGGCTCACTACCAAAACAAAGACACTATTCAGATAAGAACTCACTCTCCAATAGGGCTAACAACCTAGATTTCCCATTTCCACATAGATACAAAGAGGTTAGAAGAGATATGTTATAGAGATGATAATCTCAATGCAACAAACGTTTCCACTAAAAAAAAATCAACCACTTGTAGAAATTCATGAATGATAGAGTACACCTTTAGCTCACTACATCCAAAAACTCTATATTTAGACTTTGCACTGATCTTCCACACTCACACCATACACACCCATTGATTCAAATCTATTTCACACATATATATTCTCTATTTCTTTGCAATTACCTCTCTTGTATTTCTTCACCACTAACTCATCTTGTATTTATACCATCTTCAATTTTGAAACATTTCCATCAATAAGTTCAAACTAAGTGAGCTTTAGAACATCATAGGGTGGAATTAGAATGAGGGCGACACAAATAATTCCAACATTTTTCATCAACCTAAAAGATAGTGTTCAACACAATGTCGACCAAACCAATGTAAAACACATAGAAAAATTTAGCATGATCCTTCTAGATACCAAAAAAATCAACATGATCATATCAACTTATCTCTAGAACTACAAGCCATAAGACTTTATCAAAGGGAAATCTAGACCAACAAAATTTTACTTGAACCTCGGCCAAACAACTAGTGAACGTAACTCACACTATAGAATAAATGAAAATCCAAACAACACTCCCATAACAATTTATACTCATAAAAAGTTCCATTTTAATATGTGTAATGTAATTGAATTGGTTATTTTTTATGGTCATTTCTCAATCAAATTCTTGCAATGTGTAGCTAACTATCGAATTATCCAAATGACAATCCATAAATGAAAAATACAAGAAAAATAAAACTGAATGAAAAATGAAAGAAAAATAAAACAAATGTAGATTAAATTTATAATTGAAAGAGGAGGGAATGCATTGCATTACAAAAGCAACTAACATTAAATACACTGGATCTATCATCTCAACAATGTGAGGTGTCAACTCCTAAATTTTACATATTTTTTTATTACATGCTTCTTTTTCTCATGGTTCTCATGGGATTTAATTGAAATGGACTAGTAAATGGGATGGACCATGTTAATATTAGCATTTTTTTAATCATTAAAGAGTAACAAAATATTTTGTATGTGTTATATAATAGATTAATTTGTATTCAACAAAAATATGGATGACTCAATTGTAAGATGACATATAAGATGCACAATAATATATTGATAGTTAGAATTTTATAACCACCTTATTTTATAATCTTTTAATTTTAGTTATAAAATAATTTTTTTTATTGCAATTTTCAATACTTTATTTTGAGGTCACATGATGTATTTATTGGAATTTTGACACACATGTTCACCTTAAGGGATTTTCCCCTAACCATCAAATTTCTTTAACAAGGTAAAAAAATATTGATGGAGATGGATGATGGTAGATCTTATCAAAAACTAAAGAGAAGAACATAAGGAGTGGTCAAGTTGTACTACTAGAGATATCACCTCATAGGTCTCTTAGTTCCTTGGTTGGTAATATATTGATGATGCCATTAGCTTCTCACTAGAAACATACAAGGGAAAACTTTCACAATTGATCAATCAAAGATAGGGACTCATTTAATAGTATTAATCTATGAAGTAGGGTAGAAACTTATAGAACCTATTAATGAATTTTTTTGAATTTTTCATTATTAAGTAAGTTTCTAAAATCATGAGGACCTTCTTAGGTCTTCCACTACGCATTATAATATTATTTTGGTAGTGTTGTCAAAATATGTTTGAACCATCATCATGGAGATTATCAGCTGACATCAATGATCTCTCTATTATCCTTTTAAACCCTCTTATTAGAAAACTAAATTCAAAATATAAAAGAGTAACTAAAATTTGTAAGTCTCCTATTATTATATAGCTTCTTATAAGGTTAAATATTGTCTACTTTCTAATCTTCACCTCACATTTCTACACTTATTTTGGTGTGCATCCCTGTAAACATGTTTAGGAATCATTTTACCTATTTATTGGCTTAAATTTGTTATTGATATATTTTTTTTGCACTTTAAAGCTCTCTTAGAAATCATCAACCTATCTTAGAATTTTTAATATGCTTTAAGTATTGAAGTGAGTGGAACAAGTTACAAAGGTTGTATAAATATAAGCAAAAATCATTTAAGGTAAGAAAAGAATCTAATGTTGTTATGTCTTGTAAAAAATAAATGGATCTTTATTTCCCTCTAAATTTTATTATTGAGTCAAGGTTCTGAATAGAGAATGATGCAATGGTGTTCTTCTTTGAACCCCTATCTATGCACTTACAAATCCAAAAGACTACAAAAGGATGCAATTTTACAATGACCATTCTCTTTTGATGAACGTCAGAGAATTTAGTACTGTAGAGAATCTATTTTCATAATTTTTTTAGTAAGCAATGGTTGTCACCATTATCCTATATTGATCAAAATGCAAGTACAAAACTATCCTACCAACATTTGGCAAGAACTTTGCAACAACATGACCTTGTTAATTGTATCCCAATCCTCTAGTTTTTGAATGTTTTCATTTCACCTCTTGGTAAGTTTGATTATTTTTTTCTATTTTAGGTTTTATATTATGTGGGATTGATAATTACGTATTTCAATTATATTTGAGTTGTTTAGGGATATGTGCATCACAAATTTTTATAGTATAATTACACTGATTGAAAATTGGTAATTATGTTTCAATCTTCATATTTTGTGAATGTTTTTGCTTCACTGATTGTAAGTTTAATATTTATTAGTGTTTTTACTTTACATTTTAGAGTTTGGTTAAAATTTGAATTGTTCAAGGACATGCACAAAATATAATTGCATTGATTGGATATTGTTTATTATGTTCCAATCTTCATAATTTTTTTTATTTTTTGACTTCACATGTTTGTGAGTTTGATAATTTTCTTCAATTTATAGGGTTTGTATTACAAGGCATAATAATTAGGGATATCTATCACTTCATGCACTCATTCCATAGTATATTTTATTATATAGTATTTTTGTGTATTAATAATGAATAAATCATTATGGTTCAATATGTGTGTTTAGGAAGTTCTTTTATTTCACATTTTAATTTTGGTTAAATTTTGAGTTGTTTAGGGTAAATTTTTATAATATAATTTAAAATAAAAGAGGGGTAAAAACTTTATTAAACCAAGGAAAAGTACAAAGCAAGGCCGTTACACAACCCTATTTAGATCCATTAAGTGGTCCAACAGTTGAGACAAATCACAAATCAGGGGGTAATTGACCTTGATCCAGCATGTTCCAGTCCTGAAGATGATCTAAAGCCCATTTAGCCAAACCATCTGCAACACCATTCCATTCTCTAGGAATATGAGTAAAAGTAACGAACTCCTGAGAAGTACAAAGGTTGAAAATTTCTTCCACAATCAGAGCAGACTGCAAACTAACATCATCTAAATTTTTCCTATTCAATAGGTTGACTTCCATGCTTAGGTTGAGAATATCTTCCACAATCAGAGCCAACTGCTAACTAACATCATCTAAATTCTACCTATTCAACAAATTGACTTCCACGCTTAGGTTGAGAATTTCTTCCACAATTAGAGCCAACTACCAATTAACATCATCTAAATTCTGCCTATTCAACCGGTTGACTTCCATGCTTCACTACCAAAAGGATTGCCTGAGTCTCCATAAAATTACTAGAATGAAAACCTTTATACACCACATCTCCAAAGCTATCCCAACCAACCCCACCAATACTAGCATGACCAAGTTTCTAGAGAAGAGCCATCAATATTAAGCTTGAGGACCCATCAGTATAATGATTGTATATTGTTAATTATGTTTCAATCTTAGTATTTTGAGAATATTTTTCTTTACTTGTTGGTAAATTCAATTTTTTATTTTCAAAATTTTAGGGTTTTCTACAATGTGGGTTTGATAGTTAGGGATGTCGATCACTTCATGTACTTATTATATAACTTTTGTATGTCTTAATAATGAATAAACAATTATGGTTCAAGATATTTGTTTAATAGGTGTTTTTACTTCATATTTTAAACTTTGGTTAAATTTAGAGTTATTGTTATGGGATATGTGTAAATTATAATTGCATTAACTAGATATTGTTAATTATTTTCCAATATTCATATTTTGTGAATGCTTTTACTTCATCTTTTGTAAGTTTTCTTTATTTTTTTTCAATTTTTTGGGTTGTGTATTACACGGGTAATGATAGTTAGGGATGTCTATCACTTCATGTATGTAATTTGTCTTATACTTTAAAATATAATTTATAATGTATTTATAATGAATAATATTTCAAGAGATTTTTTCTTCATGATCTCCAACATTTTTAACATATAGTATATTATTGACAAATTTGACAGTAATTATTTTTTAATATTATTTAATAATTTTTGAACTTAAGAATCGCAACTCAATCTCTTCTAATAAATTTATAGATATTAAAATTTAATTACTAAAATACTCCAAAAAAAATATTAAAAAATAATAATAATAATAATTTATTAATTAATTTCGGTAGTTAATGTCCTACCTATTAAACTTTTGATTGAATTAAATGACTCCTCTTGTTTGTTTCAAATAAATCTTAGTAAACCGACAGCTTCTTCACATAGGGATTCGCATTCTTTTTCATTTTTTTAAAGGAAATAAGCACGCCAACTGCTGCCTCCATTAAATTCAAAAATTGAAAAACATGAAATGTGAAAATGGGTTCCTGGGTACAAGAAAACTTCCCCACCAAGTGACGCTATGAAGTGTATTAATTGGTTCATTTGCGCTGCAGCCTGATATAAGTAGAACCCCCACTGCACTTTTAATTCTCACAAGTCTTCTTACTTTTGATTCCTGGAGGCTTTACTTTTACTTGTTACTGGTTTAGTTATATCAGTGACAGCTATCGAGAAAGCTATGGAAGCAAGCAATAAGGGCACCTCTGGATCCCTCACGCATATAAATAAACTTAATCCGTTTGCCCCCGAGTTCTACCCTGTTGCATATTCAATTCGTTCCAGTTACCCTTTTTATGTTGCTTCCCAGTTTCCATGGAACTCACCCACCATAGCACCTGCTCACCCAACAGGTTCTTCTCCACAACGAAACCAAAGCAAACTGGTGGCATTCAACATGGATGCCACCATTTCTAACAACCTTTTGCGAGGAATTTTCCAACAATATGGCATGTAGATTTATTTTTTCCACTTTATTCTGGTTGATTAGACTTACATATGAAATAGATATACAGTCGATTACATTATTGTTTCTCAAAGAATATGTTTTTGTTTGTACTGCAGGAGCAGTTTAAAAAGTGGAGAACAGTCCGAATTGTTGGGATGTGAATTTTTGGTGAAACAGATTTCTGTTCCAATGTAATTAAGATTAGGTACAAGTTTGTTATGCAAGGCTGGAAATATGTCCAGAATAAACTTAGCATATGGTTGCAAAGTCCATTATATATTGGACTGCTTGTATTGCAAAATGTGAGTGCTGTAATTAATAAAAAAAATTTCTCCTGCTTTTGTGTGGATGTAGGCACATTGCCGAACCACGTTAAATACTATGTTTTATTTTTTTATTTTTTTTGCTACTGTGTTTCTAATTTCTTGCATAACAATTATATGAAGAATTGTTTATGTTAGCTGCAAATTTTAACAACTGGTATCAGAGCACAGAGAGCACAGGAAGCACAAAGAAGAAAGTTGAAGACTCAGTGGCAGCAGGTGTTGGTAATAATTGCAATCATTATAATTTTAATTTGATCTATTTATTGAAATGGAGGAGACAGACAAATGAGAATTGAAAAATTCTCAGGTCAAAATTTCGGAATGTGGAAATTGCAACTCAAATCTCTTCTCATTCCGAAGGACCTTTCGATTACATTGGAAGGAAAAACAAAAAAGCCAACTAGCATGAAGGATGAAGATTGGGATAAAATATGGATCAGAAGGCTATAGGTACAATTATTCTTTCATTATCCAGTAATGTTTTGTTCAATGTTTCAACACAAACGACAACACAAGGACTTTGGGATCGTCTATCAGAGTTGTATGAGAGACCTTCTACATCAAACAAGGTATTTTTAATGAAGAAATTATATAATTTAAAAATGCAAGAAGGTGGTTCTGTCACAAATCATCTAAATGAGTTTAATACCTTGGTTAGTCAGTTGTCTTCAGTAAAAATTACAGTAGAGATGAGATAAAGGCCATCTTGTTGTTATGTTCATTGTCTGATAGGTGGGAAGGAGTTGTTATGGCTGTTAGTAACTCCACAGCTAGCCCAAAAGGCATGCTAAAATTTGATGATGTTGTAGGAGTTCTTTTCAGTGAGGATATGAGAAGAAAAAATCAAAGTAATTCATTAGGTGCTGCTTTAATAATTGGCAACAGAGGAAGAACACAACAACGAGGCAAGGATAACCAAAGGAAAATATCAAAATCTACTAAGAGATCCCAATCTAGAGGCAGAAAAAGTGTTTGTTGGCATTGTGGCAAAAAACGCCACGTGAAGAAAAATTGTTGGACCCTCCAAAACAAAAAAGAAGGCTGAAAATCAATCTAAAGATAATGAGGTAAATACAACTTCTGAAGAAGATGCTGATGCTCTTATTTTATCTTCAAGTGATGTTCTTGCAGATATTTGGATACTTGACTCAGGAGCATCATTTCGTGCAACATTTTCAAGAGATTGTTTAGAAATTACCAAGCTGGTAATTTTGGTAAGGTTTATCTTGGTGATGATGAACCTTGCAGTATCATTGGAAAAGGAGATGTTCTATTGAAGATGAAGAATGGTAACAGTTGGTTGCTGAAAGATGTTAGACATGTTCCTCAACTCAGAAGGAACTTGATTTCAGCCGAACAATTAGATGCTCTTGGATATAATGTTATGTTAGGAGCAGGAGCATGGAAGGTGAGAAAAGGAGCATTGGTCATAGTGAGAGGAAGAAAATATAATACATTGTATGTACTAGAGGGTCAGATTGAAGTGGAAGCTACACTGGCAATAGCAAATAACGCAACAGAGCTTTGGCATAAAAGGCTCGGACACATGAGCCAAAAGGGACTTGAGATTTTGAAGAACCAACTTCCTGGTTTGAAAGAAGTGGATATGGAGCTATGTGAACATTGCATCTACGACAAGCAAAAGAGGACAAGATTCTCTAAGAAAGAACACAAGATGAAGACATGACCATTGGAGCTAGTACATTCGGATGTCTTCGGCCCCACAGAGGTAGCATCTATTGGAGGTTCTGTTTATTTTGTTACTTGTTTGGATGATTGCACTAGGAAGGTTTGGGTTTATATGATGAAAAAGAAGTTTGAAGTTTTTGGTATATTTAAAACTTTCAAAACACTTGTTGAAAACCAAACTGGTTATAAGATTAAAAGTTTTAAAACTGACAATGGAGGTGAGTATTGTTCGAAAGAATTTGATCAATACTGTGCAGAGACTGGTATTCAGAGAATCAAAATTGTTTCTCTTACACCACAAGAGAACGGTGCTATAGAAAGGTTAAATAGAACCATTATGCAACGAGCACGAAGCATGCTCTCAAATCTAGGACTGGGAAAAGAGTTCTGGGCAGAAGCAGTAAATACACCAGTGTATCTAATTAACAGAGCACCATCCACTCGGCTTGAATTTGGAATTCTCGAAGAAAAATGGTTAGGTAAGAAAATTTCTTATGATCATTTGTGTGTGTTTGGATGTGAAGCTTGTGTTCATATTCCAAAAGAGAAATGAACTAAGCTTGACATGAAATATAAAAGGTGTATCTTTATTGGATATGGAGAAAAAACATATGGTTATAGGTTGTGGGATCCAATTACTAAGTGTGTTACACGAAATAGAGATGTGATATTTAATGAAAAAGTAATGCTAGGTTTACAAGAAGTTAAATCACCTAAAGAGTATATTCCATTAGAAGATATCACAAATGGTAATGATATGTTTAAACAAAAGGTAATTGTAAACCAACCACAACCACCAGTGCAAGTTCAAACACGTGATCAACCACAAGATTTCCAAGATAATGAAGAATGTGTTAATCTAGATGGTAATACACAAGAGTTGATTCCTCCAGTTCGGAGGTCCACTAGAGAGCATAGGCCTTCAACCAGGTATAAAGATTTTATTCAATATTTATTGCTTTCTGATGAATCTGAACCTACCTCATTTAAAGAAGCATGTGTAGATAAAGATAGCAATAAATGGATGGAAGCCATAAGAGATGAGATGGAATCTCTTAAAGGAAATCACACATGGGATCTAGTTTCACTTCCACCCAATTGGAAAGCATTACAAAATAAGTGGGTGTATAGGGTGAAGGAAGAAGTAGATGGAAAGAAGAGATTTAAAACTAGATTGGTGGTCAAGGGATATGCTCAACAAAAGGGCATTGATTTTACAGACATATTTTCACCAGTTGTGAAAATAACCTCTATTAGAGTGGTGTTGGGTTTAGTAGCTATTCAGGATCTAGAGTTGGAACAACTTGATGTCAAGACAACTTTTCTTCATGGTGACTTAGAAGAAGAGTTATACATGAAGCAACTAGAAGGTTTTGAGAAAAAAGGTAAAGAAACACTTGTTTGCAAACTAAATCACAGTTTATATGGATTGAAACAAGCTCCTAGACAATGGTATCTGAAATTTGATTCTTTTATGTCTTAGCAAAAATTTTCTAGATGTGAATCTAACCATTTTGTCTATTTTAAGTTCTTTGATAATGGAGAATTTGTATTGCTATTGGTGTATGTTGATGATATGCTAGTTGTAGGATCTAGCATGGTTGTTGTTAACAGGTTGAAACAACAATTAGCTAAGAAATTTTCAATGAAGGAATTGAGAGTTGCAAAACAAATCCTTGGAATGAGAATTATCAGAGACAGGAAGAAAAGGGAACTTATCTTGTCACAGGAGAAATACATTGAAAAAGTACTAGAAAGATTTAGCATGAAGGATGCCAAGACAGTAATCACACCCCTAGCAGAGCATTTCAAATTATCTTCTAAGATGTGTCCCAAGACACTTGAAGAAAAAGAATACATGGCAACAGTGCCATATTCATCTGCAGTTGGGAGTTTAATGTATGCTATGGTTTGTACAAGACCAGATATTGCCCAAGCAGTGGGAGTGGTCAGTAGATACATGAGTAATCCAAGAAAAGTTCATTGGCAAGCAGTGAAATGGATTCTGAGATATCTTAAAGGCACTTCACACAATGTTTTGAGGTTTGGAGGTGAAGATGCACAATTGCATGGATATGTTGATTCAGACATGGCTGGAGATTTAGATAGAAGACGATCTACAATAGAATATGTGTTCACATTGGCAGGAGCAGTAGTTAGCTGGATTTCCAGATTGTAGAAAGTAGTGGCTCTTTCAACTACTGAAGCAGACTATATTGGAATGACAAAAGGAGCAAAGGAGATGTTTTGGTTGCAGAGGTTACTATTTGAATTGGGTAATAGATAGAAGGAATTCGTATTGTATAGTGATAGTAAAAGTGCCATTCACTTGGCCAAAAATGTAGTATTTCATTCACGAACGAAGCACATAGAGCTTCGATATCACTATATTCAAAGTGTTCTTGAGGAGGGTCAGCTCAAGTTGGAAAAGATACATACGAATTTGAATCCTACAGATGCATTTACAAAGGTTGTTTCAAAAGAGAAGCTAGAATTTTGTAGAGCATCTCTTGGATTGGTAAGCCTATGACGATAGGCTTTGGAAAGCAAGAGATTTCTTGGAGCATGATTGTTCACAGTATTGTTTGGACTTCAAGTGGGAGATTGTTGGGATGTGAAGTCTTGGGAAAATAGATTTCTGTTCCAATGTAACTAAGATTAGGTGCTGCTCCATGATACTTGCCTAAAAATATGTCAACATAAACTATCTAATATTGGTTTTCTCCTATCAATCAAATGTAAACAAAATCAGTTCCAACGTAAACATTTTTTGATAATATTTCATTGTGCAAGTTTGTTATGCAAGGCTGGAAATATGTCCAGAATAAACTTAGCATATGGTTGCAAAGTCCATTATATATTGGACTGCTTGTATTGCAAAATGTAAGTGCTGTAATTAATAAAAAGATTTTCTCCTGTTTTCGTGTCGATGTAGGCACATTGCCGAAGCACGTTAAATACTTTGTTTTATTTCTTTTTTATTTTTGCTGCTGTGTTTCTAATTTCTTGCATAATAATTATATGAAGAATTGTTTATGTTAGTTGCAAATTTTAACGTCCGAATCCAAATCATCAGACGTTAAAATTTTAACATTTTTTGATGCGGGAGATGCAAATCGTGCCCTGGCAACCTTGGAAGGGCAAAGAGTTGGATCCATAGGTTTGAAGATCGAGCGGAGTCATTGGAGAACTAGTCTGAATCCCACGCCTACTGATCATCCCAACAACATTCCCCCTCGTCTTCAAAGCAGGGACTCAAGGACGCTGCTCAACGCTTACAGAGAAAATGTACTAATTTTGCGAGTTTTTCCTTGCAAAATCCTTTTCATTTTTTTAATGTATTTATAGTTCTTTTCACAGTCTAGGGTTTTCTTTTGTATTACTCTGATATAGTTTTATTTAGGGTTTTCTTATGTTCTAGTAAGATATAGTTTTATTTACATTCTCCTTTGATCTGTTGAGAATTCTCTTATTTTCTCAACTATTTTGATCAAATCTCAAATAGATTTAACATTAATACCAGATTAAATAGTATTCCTAACAATGATAGAAAACCCAGTGTTTTTTGGGGCTGTTTGATTTGAAAATTCTTCAGACAAAATATAGATCCCTAGGTTGAGTTTCTACAATAATTAATCTTACTAATAGTAATTTCAATTCCAGAAGTAATTTCATTTTTTTTCTAGATTTACACATCAAAATTCAATTTTACTGCTAGAAACCCTTATTCTGCTTGAGCGAAAAAAATATAAACCCTAAAAGGATGTCAATCTCAGGATTCATAGCGCACAAGTAACCCTGAAAATTTAATATAGGCTAGACTTGGTAAACTCTGGAAAGAGCTATAGCTAGACAACATATGGACATATGTTAGATACAATTTTTTTTTCTGAGTTTTGTGGCATATGTTGAATATATAGCTCTCTTAAAACTGCGGTAATTT
Organism: Sequoiadendron giganteum; assembly: GCA_007115665.2. Lineage (NCBI taxonomy): Eukaryota > Viridiplantae > Streptophyta > Pinopsida > Cupressales > Cupressaceae > Sequoiadendron > Sequoiadendron giganteum. The sequence goes on along the minus strand of CM021101.1, from coordinate 845,311,310 downwards.
AGACATTTTTTAAAAGTTTTCACTGGGTAATGGAATAGCTATTGTAAGAGGAGGGGTTGCTGGTGTCGATGGTAAAGATGGCTGGATATCAGATGCGGCACCTGTAATAAATGGAGGAGACAAGGGTTTATATGAGAAGAGCCATCACCCAAAAGAATCGAACAATGCTAGAAGTACCAGTCAGGAAAGTTCTGAATTTGTTTTTGATTAGGAATTAGCAAAGGCTAACTCCCAACACGGCAGAACAACTATTATGATAAGAAATATTCCGAATGGATAAAGGTATGGTCTGTATGAATTTGATGGCTTGTGAGACCAACAGGTTTTATGTTCATAAACTAAGTTGTAAGAACTATTTCGCCATTTATGCTAACATGTCTCTGCTATATATATTTTTTAGTCAAGACAGGCTTCTGAAAGCTTTAGACAGTCACTGCAAGAGATGTAACGAAAGAAGCAGAGATGCCGAAGAACCAATCTCGGAATATGACTTTATTTACTTGCCCATAGATTTTAAGTACGATAATGAACTTCTCTGAATTCGGTTGTCAATTTTATTAGGTTTCAATAAATGTTGAAGCATCTTTCTTCTTGTGTGCAGAGCAAAGCTCAACCTTGGCTATGCCTTCGTGAATTTTACATCAACTAAAGCTACATGGAAGCTGTACAAAGCCTTGCATATGCAACACTGGGAAAGTTTGAAGTCCAAAAATCTTTCAGGAAAAAATTGTGAAATTGCTTATGCCAAAATTCAGGTGTGCCATGTTTATGTTTTTGAATCACCTTCGTTTACTGTCTTTTTGCTCTCTGACATTGTGGTTTTTTATGATGACAGGGTCGAGCTACTCTCGAAAGTCACTTTCGAAATTCCAATATTAGATGTGACAACGACAAATATTTGCCATTGGTATTCGAGCCACCTCGCAACGGGAAGTAATCCAAAGAGAACCCGAGTAAATTTAGGGTTATTTCTGTGGAAAAATAACAGGAGGCATGAATAGACTAAAATAAAAACAACCTCAATCTAATTATGCACAGAAAAAAAACAAGAAGCAGTTTTCACAACCCATAAATAGATATTATAATATTGATTTTCAAAAACATATTTCAACACTACACAGAGCTTCTACTCATCATTCTTACTATTTTACATCTACTACGCAAATTAGCTCTTCAACTACTAAATTCACCCACTTTGCTCTTGAGAGCTATGATAACTGCCTATCCCCAATTTTCTTCTGCTCTTGAGAGCTATGTATCCTTTTCTTCTCTGATCTTCTTCACATTTACTATAAGCCCGTATTTAAAAGAAAACTCCAGCAAGGCTCGGTAAAACGATGTTAAGAGAAAATACAAATACAGCAAAAATTCGTCCACAACATATTAAAGATTGTCCTTTGGTCTTAACTATCTGCCAGCACAGCATGTACGACCAACGCCGCCAAACAATAGCATGCCGCAGTAACCAGCAAGAAATGCAAACCTGCATTACCGCAGTGACAGAGGAAGATGGTAGCGGGGAGACAGTAGGCGAACTGGCAGTCAGCAAATGGATCACCGCATTATCGAGGACTGCAAGAGGATAGACCGTGGGAGAGCGGTGATGGGATCGGGCTGACGGAGCAGGGAGCGATAAATGATACCGTAGAACCGCACACGGTGAGGAGAGTAACCACTGGAGGGCAGAAAGGAACTTGGCAGTTAACCACAATACTGTGAGCATCAAGTGGTCAGGCGCGGTAACGAGGTGGACAACGTGAGTGACAATCGCCAAACCATGGTCAAGAGAGAAGGATGGCGCAGTGGCATGATAGAGGTAGGAAGACTTGGGCGGGAGATGGGTGAATTCCCAATAGTCCCCCATGAACACAACTTCCACCCACATTGACACTTAGACGGTTTCAGATTTGATCTTTGTTGATCAGCTTCAGTTCTCCCCCTTAATGGTGACTTCTCCCTATACACTACTCAACCAAATTCATTCTTGAATGCTGCGAAACTCTTCTTTTTCATTATCTATTAATGATTTGGATGCCCCTTTAAATCAAAGTTGCCCTGAAGTCTGAAATTGTTTTTCTTTTCCTATAGCACCAATTCTGATGTATTTTCCTTGTTTTAAATTTAACAAATTACTGCCTTGTTCAGTTATTTCATTTCTTCTTCCATCATTGATTTCCTTTCATCTTAGTAGACATTCTAAAACCGTTCCTTTTTACAATTCTAGACTCTTGAGAGTCAAAATAATTTATCATGCTTTCCTTTTGACTAACAACAAACTTTTCTTGATTAGCTGCAGCTGATTTTAAATTTATTTCATTTTCTGCAAATTCATTGAACTTGATTTTTTTTTAACTTCTGTCAAATGTTTTATTTCAGTGAGGTGGTTTCAGATTACCACAAACTAACAAGGATGGTTTTAGATTACCATCAGCTAACTAAAGTAAATTCATTCATCACTTCCCATAGTGGCACTTTGCTGGTACTAGGGAATTTAATCATTAATTTCTTTTATCTGATGTCTTGATTCTGCCTTCAAAATGCTACTACATTTTTATGTTATTTCTATCTCCAAAAACTGTTCCAATTTCCTACATTTGTTGTAGTTGAATTCTTACTTGATTCAAATCAGCAATTTTTTTAAAACTTCAATTTCTTCTTCCAACTGAGACTCTTTTCAATGTGGCTACTGCTATTCATGCCAAATCACATATTTGACTGATGTAACTTTTGAAACTTGTTCTTCTAGATTTCTGAATCTTGTCATCTTCCATCATATCTTTCTTTCTTCTTGCTTTTGTTGTAACTCTGAGAGCTGCGGCTCTTATTCTTTTGTCCATGAATTCACACTTTACTCAAAAATACTGATCTTTGTTTTCAAGTCTGCAGTGCCTCTTTTCTTAGGCAGCCTCTTCAACCCTCTCTCTTTGAATTTGATCATATCTACCATCTTTACTGATGGTATTCTCTTCACTTCCACATCATCTTTTAATCTTTTCCTCCAACAGCTGCGGCTATGACCTCTGTAATTATATCCATTCATATTATGTCTTCTCTCCAATGCACAACCAAAATTTATTACAACTTTCTTTTCTTGACCCTTTTCATACCCGCTTTTCAAAGCAGCCAAGTGCATTTCTTTAATTGTTTCATTAACAGTTGTTGCTGTCCCAAACTTGAAATTTTGTTGACATAGCTTTAGCTACTTTTCTGAATTTTATTTCACCATTCTCATGACCCATCTACACTCAAACTTAGAAGTACTTGAGACTTCATCTTGCACATATTGAACTGTGATTGTAGCAAGGTTTTCTTACTTTTCAGAATTATCAAATCCTTTTTCAACACACATAAAATAAATCCATTCATCTTACCCTTTCTACTGCAACTGCAGTTTCAACATCTTGTTTCAATTCATCAAAACATCAACATAGAACTTTATATATCTTCACAATCTGTAAATGTCTCTTTAGACATCAATTTCTTTTCATTCAAAACATTTTTCATTACTTTTGAACTCTCATTTCTTTTAGAATTTTATGAACTCTCACATATGAACATTTATACAATCTCTTGAACATACTAGTTAGCTTGTGCCAAACCGAGTCACTAATCCATCCACAGTCCATTTTTATGCTTTCTGAACCAGATTTATTCTTTGACACCTTTCTCCAGCACTTTTCCTCACAATGATTCTTTGAGCCACAAACTGTGCAAGGATGTAGATCCCAACACTTCTCCTTGATGTGACTCCTTCTATAACAGTGTGAACACTCATTACTTTTCATTTCTCTAACAAACTTACCTGCACTTGTAGCAGTATTTCCTTTACCTGAATCATATTCGAGACCATCATTCTTTGGCCTCATTATAGCTTCTATTGGCTCTCTTCTTCCTTGTTCATGTTTACCTAGTCCTTATCCAGTATATCCCATTCTTTTCATGATTTTTAACCCTGCATTCTCTTCAAAACAATCAGAATCTTTTGCAGATTTTAACACTTTATCACAACTAGCCATATTTGCAAATTCTTTATCATGTTCATCTTTACACCTTTTATCACCAACAGTTTCAAAGGAAATAGATTTTTCAAATAAAATACACAAATCTGTTGTGTCACATGAGACAGCACAAATAGAGGATTTTTTTTTCACACAATCATCACAAGCTCTTAATTTATCATTTTCTTTTTTCAATTTTATGATCTCCTTCAGCTGTAAACAATTTTCCTCTTCAACCCTTTTCAAGAGTTTTCCCAAATCTTCATTCTTTTTCTCCATCTCTTCAAACTGTTTTGCTCTCAGTTCAAATTCTTCATTCTTTTGCTTAATTTGGTCAAACAACTTCATTCTTTCTTCTTCATCCTCATTTCTTTTCTTAATCTCTTCAAGGGATTTCAACCTATCTTCTAGCTCTTCATTTCTAGCTTTAACCCTTCTCAGTTCTTTCTCAATATCATCATTTTCTTCTAACAATAAATAGTTTTCTTTCTTCATCTCTTTTATCTTTTGAAAATAACACATATTATTTCTTTTAACAATACCCAGTTCATCTCTAAGAGAAATTAACTCTTCCTCTAGAACATCTTTTGCAGATGAAATATTTTCATTTTCTTTCTTAACTCTTTTCCCTACTTTCTCCATTTGTAAAGGAAATTTCAACTCACCTCTTTTGATCTCATGACTAAAATTCAGCAGTTGGGTCTGCAACTTTTGTTTGTTCAGACAACTGGTATTTTGTACAATTTTCAGCACAGCCTCTTCTTGTTAGCAATTGACAGCAACTTTTTCAGAACTCCTTTTTCTTCTTGTGGGTTTTTGCCAGACTTCTCTTATGACAGTAATCTCTTCTCTTTGTTTTAAAATGCAGCACTTCTAGCTTTTGTCAGCAATTTTCTCCAAGCATTCTTCTCATATTTTGCAGACATATAATTCCTAGAAACTCTATGGCTCTCTCAAACTTAGACAGTCACTGTTTCATTCAAATTCACAATAAATTTCTACTCCGAGTAAGATAGACCGACAAGGCTCTAATACCACTTTGTGGAAAAATAATAGGAGGCATGAGCAGACAAAAATAAAAACAACCACAATCTAATTATGCACAGAAAAAAAACAACAAGCAGTTTTCACAACCCAAAAATAGATATTATAATATTGATTTTCAAACACATATTTCAACACTACACAGAGCTTCTGCTCATCATTCTTAGAGTTTTGCTTCTACTGAGCAAATTCACTCTTCAACTACTAAACTCACCCACGTTGCTCTTGAGAGCTATGATAACTGCCTATCCCCCATTTTTTTCTGCTCTTGAGAGTTGTGTATCCTTTTCTTCTCTGATCTTCTTCACATTTACTATAAGCCCGTATTTAAAAGAAAACTCCAGCAAGGCTCGGTAAAATGATATTAATAGAAAATATGAATACAACAAAAATTCATCCAAAACATATTAAAGATTGTCCTTTGGTCTTAACTATCTACCAGCATAGCCTGTACGACCAACGTCGCCAAACAATAGCATACCGTGTTACCACCGAAGGAATTTGAGAGGCAACCGTGGTAACCAGCAAGAAATGCAAACCCGCATTACCGCGGTGATAGAGGAAGTTCGTCATGGGGAGGTGGTAGGTGAACTGGCAGTCAGCAAATGGATCACCGTATTACCGAGGACTGCAAGAGGATAGACCGCAGGAGAGTGGTGATGGCATCGGGCTGATGGAGTAGGGAGTGATAAATAATACCGCAGAACCGCACACGGTGAGGAGAGTAACCATGGGAGGGCGGAAAGGAACTTGGCAGTTAACCACAATACCGTAAGCATCAAGCAGTTAGGTGCGGTAACGAGGTGGACGATGTGAGTGACAACCACCAAACCGTGGTCAAGAGAGAAGGATGGTGCGGTGGCGTGGTGGCGCAATAGAGGCAGGAAGACTCGGGCGGGAGATGGGTGAATTCCCAATAATTTCTCATGAAGTCTAATCTAAGGCAACTGACACTCTATGCCAGATAATATAGCTATATTTCCAAAAAAATGAAATTTTCAAAAGGAATCTTGATTGGCTAGATAAGCTAGAAAAATGTGTAGTGATTTACTATGATAAGCTGGAATTTGAATTTCTAATACTGATTCTAGTGATTTTTTTTTTATATATATTTATTAATTAAAATTGTTTATGTTTGCACAATTTTAAATTTATTTATATTATATTGTCTAGAATTTAAAGTTAAAAATATTCTTTATGTACAATTGATTAGATCTATCCAACAAATATTTTTATTGTTTTAGTCATAAGTGGGAAGATCTAAATATTAATTACCTTAGATTTAAATATTATGGTAGGAGGATGATAAGACAAGGCTATCGTATAATGTGCTCAACCATGGGCATTGTCTATGAATAAAATTTTAGTTCAATTTCCTTTGGGGTCATCTAGTCGTAGCTTTGATTGTTATTTTTGTGCTTATTAATACATTTTTTAGGATGGGGCTATATGCTATTTGTACTTACTTGAGTGTGGCATTCATTTGTGTATATCTCTTGATGTGATAACTTATCAATAGATTGACCTAGATGTAACTAGAAAATACAATGGAATACAAAGTAGAGAGTTTTAGATGTTGTAGTATAGTATGCATTTTCTTACATGTGGTGATGGTAACAATCACAAGGCACATGAAGGAGAAATCACTACCACATAATGAATTACACTTTCCATAATGTTAGAGTTCACATTTTTATAAAGTTTAAGGACATGTTTATGTTTAGGGGAGTGTTTTGAGGTATCAATAGAAACTGCAAATGGTAAAATGTTTGCATATTCTACGATAAATTTGAAACTAGTACTGATGGTTATATAAGAAGACATGTACACATCACCAATGTTAATTTAGTGACTACTAACTATAAGTATTTGTTAGGGAGTATGTATACACATTGATTATTCATGTGGATGCATCAAATTGTGTGATATGCATTTTATCTAGATATCATGCAGTATAATTGAAAAATGATTGTATTATTCTTGGGAATCCTTGATTTGGTTGGAGGGTTAGCTGGTTAGTATTCTAGGATGACTCTTATATGAATTTTCTTATATGATGGTGTCAAGGCTAGATGGTTATATAAATAAATGGTTCTAGTCATTAGAAGCTTCATTGTAGAAGAATGGTGTGTTGTAATATTATAGATTCAGAATCCATTAGTGATATGTACTAATTTTTTTAGATTTTGAATAATGTATTAGTAAGTATCTTTTGGTTTTTAATTTTCTCTCATAAGGGTTTTCAATGTAAGTAGTGGTGTCTTATGTAATCTTGTGCTAACATACTACTCAAATTTATTCTCTTAATTTGGTTATATGGATTTCCTAGTACAATTTACCATTTTTATCACATAATCTAAAGTGTTTTTATCCTGCTATATTAATCATTGTAATAGGGATATATAATCACAAAAACTTAGCACTAGAGTGTATTTCATATTTTATGGGTAATGAATAATTCATTGGGAAACAAAATCCTAATGTGTGTAGTGGTGAACCCTAAGAAATTTGGTTTGTTATAGTTCATGAATAACTAGTCACAAAGGAAAAAAACTAAAGGATATTGTGAGAAAGAGTGTGAAATTAAACCTATGGATATATCACCAAGTTTTCAGATTGAGTGATTCAATAGTTAGAATTTTGAACTATGTAAGTTAAAAATGATGTATTTTGGTGGTGAGTGATTAGTGGTTATAGTATCTTCTTTAGGTAAACTATTATGTATGTTTGATGAGAACTAGGTCAAATTTGATAAAAACTACTAAGATCACTATTTTATTTTTTAAAAGATTTTGTGCTTATGAATATGTTTAAAAAAAACTAATTATTCATTATGTAAGAAGATTAGTACATAGCACAAATCAAAGAACCTAGCAAATAATTTTTATTGAAAAATAAGTTTTATTATCTAAAAATGAAAGAAGGGTACTTCGTAATTGTTAAATAAATAATATCAATGATTCTTAATCAACTAATGTCAATATGAATCAAAATAGACAAATAGGATAAGTACATTATATTGATTTTTTCTTTACTTGATTATTTGAAAAAAATAATAATCTCAATAAATAGCAATGTGTGTCAATAAAATTAGATAATTTCATAGGTATTTTCTTAAGACAATGGGAAAGAAATTTATTGTGAAAATTATCTTGATTGCATAGTTGTGAAAGATAGTACTAAGGAGGAATGGATTAAAAAAATAGAATGGGGTTAACAGGTCCAATGATGAGGGTAATTCAAAGTCTCTAGCCATTCCAAAAGGCAAATGTTCGAATTGTAGTAAGAAATGTGAAATTAAGAAGAATTTTTATTTTAATAGATCATCAAATAAAAATGAATATAGAAGTGATGTCATTTTCACCAATGCTATTAGTGAAGATTATTGTCTAACTGAGTTAGGTGAATCTTATCATGTGAAACCACATAAAGACTAGTGTTTTTAATCCACAAATTATAAAAAGGTAAAGTTTTTATTAATGACAACCAATAATTGAATATAGTTAGTTAAAGAAATATAATGATGGCCTTAATGGATGGAAGAGTGAAAAAACTCTTAAATTTTCTACATATTCAAGGTCTAGATTGAAATATTAGATATATGTCTAACATGATTGACTTACTTTTTTTTGCCTCACAGTTGTCATTATGCCAAAATGATGGTTAGTTAAAGAAATATAATGATGGCCTTAATGGATGGAAGAGTGAAAAAACTCTTAAATTTCCTACATATTCAAGGTCTAGATTGAAATATTAGATCTATGTCTAACATGATTGACTTAGGATACATGGTACTTTTTCTTGCCTCACAGTTGTCATTATGCCAAAATGATGATCTCTTAATGTTTGATACAATCGTTAGAGTTAATAGATCCACGGGAGGTGGTTAGTCAATGTCACAAATTCGAAGGAGAGTGTTGACTAGCTACCAACAATCTCCCCCTTAGCATTACTCGAGGGGATTCAAACTCGACATCTTTGGCTCTGATACCAATTGTTGGCTCCATGGTTATGTCAAAAATCTCGAAGGGAGCATTGACTACCTACCAACAACTTTTGATGGAAATAGTTACAATTGGCTAAAAAAAATCTTGTTTCATGGTAATGGAGTATGGTATGGTACTATGTAGGATAGCTATGTCAAAACTTATCTACTTGTGCCAATAAATTTGTGTTTTTATAGCATCTCACAATAGTCCATATATGTAAAACAATTCTAAAAATATAGATAAGTAAAAGTGAATGGTGAATGGAATTGCGATTGTTTACTTGGATTTGAATTTTTTAAATTTAATGTGTTAGAAAAATAATAATGTTTTTAATATTTGGAAGTAAAAAGCTAGAGGATATTTTTGAGATAATACATAGATTATTTTTCAATCTTATGGATATTGAATCAGGTGTGTGCAGGATCATAATGGGCCAAAAAGTTTCAATATGTAAGTCATATGATGGCCCATGTGGCTGACAATTTTTTTACCTTGAATTTAATAAATAATCATTATGCATTTTATATTTGAATTATGAACTAAAGTCCTAATTGATTGGTTGATTGAAAAACATCTATAGATTTCAAATGGTATCACATTTTTTGAATCTGAAAGATGCATCACATTATATGCTTCACAATAAAAAAGAAAAAGAATTTCATGAAGTTTTGACCAAGTCAAAATTGTTGGAACTCCCTCCCCCCTGGATGGTTATTTTAGGTCCTTTTTAATATATTTTCTTAAGAGAAAGCCTAATTTATTCTTAATCTAAAGGATTTTAAGATTATTTAAAAGTGAAAATAAAAATATCATCAATGTTCTTAGGATCGATAATCATGGAAAGTTACATGGTAAAGGAATTTGAGACATTATATAACCATATTGGAATTATGAAATCAAGGAACACTCTCCATATGTTTTAAATTGATATAGTTATTGAAAGGATTAATATAATGTCAACATATTAATACCAAATTATGTTAATTATTTCTAGTCTAGGAGAACAACTATAGATGGAAGTAGTGATTACTTCATGCTACTTGAAAAAATCAGTCTTTAAGTTCTATTCTAGAAAATAAGAGATCATATAAAATGTGAATTTATTAAAAATCAATTGTAACTCATTTGAAAGTGTTCATGTAACATTTCTTACAATAATTATAGCATTTGATATTTAGTATACTTAGAGACTTTGAATTACCATCATCATTGGACCTCTCATGCCCATTCCTTTTTTTAACCCCTTCCTCCTTATATGTCTTTTAGTGACGCAACATTACTAGAAATTGATATTATCAACTTTTCCCATTATTCATGTAAGGAATCAATAAATTATATTTATTATATTATTATATTTTGAATCATATTGAATTTAGTTGAATAAGAATTATATTTTTATTGTTTAAGTGAGTAGTTACTATGCTACATTCTCTCATTTTTAGAGAATGCAAGTTATTTTCAAGAAAAAATTATTAGCTAGATTATTTGATTGATGCAATGTACTTATCTTCTTACACAATGAATAAGTAATTTTTCTTCAAACATATTGTATGACTAAAAGTTAGTGTTATGCCTTGCATAACCAACCCATCTTTTGCCTTGGTCAAAATGGGTCCCCCTTTTTGTTTTTTGTACTTAGTTGTTTTTTAAACAAAGTTTGGAGTCTAGTTTTGCCAATACTTTGTTTTTCTTTGGTTTCTCTATCGGAATCGGAATGGATCTGAATTGGGTTCTAAAAGTTATTTTGAGGCTTGTTTTTGGTTCTATCCTGACAGTCTTTTCTTTGCCTTTGTTTTTTTTTGGTCTTTGGCGGAAGTGGAGTCGGAGTGGGAATTGGGATGGTTGTTATCAGAATTTGCAAAATCAAAATTCTATTCCGATCTTGCCTCCGCTACTTTTTAATGTTTGTTTTGTCTCGGTTTTTGTGTTTTGTTTTATTAGGTTGGTCTTCTACTTAAATTTTTGTATTTGTTTTTGTTTTGTTTTTAGTTGTCGGACACAGAGCCAGAATGGGAATGAGGTTTGGAAATTTTATAAGTTTTAGATCCTGTTTCCATTTTAGTTCCGCCCCCGCCAATTTTTGTCGTTGACTTTTTTATTGAAGTTGCACTGCAAACCAGTGTTTGTTCTCTTATAGTTTCGACTCCGCCTTTACTACATTTTAATGCATTAATGGTGGTTTCCGGTGTAGGTAGAAATTCACATATTTTCCTTTAGTAAGGGTTAAAGTCGATCATTATTGTTATTATTACAAGTCTGAGAGTGCGAAGAGCAATAGCAAAGTTCGTTTGAGCAAATTGACCGAGATAGATAAGGGATATTGTGTGCGAATCGATTCAAAAAGTTAGCGTGGCTTTGTTTTCATTTGAGGTAGGTCTTTTATCTTTGTTGTTCATTGTTTATTTGTGGTTGTGTTCATTGTGTTTTGCTTCATATCTACTCACGTGTTTAATCATTGTGTTTTAGAGAAAATCTATAATCATCGGTGTGATTGAATGAGCAGGTTCTTGTTTTGTCTTGTTTGTTTTGCTTTAAATCTTTGTTGTCTTATTTTATCATGTCGTTTCTTTCTATTTTTGGGCATTGTCGCTTTCACATCTTAATCGTGATTCCGTCATGTCATTTTTGATTTGCAGTAGATTAGATTAGATTAAAGGTTTTTAATGGCGTTTGTTAGATTAAGAATTTACAGTGAGGTCATTTGGTAGAATGGCAGGGTTTTAAACTCGTGCCCTAGTTTTATTAGGTTTGTTAGATTAGGGTTTCATTGGTCTCTGCAATTAGTTTAGGTGATTAAAAAAAGATATCTTAGAAGTGCCATTGATTCCCCATGGTCATAGAGTGTGGTATTTTTAAAGCTCCTTTGCCATTGTATAGCGACCTAGGTTTTAATCATGCAGTTATGTTGAAAATGAATAAATTTGATGATGTCATGATTAGCATAGGCGGAGGCAGGATTGGAATAGATTATGGACCTAAGAGTTTTGTTTTACAAAATTCATCAATTCCATTTCTATCCAATTTTTGATTTCGAGTTTTGAAAGGTTTCCTTGAAGTATATGATAACTGGCAGAGGCGGAATCGGAACTGATCTTGAATTTAAGAATTTTGTTTGTGAAGGTTATCAGTTCCGTTTTCATCCCGTGTCTGGCTCCGCGTATAGTGGGAAAGCCTTTCTTCAAAGTAACGATGATCAAATCGAAGGCGGAGGCAGAATGGAAATAGAATATGAAAATGAGAATTCGAAGAAAACTAAATCACTTTTTCATTCCGATCCCGGTTCCGATAACCTTCCCGACTCTGACTCCGAGCCTATTTGTTATTAGGTGAAGTTCCTATATCGGTTTTTGCTCTGAATCTACCAGTTTTGTAAAAGAGAGTCTTTTATGCTTCTGTCTAGTTCTGACTCCAATGTATGTGTAATAGGTATGTTTTAAAAGCACGTTTTATGATGATTTATCTAAAGGCCTAATTAGAGGTTTGCTTGCAGGAGATTTGAGAGATGTTAGGAACGTCAGGAGAGGCTGCTCGAAGGAATCAACCGGCTGTAACATCAAAGACAGCACCGAAAATCAAGAAGGTGAAACTAGAATAGCTGCCTTATACGTTGAGGTATGATCATAGGAATCCGGTGGTGAAAGTAAGCAAGGTGGAATCAAACTGGTCAGATATCAAAGATACTAATCTGGGCCAGTATAGCTTTGAAGAATTACATGAAGAGACCTTTGCAGAATGGAAAAACTTGACAGGGAGAACTCAAGGGATTGTTGACTCTGATCTTGCACATATCATTGTGTTTCCTTTATCAATTCAGTGTCCGGAGTTGATATTGACAGTGGCCAGTACTTATAATCTATCTACAAGATTATGCATGGATTCACAGAATAATGTGATTATAGATCTTACTCCGCAAATGTTCCAAAGCATATTTAATGTTCCTGATCCCAAGAATTTGGTGTAGCTAACTGAGGCAGAGGCATTGGAGAAATATAGCAAGCAGAAAGACTCCAATAAGTCTCACTTAAACAAAAGATGGTTAAGCATGGAGAAGAAATCTTTAAGCAAGCTTACAAACTAGCCAAAGAGGGCAGATTTCAAAAAGGAGATATCTGATTTGATATCAATGTTGTTCAGAGTGTTTGGGAAGAGGGATGCCTTCCACTTCAAGGAATGGATGTTTCATTTTATTCAATTAATCTTTCAGGGTGATTACCAATTTGATTGGTCAATGATTGTTTCTGATGCCATACATGATCAGCTCACAAGGGTTAGATAGACCAAATCTTTCTTCATGATTTCTTATGTGGTCTACGCTACAGCAAGATTGGGGATTTTCCCAGGATTAAACAGAGCAGGTATAATGGGAGCCTTGGATGGACAAAGGAAGGTATGGGAACACTACGATAAATTATCTCTTTAGGTTGCTAAGACTCACTTCAGAAGAGTTAGTGATGCCTTCTTATATATGGTTATCAACCAGTTGAGTGGAGATGTAGGATATAGGTTAAGTCAAGAAGCTATGGCATTCATTTCTAAATGGGGAAGTTGGTATATCCAATACCCCAAATTTACATACTTCAGATTGTTTGGTTTTGAAGGTCATCCCCATTTGCTTCCAAGATGCGACAGCAATAGAATAGTGCTTATGGAATTTGTGTATCAAGCCATTGGAGTTAATGCTAGGTTTGGCATTAAGCACAAGACAGGATGCCATAAATTTCCAATGACACCGGGTGAATATAATTGTCAACATTTGAAGGGAGCAAAGGTGGTTTGTAATGAGTTGATACAATTGAAATTGGGATTCTATACAGCTCATAAGTATTTTGATCAAAGGGAGAAAATGCATGCTTTATTACCTTCAGTGTTCACTAAACACTTTAATTTGTTAGAGGATTTTTGGTGTGATAGGTAGGATGAATATGACTTGAGGAAGAAGAATTATGAGAGATTACTAGTCTCACTTATGGTAGAGCTTGGTATTAAAGAGAATATTCTTGACACTTTGGTGGATGATGGAATGGTATTAGATACCTCATATGAAGCTTTGAACATTGGCACAGAAAACATAGATCCAATAGACTGGAATGAGGAAGAAACGATTGATATTAAGAAATTGGGAAGAACAGTCTTGGATAGAAGTGTGCAATGGTTGATGATGAAAGCTCGAGCTCCTCAAGGACTAGTCATTAAGAAAGGTAAAGGGTATAAGAGGATTAAAAGAAAGGCACCTTCCAAGGAACCATTAGAATTCTTTCCTCCAGATGTGGAAGAAATAGAACTTGAGGTGGTCGATGAAGAAGAAGAGACACCGAAGGGAGATGTTCTAATTGAATCTACTGTTTCTATGCCCACATTGGGTGAGTCATCTATGCAAGCCCCACTCACAAGAAAGAAAAGTAAAGAAGTTCAAGGATTACTTTATGCCATGGCTAAAGCTGCTAAAGGAAAAGAAGTGGAGGAAGAATTGGTAGAAATTGAGACAGACTCGGATGAAACTCTTTCAAAGAAGGATCTGCAAGAAAACATGCCTTTTGAGGGGACTATTGAGTAGATTATGATGCAGGAAGAGCAATGGAAGTAGTTTGAAGATGCTACAAGGGAGTCTGATGCAAGGGCTGCTATGGAGAAGCAAAAGGAAATGGAGGCAAAGTTACAAGCTGATGCTCTACTTCAACAGTAGCAATTAAAGGTAAAAGAAGTTGAAACAAGGACAACAGCTGATGAAATGGAGGAGCAAATGAGGCTACGAGAGCATGAGATGAAGGTCAAAGCGGAAAATGACAAATTGGAATTGATACAAAAAATCCATGATCTTGAGGAGGAGAAAGCAAGAAATTGAAGGGAAAAGGAAGCCCTGGTTGCTAGATTGAAGCTTGCAGAAGAGGCTCGATAGAAACAACAAGAAGTTGAAGCTCTAAGAAAGGAAAGAGATGCTGAAGAGCTAATAAAGAAAAATCAAGCTGAAGAAGAAAGGGAAAAGGAAAAGAAACTCATAGCCTTGGAAATGGAAAGGATGGAAAAGGAAGAATCAGAAAAGATAAGGAAAGAAAAAGAGGCCAAAGAGCTAGTTAGGAAGCAAAAAGAAGAAGATGTCGAAGCTGCAAAACTTAAAGCTTTGGAGGCAGAATGGTTGGAAAGAGAGGCCTTACAGAAAGAGAAGTTAGAGAAGGATCAGATGGAAGAGGAGAGATTGAGAAAAGAAGAAGAAGACAAGAAAGTGCAGGAACAAAGAGATAGAGAAGACGCTGAGAAGTTGGTGCAGATGCATGTGTTGCAGGAGCAACAAGAAAAAGCAAAGGTTGATTCTCAACCTGAGGTAAATGTTCAGCCATCCTCTACAGTTGCCGCTTCCTCTTCCATGATGATGACTGCTCCTAGTGCTCCTATATGGTTGAAATTAGATTTGCAGAATAGAGCCAGAACAACTGTTGAACCTCTTAATTAGGAGGACATGATGAAGGAGATTGAACAAGAAAGGCCTAAGAAGAACGCTAAAGTTTTGCATTCTACCAAACTCATAGATAAAGGGGACATAGTTGCTGAATGTGTCATGCCTATGACTGAAAAGGAGGTAGGGGATATGCAACTAATAGACTATCAATTGAGTACGGTTAATTTGGGAAGACCCATGAGAAATCAACAAATGAATCTAATTGATGTGGTGGCTTTAATGACTAAATCAAGAATGATCAAGGACAAACAAAAGAAAGGTGAGCTTAAGGCTCAATTGGATTAGTTACATTCATTCTTGAAGATTGTTTCCTCTCCAAGTCACAACAGGTTGCAGCTATTGAGACTCATGTTTTGCTAAGCAAAAAGGAGGTTGATGATTTGGTGCAAGTTAGAGGTAAGGCAGATATGGTTGATAAATGGATAGACAAATTGAACCATGAGGTAGGTGTGGTTTTAACAAAAGGATTTGAAACCTACAAAGAGGCAGAAGGAGTAATAAAAGAGATGCATCAATATATTGAGGTATCCGAAAAACTAGAAGAAGAGTATAAGGAGTATAGTGAAAAGTTAGAAAAGATAAATACATTGCCTCTAACTACTCTTCTAGAAGAATCTATACTTGAAGATGATAACAAAGATTTTGTAGAAAAGACTTATCGTATACTTAAGTTTAGGACTAGCTTTTTGAGCAAGCATAAGGATGAGATTCAGGAAGCAGTTAATAATTTAACTGAGTAGTTCGAAGAGTTGGAAGAGGTTATGGCCATAATTGTAGATGTGAATGTAATGAACAAAGATAGCATGCTGTTTAGTCAGGTTAGAGAGAAATGGAATGAAAGATTCCAGGGACTCATGCAAGAGAAAGATGATGGTGGAGACTTGGTGATAGATTAGCTTGTAGAAGTTAAAGAAGAAATAAAAGTTGCAGGGAGAGAATTGATCAAGGTAAAAAGTATGAAAGAGTTTGTTGCAGTTGAGTTGGATCGCATCAAATTTGAAGATGACAGGATTGATGGGCCAGATATGGATATGCTACAACAAGTCTTCACCAGTTATGATGATTTCATAGTGGATCCAGCTTCACATGCATAAAAATCTTGTATGGATGATGTTCTTTTTCCTTGCATGTTGCATGCATGCAACACTGACAGTCTTAAGGGCACATGACTTCTTTTCTTCTATTTCTATCTTATATTGTTATATCAAATTGAATGCATAATGTAAGAACTCAAGATGAAAGATGATTTAAGTTTCCAAGAAAGTTGTTTGCTCCTAAAAAGGTGGAAAGCTTAAGATAGAAGTGAAGTTCAAACTTCTTTTGTTTATCTATAAATACCAGATGGGTATTAAATTGTAAGGGTCAGCTAATTGAGAATTGGATTGGCTTACCTAGTGCTAGGAGATATAATTTTATAGAGTTTTGCAAAGATACATTGTACTAGATCTTTTTGACAGTTAGTAGAATTGCAAGTTTACGAAATATGGAGTTTGCATTGAATTGTGTTGTTTGATAAGGTTAATGAGTTGTAATCCACCTGAATGCTAGTGATTGTGCTGAAGCATGATAGGTTCTTATGTGATGAAAGTCATTAGAAGAAACCAGGTTTAAAGATTATCTTGTTAAATTGTCATTGAATTAAAGTTATTGAAGTTTGTTGATCTATAGTTTTGATGATGAATGAATGTGTGTTGTTTTGAAATCTTGGAAATACTTGTGATATGTGAATAGTGGAATTGAATTAAGCACCTAAGATGTATACGATGGTACAGTCATATAGTGGGTTGTGTCATGCTATGGTTTTTGTGATCAGTTAAGAAAAACATTCATTGTTAAAAGTATATGTCTGGATATTAGATAAATTTAATTCATACTTACTAATTTACCCCTTGGATCTATCTTTTTTCTTTTATTTAGAACCCATTGATTTACAGGAACTATTTTGATAAAGAGAGTCATAGCTTGAATCCTTTGTTACCAGCATAGGCCCCTTGAATATTACAGTTGCATGAACCAATTGAGTGACATCAGATAGTTGAGAGCCAACTACCAGGACCTTGGGAGTTAGGCTACTACATGTTGTCTTTCTCTTTCAGGAGAAATAGAGTAGAAATATTCCGTTTTAATGTTGTTTGTGTCATTTTAACCATCAACAGAAATTGGCGCTAGAAGGAGGGCCTGAAAGGACAAGATGGCTCCCAGAAGATATTTTTTGCTAGAGGGATACGAGAGGGTTCTTAGATCCTCTACTAATCATGAACTATTCAAAAAACTTCAAAACCCGGTTAGATCAAGACCTCATGCTCATAGGGTAGAAATACCTACATTACCACCACCACTTACTCCACTAGGATTTCCACCAATTTCATCCATACCACCACCAAGTAGGCCTTTTTCACCACCAATTCAGCCTTTGTCACCACCAATTTGACCTTCATCACCACCACCTACCCAAGTAATCCCACCAATGGCTTATTTTGTGGGTAATCCCTCCCCGTTAGGGACTATTCCAGGCAGATTCCATGATTTACCAAAGAACCCAAAGAAGTTCTGTCCAAAATACATGCATGGAGAGTCAAGAAGTGCAGAGGAACATATACAAGCATTCAAAGATGCCTACACACGAGCTCAAGTTGCTCATCAAGATGTGGTATGTAGACTATTTCCTTACTGTTTAGGAGATATGGCATATAATTGGTATCTAAATCTGCCCCAAGGATCCATTCTGGGTTGTATAGATTTAGAGAATGCTTTTAGTAATCAGTTTAGGGTTTATGTGGACCCTACAATACTATATCACCAATTTTCCACTATAAGAAAGGAGCATCATGAACCGTTGCCCTTGTTCAACACTAGGTTCCATAGAATGTATCGTAGGCTACAAGAGCCTTACCTAGTGCCGGAAGCCATGGCCATACAGGCATATCTGAGAGCTGTTGATCCTTTGATTGGTCTGTTCTTACAAAGAACTTATCAACCTAATGAGATTGAATCACTATCTAAGATTTATCATTTGGCTATCAAATTGCAACAGTAGACAAATCTGCAACCTGGAGGGTTGGGAGTACCTTTTCCTCCAATGAATTATCAGATGCCTAATCCACCATTATACAAGATTATCCCAGGGATGTCTTATTCCCATTATAAACCTGTATCTGAGTTGCAAGCTCCACCAACTGTGCCTTTCTTTGGAAATAGCATGCACGATACCACACATCAACTTCAAAATCAATCGCAACAAGGGGGAGGACCAACCCATGTCCATTCCCCAACCATAGTCCAAAATGTGCAGAATGATCAAACTGTTCAACTTATAAGTGAAGTAGAGACTCTCAAAAAGACTTTGTCTCAGACTTCAAATGATATGGCACAACTCAGATAAAACCCTCTGAATAATCAAAACCAGAATTACAACAATCAAGGAGGTTACAACTATCAGGGCAATTACTCTAATCAGAACACCAATAGGAACTTCCGGAATCAAAACTCCTCAAACTAGAATTATCAAAATCAAAACAGAGGATACAATTAGAGATTCAATAACAACAACAACAACAATAGGCAGTGGAACACTGGACCTAATAATGGAGGAGTTCCCCATAATTATCAAGCAGGTGAAGAAAGATCAAATACTGCTAATGTTGCTGATTTGAATTTTATGACAAATTGGTGTAGGTTGCATGATACAGCAGCTCATTCTGAGGTCAATTGCCTAGAAATGGAGAAGATGGTGAAAATTACATAGGTTGATGCCCATCCTCAAGCAGGAAATTCTAATCAAGGCAATGGGCTGGCCAACACTGCCATGACTTATGAAACCATTGAAGAAAAGTATCAATTCCCTATGCAAGGGGATAATGAGTCGGAAGAAGATGTCTATGATGCTCAAGCTTTCAAATCTAAGGGTGGTCACTTTCTAATGAGCCAGAATAAAGGGCCATTCACTACATCTGCACCCCCTAACAACATGGTTCCACCAAATCAGAATGTAGATAACAATCCACCCCCACCAAAGGGACCTTCTTATACTCAGAATAGAGGTAATCAACCTTCTTTTCCTAAATATCAATTTAGGAATGATTCAGAGTTTGATTTTGTTGTAGAATTGCAAAGGCAGAAGACATCACTATCTTTCTTTGATATCATGAAGTGGTGCCCAGCTCAAAGGAAGGTGGTATTAAAAGCTTTGGAAGAAACAGATCGCTTGAAAGGGAAAGGTAAAGTGACTCCTACAAAGGAGACGAATGCTGCTATGTATAAAGGTATACCCAGTACCCCACCTTTCTTGTTAAGTTTGAGGATCTTTAGAAAGAATCTACATAATTTCTTATTAGATTCTGGAGCATCAGGGAATGTCATGCCTTTTTCGATTTGTAAAAAGTTAGGATTGAGTCCTATTCCAACCAATAAAAAGGTGATTCAATTGGATAAGACTGGAGTTAATGTTGTAGGTGAATTGAAGAACATGCATGTGCATGTTAGATCAGACCCAGGGATCCAGACCTATATAGATATTCAAGTTGCTGCCATCCCAGAAACATATGGAATGCTTTTAAGTCGAGAGCTAATGAAAAGCATAGGAGGGTATTTGTCCTTGGACTTATCGCACATGTGGTTACCATGGAAAGGGGTTGCCACTCAGATAAGAATTGGAAGTGAACCTAGGCTCAAACACATGATTACAGAGTATGATACTCCAAATGAAGTAGCATTCTTTGAGACTGAGATGTATGTTTACAAGCAAAAAGAAGTCCTTACTTTCTCTGTAGTTAGTTTTGAGGATACACTATCTTTAGACCACACTGATTCGATGATTCACATCAACCAACAAGTTCAAATAAGGAAATTACAACAAGATAGGCTGGTTTTAGGAACATAAACTTATTTGAGTAATCTATTGCTTTCTAATTAGTGTAGAATACACTATCATAACCATTCATTTTTGACATGTTAGTCATGTATAGATATTCTAAGGCATGTAGATCTACCCAAGCAAGAATCTCAAGAGGTAACTGAGATTCCCATCAATGAGTTCTCTTTCGAAACTAAGGATGCAACTATTCTTACACGAGTTAATCTTTCTCTAGAAGAGATTTCTTTACAAGTAGAACAGACTCAGGTCTTAGGGTTTTCAGATCATGAAAAAGAGGAAGTGGAAGTATCTCAGTTTCAATTTAATACCCCTATTCCTAATGCTTTGCCAATGTCAAGAGAGTTAATAGAAGATGAGTTAGATCCTAACTCAGCCCAAGAAATCACTCAGGAGGAAGTTGTTGAATAAATTAAGGAACTAGGAAAATCGTTAACTGAGCTTCTTCTCAACATGAATTCTGATAAACAGCAAAAGTTCAAGCCCCCACATGTCACAAGTGACAAAATCCCTGTAGTTTCTAAAAAGAAAGAGCTCCTAGCAAAATACTAGTTATGGACTCTTAAATTTGATGGTTCTAAATCTAAAGCAGGAAGTGGAGCAGGAATTGAACTAACTAACCCGAAAGGGAAAACTTATTTTGCTTCGTATAGATTGCAGTTTGGTTGCACTAATAGTGTGGCTGAATATGAGACACTTGCAAGAAAAAATTATGTTTTCTCATAAGAAGAAGGTAACTGCTCTTACAGTGATGGGAGACTCTGAGGTAATTGTGAAATAGGTATCTAGTCAATACACTTGCCATAATAAAAGATTGGCTGCTTATAGGAATAGGGTCTAGAATTTAATAGAAGATTTTGATGCCTTTGGGATTACTCTTATTCCAAGGGAAGCAAATCAAATAGCAGATGCTCTTGTTGTTGTAGCAAGTACATTAGAGCCGATGCAGGATTCAAATCTGAAGAGGTTTTCTGTGGAGTTCATTTCAGTTCCTCCAATTCCTGACAATGTTATAAACTTCCAAGTGTTTAATGATGATCAAAATATTTTGGCCTTTTTGGAGAGTTCTGATGTATTTCAAGGATAGATAATTGATGATGTTCATAGGAATCAAGGAGACTGGAATCCAAGAGGTGACAATATAGAAAGTGACAATCCAAAAGGGATAATGGATTTAAAAAGCAATAACAACCCAAAAGGGATGATAGCATTGGAGAGGATATTTGATTCAGATCCATGAGCTTATCAAAGAATGCCTACAAAGAATGAGGGAGGCAAGTATGAATCCATTAATTTGATTCACTGAGGGGTAGAAAGGAATGTTCTTGTAGGGAAGACTTGTCCTCAGGAAATAAAGGATGAGATAATCAAAGTTTTGAAGTAGAATATTGAAGCAATTGCTTGGAGCTATAATGATTTAAAAACTTTTGATACATCTGTCATCACACATACAATTCCTCTTAAGCCAGAAGCCAAGCCGTTTCGCCAAAAGCAACGTCCAGTCAATGTATTAATCGAGCCTCTAATCTAGAGAGAAGTACAAAAGCTTTTGGCTGCAAGAATAATTTTTCCAGTTAGACACTCTACCTGGGTGGCTAATCTAGTTCCTGTGAGGAAGAAGAATGGGGAAATCAGGTTATGTGTGGATTTCAGAATTTAAACAAAGCCTCTGAGAAGGACAACTATCCATTACCTTCTCTTGATGAAGTATTGCAAAAGGTTAATGGATCTTGAATGATGTCTTTCTTGGATGGATATTCAGGATATAATCAAGTACTGGTAAGTCATGAGGATAGGATGAAGACTGCTTTCACTACAAAGTGGGGCACATTTGCCTACAGGAGGATGCCATTTGGTCGAATCAATGCTGGTGCTACTTTTCAAAGAGTGATGGATGTAGCATTTAAAGACCTGATAGGAAAGTGTATAATCATCTATGTTAATGATCTGACCATCTTCTCTAAGAGTAGAGAAGATCATGCTGTTGATTTAGAGAAAGTATTGAAGAAATGTATTAGTTATGGTGTCCCTCTCAATCCAAAGAAATGTGTGTTTGGAGTTTCTGAAGGGAAGCTTTTGGGTCACATTATATCAGAGGAGGGAATTTCCATAGATCCTAATCGAGTAGAAGCCATTTTGAAGTTGACAAGGCCAGGAAGTAAGAAGGAGATGAAATCTTTCTTTGGAAGGGTTAATTTTGTCAGGAAGTTTATAACAGGGTTTGCAAAAATTCTTAAACCACTTAATGAAATGATGAAGAAGGATGCGAAGATTGAATGGAGTGAAGAGGCTAAATTTGCTTTCATGCAGATTAAACAAGCTATATCTAAGGCACCTGTTTTAACAAGCCTGGATTATCTAAAACACTTTTACATCTATTCTTTTGCTTCTGAACATTCATGTGCAGCAGTCTTGACACAGAGAAGAGAAGAGAATGAGGAGAGGCCTATTGCTTTTATGAGCTCTCCATTTAAGAATGCAGAGGTAAGATATTTATCAATAGAAAAATAGGCTTTTGCATTGGTGCGAGCAGTGAAAAAGTCCAAACACTACATAATCCAAAGTCAAGTGATGGCTATAGTCCCAGATCCAACTGTAAATTCCCTCCTGATGCAAAGTGAACTAGGAGAAAGAAGAGGGAAATGAATGGCCATTTTACAAGAATTTGAGTTGGAGATTCACCCAATAAAGCTTGTAAGAGGTCAAGGTTTGTCAATGGCAATAGCTGAAGTGGACAAAAGTATAACTTGCCAACAATACACTGTTTAGTCATTCATAAAAGATCCATGGTATACTGAGTTAGTTTTTTTCCTCCTCAACAACAAGTGTCCAGAAGGGATGAATGCAACTCAAAGAAGAGCACTAAGGATGAAAAGTGCCCATTATATGCTTAAAGGAGGATCAATCTATAGGAAGAATTTCCAAGGAATCTACTTGCGTTGTTTGGATCAGCAAGAAGCTAAACATGCTATAAGTGAATTTTATGGCAGGCATGGAACAGGACATGGATCTGTTGATGCATTGGCTCATCAGATTTTAAGGTCAGTTTACTATTGGCCTTATGTGTTTAGGGATGCGCATCAATATTGCAGGAATTATCATGTATGTCAAACTTCTGCATCAAGAGAAAGAAATCCTGCGATGCCCCTACAGCCAGTTTATGAGGTAAGGCCATTTTCCCAATGGGCACTTGATTTTGTAGGAGTGATTAATCCAAATTCTTCTACAAGTCACAAATTCATCTTGACTACGATGAATTATTGCACACGTTGGATAGAGGCTTTGCCTTGCAAGAATAGCACCATAGAGGTGGTTATTAAGTTTCTGACAGAGAACATCACAACTAGGTTTGGAGTTTCATTTGCTCTGGTATGTGATAATGACCCTTCTTTTTCTTCCGCTCAATTTATTTCATGGGCTTATGAGCAGAAAATTGTGTTAAAATATTCTTCCAATTATTACCCTTAGGGGAATGGAGTGGCTGAGTCCGCAAATAAGAATTTATTGGAAGTAATAAAAAAGTTGTTAGCAAGTAACCCTAGGGACTGGCATACCCAACTGAGATTTGCCTTGTGGGCAGATCGAACCACAATCAAAGTAGCCCTAGGTAATTGACCTTTTAAGCTAGTCTATGGCCAGGATCCAATCTTCCCCATACATTATAAATACCTGTTCTGAAATTTATGCGGGAGTTTTATAATAAAGATGATAGGATTGAGGTTAGACTATTTAACTTATTGAACATGGAAGAACAAAGAGATGCTGCTTTGCAGCAATTCTCTAAACATCAGGCTGTTGTCAAGCATTGGTTTGACAAAAGAGCCAAAGTAAAAGCTTTTAGGATATCAGACCTTGTGCTATTATGGGATAAGGCTAGAGAAAGGAAGGGAGACCATCAAAAATTCGATAGACTTTGGTTAGGTCCCTACCAAATAGCTGAAATCTTAGGGGAGAATGCCTTTTGTTTGAGTACCCTAACAGGAGAGCATGTTCCATTACCAGTTAATGGTGTAATACCCCTCTGTTTTCCTTTTTGTTCAACTTGGTTTATGCTATGTTTGGTTGCAGTTACTTTGATACTGGATACATTTTGTTATGATGTTTTGATCGCTACTATTGAACGACAACTATTATTGTGGGATGTAGTTATCTAATTATTGTTTCACATGCATTATGGATTAATGATGTTGTAGAGTTAATATGAGATGTTATTATGAGATTACTGGATTATGATGGAAGTGTTAGTTTTGATGAGTGTATGGGTGAAGAGGACGCGTTCGCATCACTCGCTTGCGAGTGCCCTGCAAATCCGTAATTCCTTCTTCACGGTGTGTATTATATGCTGGATATATTGTATGATGTTGTTTACTTGGTTGCAGGATTGCAGGTACATGACATCGACTCCACCTGGTTTCACAGGTTTGAGCGTGTCGATCCAACGGTTAAGTTGAACGGAAGATAGTAGCTAGGTAACATGTGTCAAGTTTACACCCTAGCCTTAGTGTGTCATCAGTCGTGTGTGTCGAGTCATTGTTTGTCTTGCTTTAATGTTATTTAATTCTGAAGGATTATTGATTTGGAAATAGATATTTAGAATAATTGCATTTAAATCATGTTGATGGTTATTTAATTTAAATAATGCGATGTGGATAAAAGTTTATATTTAAATTAATTAATTATATTTAGTTTATTTAATTAATTAAATTTGATCCAAGGGGTTGAATTTAGTTATTAAATAATTTAATTAATTAATTAAACATGATGCAAGAGAATGAAAGGAAATAAAAGAATCAAAATTTAATTTGGAATTTAATTTCAACGTGTGGAAATTAAATTAGAAATTGTAATTAAATGTTTATTTGGGAAATTGGTTGCATCTTTGGAAATTAATTTATTATTTGAAATTGCATTTTAAATTGAAATTGAAATTAATATCTAATTTGCATGTAGTGAGAATTAGGATTGTAAAAATTGAAATTGAAATTGAAATTGAAATCTCTAATTTGCATGTAATGTGAATTAGGGTTGTATTAGGTATTTTTGATTTATAAAGAATACATGTTTTAATTTTAGTGTAGAAAAATCTTCTAGAAAAAAAAATACATTTTTACAGCAAGGAAGAAATTTTGGAAAAATGTGCACAAGGGTTTGAAGAAAATTTGTTTGCATTTGTTGGATTTTGGATTGGATTCATTGGAGGATTGAAGAAAATTTAGGAAATCCTTGGAGGAGGCTTGCATCAGAAATTCATCTCTTCCTATAGCTTCTTGTACCAGGTTTTTCTCTTTCTGTTTTATTGTTCTTGATTGTTTTCTTTAAAATAGCAATGATTAAAGATTTGTTTATTAAATCTGTTTTAGAAAATAAATTTGATATTAGAAGAAAAGAATTAAACAAATTTACAGCCTTTGCTTGTGAAAATTCTTGAGTGAAAATTGTGAAAACCTTAGTTGAATTTAAATTATTTGGGGAAATTGATTTTGTTGTTATTGAAATCAAACATAGAGATTGAACAATGCATTTAGAATGTTTTTAGAAAATGAAACCTTCTGTTTATTATTAAAACACGGATTTTAAAATCTGCAGTATAGTTATATTTTTCATGGTAAAATGGTCTGGTTGCGTCGTCTATAACTCCATCTTCACAAACTGGGTTGTCAGGAAATTTAAAGGGTTTTTACATTTTGAAATTTTTTTATCCCTGTCAAAACATTACAAATACCCAAATCACATTTTTTGAGTTATGCTTGAAACATGAGACTACTGTTAAGTTATTTTTCCATGGCTGTTCTGAAAATAAAATAATAATAAATTGATATTTATAAATATTAATATTTTATGTATTGTTATTATAATATTAAAATATTATTTAATAATATTTTATATTATAATTTATAATACTAAAGTATTATATTTATTTATATTATTTTAAATAAAATTTGTATATTAGATTAGTGGAATTAAAATTATAAATGTATGGGGAAATTATTGTTTATTTTAAAATGGCATGTTAAAGTTTAATTGAAGGAGGTATATATTTGATTTAAAGAATGTATAATTTAAAATTTAATTGTGGAAATTAAATTCATGTGTAAAAGGTCCAATTATTAATTTGATTTAATTGGAAAAATATATTTATATTTTGAAAAATTAATGATAAGGGATATTTTATTTTGAATTAAACAATTTGATATTCTGTAAAGAATAGAAAATATGTTAATAATTAAATATATTTAAATATATTAATTTATATTTAGTATATATATATATATTGAAGGTATATATCCATTTGAGAGAATAAATAATATTTTATCTTATTTTATTCTGCTGTTTGCAAATTGGGTATTATTAGTGTTCTAAAAGAAATAATTATTATGTGTAGAAAATGTATAGAGGAAGATATTTTTTAATAAAAATAATTACTTGATTTAAAAGGAAATATTTATTTTGTTAATATCATTGAAGAGAATATATCAAAATGTATATATATATCCGTGAGTATTTTCAATCAGTATTTACCTTGCTTTATTTAAGTGCGTGTAATTTAGTTTTGCATGAAGAATTTAAAAGATAAGTTTTGAATGTATGGTCAAATTTGACAAGGAAAAAGATATTTAAATATATTGAAGAATTATAGAAATATTTATATTTAAATGTTTGTTTTAACTAACGAGATTTAATTAGAAACAATATGAATGTGTGGTCAAATAGATAAGCCAAAAGATATTTTTATACATTGATGAAATTGCATGTTTTTAAATGGATAGTTGATGAGACATAGACTCCGGATAGAAAATTGAAAAGATTGTTTGCAATAGTGCTAGGTTGCATTAAAAGTAAATTTAGGAACTAACTATATTGAAAAAGGCAAATACTATTATGTTTTATTTAGTTCCATAGAGTAATCTAGTCATTGTGAATGGAATATTAAAGAATATATGTAATTAAACTTATTAATATATATATTTGGTGTCTATATAATATGGAGCATATATATATTAAGTGTAAAATTCATTATTTTATTTTATTTTAATGAAATGCATGCAATATATTATTGAATAGAGATTTAAAAATAGATTGTTTAGTGTATATGGGTAAATGGGTAGAGAAATGATATTTTATTATATTAAAGTGATTGCATGTTCTAAATAGGAAATTGAATGAAATGTACGATTTGGTTAGGAAATGGAAAGAGTTTACTTGCATGGATTTGTGTCAATTTAAAAGTAAATTAAGAAGTTGTTTTATTGATGAGGCAATCAATTATGTTATTTATTAATTTCTATTTAGATTAATTGAATCATTGTGACGGGATATGAAAGAGATATGGATTTAGTATATCCAAAAGTAGTATCTTCCTCATGATTATCTTAAAGGATTTAATTCTCTGTATTCAGTAAAGGGAAGTAAGTTTAATTATTTTAGATTTTCAGTAATGAAAAGGGAAATAGGGGTTATGATTATTTTAGATGATCTAGTTATCGTGTTTTTGACTTTGTCAACACTACCTATTGAATGAATATGGATTTAGGAAATCCAAATATTAGATTTGATTAATGACTTGAATGTTTTTATTGCTATGTCGTCAAGTTGCATTGTTGGTTTTGGGATTTAGTGTTGGTCCTAAATTATAAGTCTTCCAGAAGATCTTAGAGGATAAGGGTTGTTGAATCTTTATGCCATCCAGTTGTTTTCCCTTGGGTAGTGCATGGCGTCTTTTCAGTTTTACCCAGTTTTCACAAACGGGGATGTTTGCACCTCCCTGGTTTAGGAGCGGATTATGGGATCTGTGTCTCCTTGTATGGAGTGACCTTGTGATGTGGTTTCATCTTGTTGCCTCCTATGAAAGGAGTGGACTATGTGTTTGTTGCCTCCAAGATGTTTAGAGTGAGTTCTATTATCTGTATCCTCCTTGTGTTGGAGTGGATTATGATGCCTAGTTGGTATGCACTTCTGGTTCCCTTGGTGGATTGTTTGGGTGTATGTTGTCGAATAGAAGAGTGGCTTCTGTTAGGCGCCAGAACCCAAAGAGGTAAACTGGATAACCTTCAGGAGTGATTTAATCAAGTGATAATTAAATTAATGTACTTAGATAATTAGGATGCATTCACATTAATCAAGATAATTTAATCCTCACTCATAGACACAAGGGATTGTTTAGACTTGGGATGAGTGAGAAGGCCTGGAATGGCAAGATCAACTATCTTGTCCTTACGAGAGGTAGTTGATTCCGCATGAATGAGTATGAGTGTTGGGATTCGGTTGAGGCCACCAAGATTACTTGTGCCGGAGCCTATGAAGAATGCCCAGAGGAGATCTCATGACAAACCTTGTAATGACACTCTATCTAGGACAACTTTTGTTAATTGTTTTATGTGTATGGTTCTTTGAACATACTTGATCTACTTTATGTCAGGAAGCAATGTAACCTATGTCAATGATGTTGGAGTTGTACTTGTATTGTACTTGATTTGTACTTGTATTGTATTTGATTTGTACTTGTATTGTACTTGAGTTGTCCTTGATTCGTACTTGTATGGTGAATGAGTTGTACTTGTTAATTCATTTGGTTGGTTATAACAGTTTCAGTCAGTATGAGTCTGCCTTTGGTTAGTGGTTATAGATCTTTGTCCTTGTTACTTTGTTACTATCTCCTAGCATGGGGGGTGGGCCTTCGGGTACCACATTGGTAGGGTGGAACATGCACCAAAACCGTTGGGTCCCCATCTATCTTCAGTACTTGGTGGCGAGACATCCGGATGGACAGCTCGCGGTTCTTGTTATATTATCTTGCATTGCAATATTTCATTTTGTATAAGTTATCTATCCCTCTTTTGTAAGAGGTGGAGTTATGTAATTGTAATACATTTGTACTATTGCCTCATTCTGAGAATGAGTGATGTAACTATTGGATTAAGTTAATGTTTATGAGATTGTATCTTGGTTGATTATCTTATTAGGTTATGTGGTATTCTTATGATGTATGATGGTTATATGGTTGTATGTTATATGTATGTGTGGGTTTAAGTAATCCTAACCTTGTAGCTTTGGAGGTTGTTGTGAACTAGTAAGTGAATGTGTATGTTAAATGCACTTTATAAAAAAAAATCGGTTCGCTTATGATGTTAATTGCAACTTCCTTTAAGGTTATTTGGTAGGGCATTACAAATGGTCAATTTCTCAAACACTATTTTGGTACATAGAAAGTCTGGTGTTTTGAAAAGGAATGTACTATATTGTATCATATGTAATTAAGTTTTTGTTTTGCTTGTTTTGTTTATTTTTTTTGTTTGTTTTGTTTTGTCTTGTTTTGTTGGGGATTCTTATTTTGCTCATCTCAAGTTAGGGGGTTGTTATACAAAGTATACTATTGGTACTAGGAGAGAAATTGGTTTAGGTATTCTCATTATAATCATTGAAAAGGATTTCATTCTAAAACTTATCTTTTATGATCATTCTAGTTTGGGTTGGAAAAGTTATTAAGGATAGAAGATGTAAATGTGAATATCTCATGAATTGTGATCAAAGATCTGCCACCAAATTAGAAAAACATCTGCATGAGTAATTACCTATTTGTTTTAGAATGAATCTATCTATGTTTCAAGTGAAAAATTAGATTCCAAAACTATCATTAAATTCATTGTAGTACTTAACCCACATTTTAGATTCATTGAATCTAAGTATTGAGAAATGCATAAAAGAATTTCCATTCATCAAAAAAAAAAAAAGAGAAAAAAAAGAAAAGAAAGAAGCAAGCTCAATATCAAAGTGGGTAACCAAGTATCTCTATCGGGGCTATGGACGCCTGTCTGGCAATAGAGCAATGCTTTGAGAGGACTAGAGGTATCTCCGTTGGGGCTATGGACGCCTGTCTAGTAGTGGAGCAATACCTAGGATTTTACTGCATGATAGTTAAAGGACTCAACTTATGTAGCTTGAAACTTAGGTATAGTTCTTCACAAGTAGAGAAAGTATCTACAAAGAATGATGCACAATATAAGCACACACTCAGATTCAGAAATAACTCATGAGCACATAACATTTGAGATTCAAACTCAAGATTTTCCTACAAATATCTGATCTCATTCAAGGTAAGGTGTTTATAAGCCAAGTAGTTTTTGGGTGACTAAAATTTTCTTTGGGTATTTTGAAAATAGGTAAACCATTTTCCCAGCCGAGTCGCCATTTGTTATGCCTTGCATAACCACCCCATCTTTTGCCTTGGTCAAAATGGGTCCCCCTTTGTGTTTTTTGTACTTAGTTGTTTTTTAAACAAAGTTTGGAGTCTAGTTTTGCCAATACTTTGTTTTTCTTTGGTTTCTCTGTCGGAATCGGAATCAAATCTAAATCGGGTTCTGAAAGTTCTTTTGAGGCTTGTTTCTGGCTCTATCCCGACAGTCTTTTCTTTGCCTTTCTTTTTTTTTGGTCTTTGGCAGAAGTGGAGCCGAAGTGGGAATTGGGATGGTTGTTATCAAAATTTGCAAAATCAAAATTCTATTCCGATCCCACCTCCGCTACTTTTTAATGTTTGTTTTGTCTCGGTTTTTGTGTTTTGTTTTATTAGGTTGGTCGTTTACTTAACTTTTTGTATTTGTATTTGTTTTGTTTTTAGTTGTCAGACGTGGAGACGGAATGGGAATGAGGTTTGGAAATTTTATAAGTTTAAGATCCTATTTCCATTTTAGTTCCGCCCCTGCCAATTTTTGTCGTTGACTTTTTGATTGAAGTTGCACTGCAGACCAGTGTTCATTCTCTTACAGTTCTGACTCCGCCTTTACTGCATTTTAATGCATTAATGGTGGTTGTCGGTGTAGGTAGAAATTCACATATTTTCCTTTATTAAGGGTTAAAGCCGATCACTATTGTTATTATTACAAGTCTGAGAGTGTGAAGAGCAATAGCAGAGTTCATTTGAGCAAATACATAGAGATAGAGAAGGGATATTGTGTGCGAATCGATTCAGAAAGTTAGCATGGATTTGTTTGCGTTTGAGGTAGGTCTTTTATCTTTGTTGTTCATTGTTTATTTGCAGTTGTGTTCATTGTTTTTTGCTTTATATCTGCTCGCGTGTTCAATCATTGTGTTTTAAAGCAAATCTATGATCATCGGTGTGATTGAATGAGCAGGTTCTTGTTTTGTCTTGTTTGTTTTGCTTTAAATATTTGTTGTCTTGTTTTATCGTGTTGTTTCTTTCTATTTTTGGGCATTGTCACTTTCACATCTTAATCATGATTGTGTTGTGTCATTTTCAATTTGCAGTAGATTAGGTTAGATTAAAGGTTTTTAATGGCATTTGTTACATTAAGAATTTACAATGAGGAAGATTAGAGATTTTACAATGAGTTAGGGTAGATTAGATTTATTGTTTAAATTGGGGTTTCGTCGTTTGGTAGAACAGCAGGGTTTTAAACCCGTGCCCTAGTTTTATTAGGTTTGTTAGATTAGGGTTTCTTTGGTCTCTGCAATTACGTTAAGTGATTAAAAAATGATATCTTAGAAGTGCCATTGATTCCCCATGGTCATAGAGTATGGTATTTTTAAAGCTCCTTTCCCATTGTATAGCGACCTAGGTTTTAATCATGCAGTTATGTTGAAAATGAATAAATTTGATGATGTCATGATTAGCATATGCGGAGGCGGGATTGGAATAGATTATGGACCTAAGAGTTTTGTTTTACAAAAGTCATCAATTCCATTTCTATCCCATTTTCGATTCTGAGTTTTAAAAGGTTTCCTTGAAGTATATGATAACTGGCAAAGGCGGGATCTGAACTGATCTTGAATTTAAGAATTTTGTTTGTGAAGGTTATCAATTCCATTTTCATCCTGTGTCCATCTCCGCATATAGTGGGAAAGTCTTTCTTCAAAGTAACGATGATCAAATCAGAGGCGGAGGCGGAATGGAAATAGAATAAGAAAATGAGAATTCGAAGAAAACCAAATCACTTTTTCATTCTGATCCCGGCTCTGATAAGCTTCCCGACTCCGACTCCACGCCCGTTTGTTATTAGGTGAAGTTCCTATATCGATTTTTGCTCCAAGTCCGCCAGTTTTGTAAAAGAGAGTCTTTTATGCTTTTGTTTGGTTCCGACTCCGATGTCTGTGTAACAGGTATGTTTTAAAAGCATGTTTTATGATGATTTATCTAAAGGTCTCATTAGAGGTTTGCTTGCAGGAGAGGCTCCTTTAAGGAATCAACCGAATAGAACATCAAAGAAAGCAACGAAAATCAAGAAGGTGAAACTAGAACAGCTGCCTTATACGTTGACGTATGATCATAGGAATCTGGTGGTGAAAGTAAGCAAGGAGGAATTAGACTAGTCAGATATCACAGATACTAATATGGGCCAGTATAGCTTTGAAGAATTACATGAAGAGACCTTTGCAAAATGGGCAAACTTGACAGGCAGAACTCAAAGGATTGTTGACTCTGGTCTTGCACATATCATTGTGTTTCCTTTATCAGTTCAGTGTTCAGAGTTGATATTGACAGTGGCCAGTACTTATAATCTATCTACAAGATTATGCATGGATTCACAGAATAATGTGATTATAGATCTTACTCTGCAAATGTTCCAAAGCATATTTAATGTTCCTGATCCCAAGAATTTGGTGCAGCTAACTGAGGCAGAGGCATTGGAGAAATATAGCAAGCATAAAGACTCCAATAAGTCTCACTTAAACAAAAGATGGTTAAGCACAGAGAAGAAATATTTAAGCAAGCTTGTAGACTAGCCAAAGAGGGCAGATTTCAAAAAGGAGATATCTGATTTGATATTAATGTTGTCCAGAGTGTTTGGGAAGAGGGATTCCTTCCACTTCAAGGAATGGATTTTTCATTTTATTCAAGTAATCTTTCAGGGTGATTACCAATTTGATTGGTCAATGATTGTTTATGATGCCATACATGATCAACTCACAAGCGTTAGACAGACCAAATCTTTCTTCATGAATTCTTATGTCATCTATGCTGCAGCAAGATTGGGGATTTTCCCAGGATTAAATAGAGTAGGTATAATGGGAGCCTTGGATGGACAAAGGAAGGTATGGGAACACTACGATCAATTATCTCTTCAAGTTGCTGAGACTCACTTCAGAAGAGTCAATGATGCCTTTTTATGTGGTTATCAACCAGTTG
The DNA here is from genome assembly GCA_007115665.2 of Sequoiadendron giganteum. Lineage (NCBI taxonomy): Eukaryota > Viridiplantae > Streptophyta > Pinopsida > Cupressales > Cupressaceae > Sequoiadendron > Sequoiadendron giganteum. The sequence continues at coordinate 845,277,817 of CM021101.1, read as the reverse complement.
AGTGGAGATGTAGGATACAGGTTAAGTCAAGGAGCTATGGAATTCATTTCTAAATGGGGAAGTTGGTATATCCAATACCCCAAATTTACATACTTCAGATTGTTTGGTTTTGAAGGTCATCCCCATTTGTTTCCAAGATGCTCCAGCAATAGAATAGTGCTTATGGAGTTTTTTGTATCAAGCCATTGGAGTCAATGCTAGGTTTGGGATCAAGCACAAGACAAGATGCCATAAATTTCCCATGACACTGGGTTAATATAATTGTCAACATTTGAAGGGAGCAAAGGTGGTTTGTAATGAGTTGATACAATTGAAATTGGGATTCTATATAGCTCATAAGTAGTTTGATCCAAGGGAGAAAATGCATGCTTTATTACCTTCAGTGTTCACTAAACACTTTAATTTGTTAGAGGATTTTTGGTGTGATAGGAAGGATGAATATGACTTGAGGAAGAAGAATTATTAGAGATTACCAGTCTCACTTATAGTAAAGCTTGGTATTAAAGAGAATATTCCTGACACTTTGGTGGATGATGGAATGGTATTAGATCCCTCATATGAAGCTTTGAACATTGGCACAAAAAACATAGATCCAATAGACAGGAATGAGGAAGAAACGATTGATATTAAGAAATTTGAAAGAATAGTCTTGGATACAAGTGTGCAATGGTCGATGATGAAAGCTCGAGCTCCTCAAGGACCAATAATTAAGAAAGGTAAAGGGTATAAGAGGATTAAAATAAAGGCACCTTCCAAGGAACCGTTAGAATTATTTCCTCCGGATATTGAAGAAATAGAACTTGAGGTGGTCGATGAAGAAGAAGAGACACCAGAGGGAGATGTTCCAATTGAATCTATTGTTTCTATGCCCGCATTGGGTGAGTCATCTACACAAGCCCCACTCACAAGAAAGAAAAGTAAAGAAGTTCAAGGAGTACTTTATGCCATGGCTGAAGCTACTAAAGGAAAAGAAGTGGAGGAAGAATTGGTAGAAATTGAGACAGACTCGGACGAAACTCTTTCAAAGAAGGACCTGCAAGAAAACATGCCTTTTGAGGGGACCATTGAGTAGATTCTGATGCAGGAAGAGCAATGGAAGCAGTTTGAAGATACTACGAGGGAGTCTGATGCAAGGGCTATTGTGGAGAAGCAAAAGCAAATGGAGGAAAAGTTACAAGTTGATGCTCTACTTCAACAGCAGCAATTAAGGGTAAAATAAGTTGAAACAAGGATAGCAGGTGATGAAATGGATTAGCAAATGAGGCAACGAGAGCATGAGATGAAGGTCAAAGCAGAAAATGACAAATTGGAATTGATACAGAAAATCCATGATCTCAAGGAGGAGAAAGAAACAAACTGAAGGGAAAAGGAAGCCCTGGTTTCTAGATTGAAGCTTGTAGAAGAGGCTCAATAGAAAGAACAAGAAGTTGAAGCTCTAAGAAAAGAAAGAGATGCTAGAGAGCTAATAAAGAAACATCAAGCTCAAGAAGAAAGGGAAAAGGCAGAGAAACTCATAGCCTTGGAAATGGAAAGGATAGAAAAGGAAGAATCAGAAAAGATAAGGAAAGAAAAAGAGGCTGAAGAGCTAGTTAGGAAGCAAAAAGAAGAAGATACAAAAGCTAAAAAACTTAAAGCTTTAGAGCCAGAACAGTTGGAAAGAGAGGCCTTAGAGAAAGAGAAGTTAGAGAAGGATCAGATGGAAGAGGAGAGATTGAGAAAAGAAGAAGAAGACAAGAAAGTGCAGGAACAAAGAGATAGAGAAGAGTTTGAGAAGTTGGTGTAGATGCATGTGCTACAAGAGCAACAAGAAAAAGCAAAGGTTGATTCTCAACCTGAGGTAAATGTTCATCCATCCTCTACAGTTGCCATTTCCTCTTCCATGATGATGACTGCTCCTAGTGCTCCTATATGGTTGAAATTAGATTTGTAGAAGAGAGCCAGAACACCTCCTCAACCTCTTAATTGGGAGGACATGATGAAGGAGACTGAACAGGAAAGGCCTAAGAAGAAGGCTAAAGTTTTGCATTCTACCAGACTCACAGATAAATGAAAGATAGTTGCTAAATGTGTCGTGCCTATGACTGAAAAGGAGGTAGGGGATATGTAGCTAACAGACTATCAATTGAGTAGGGTTAATTTGGGAAGACCCATGAGAAATCAACAAATTAATCTGATTGATGTGGTGGCTTCAACAACTAAATCAAGAATGATCAAGGAAAAAAAAAAAAAAGATGAGCTTAAGGCTTAATTGGATCAGTTACATTCATTCTTGAAGAGTGTTTCCTCTCTAAGGTCACAACAGGTTGCAGCTATTGAGACTCATGTTTTGCTAAGCAAAAAGGAGGTTGATGATTTCGTGCAAGTTAGAGGTAAGGCGGAGATGGTTGATAAATGAATAGACAAATTGAACCACGAGGTAGGTGAGGTTTTGACAAAAGGATTTGAAACCTAAAAAGAGGCAGAAGGAGTAATAAAAGAGATGCATCAATACATTGAGAAATCCGAAAAACTAGAAGAAGAGTATAAGGAGTATAGTGAAAAGTTAGAAAAGATAAATACATTGCCTCTAACTACTCTTCTAGAAGAATCTATACTTGAAGATGATAACAAAGATTCTGTAGAAAATACTTCTTGTATACTTAAGTTTAGGATTGGCTTTTTGAGCAAGCATAAGGATGAGATTCAGGAAGCAGTTAATAATTTAATTGAGTAGTTGGAAGAGTTGGAAGCGGTTATGGCCATAATTGTAGATGTGAATGTAATGACCAAAGATGGCATGCCATTGAGTTAGGTTAGAGAGAAATGGAATGAAAGATTCCAAGGACTCATGCAGGAGAAAGATGATGGAGGAGACTTGGTGATAGATCGGCTTGTAGAAGTTAAAGAAGAAATAAAAGTTGCAGGGAGACAATTGATCAAGGTAAAAAGTATGAAAGAGTTTGCTGCAGTTGAGCTGGATCGCATCAAATTTGAAGACGACTAGATTGATGGGCCAGATATGGATATGCTACAAAAAGTCTTCACCAGTTATGATGATTTCATAGTGGATCCAACTTCACATGCATAAAAATCTTGCATGCATGCAACACTGACAGTCTTAAGGGTGCATGACTTATTTTCTTCTATTTCTATCTTCTATTGTTAGATCAAACTGAATGCATAATGTAAGAACTCAAGATCAAAGTTGATCTGAGTTTCCAAGAAAGTTGATTGCTCCTAAAAAGGTGGAAAGCCTAAGATAGAAGTGAAGTTCAAACTTCTTTTGTATATCTATAAATACCAAATGGGTATCACATTGTAAGGGTCGGCTAATTGGGAATTGGATTGGCTTACCTAGTGCTAGGAGATAGAATTTTATAGAGTTTTGTAGAGATACATTGTAGAAAATCTTTTTGACAGTTAATAGAATTGTGGGTTTACGAAATATGGAGTTTGCATTGAATTGTGTTGTTTGATAAGGTTAATGAGTTATAATGCACCTGAATGCTAGTGATTGTGCTGAAGCATGATATTTTCTTATGTGATGAAAGTCATTAGAAGAAACCAGGTTTACATATTATCTTGTTAAATTGTCATTGAATTAAAGTTATTGAAGTCTGTTGATCTATAGTTTTGATGATGAATGAATGTGTGTAGTTTTTAAATCTTGGAAATACTTGTGATATGCAAATAGTCGAATTGATTTAAGCACCTAAGATTTATACGATGGTACAGTCATACTGTGGGTTGTGTCATGCTATGGTTTTTGTGATTGGTTAAAAAAAACATTCATTGTTAAAAGTATATGTCTAGATATTAGATAAATTTAATTCATACTTATTGATTTACCCCTTGGATCTATCTTTTTTCTTTTAATTAAAACCCATTGATTTATAGGAACTATTTTGATAAAGAGAGTCATAGCTTGAATCCTTTGTTACCAACACAGGCCCCTTGAATATTATAGTTGCATGAACCAATTAAGTGACATCCGATAGTTGAGAACCAACTACCAGGACCTTGGGAGTTAGGCTACTACATGTTGTCTTTCTCTTTCATGAGAAATAGAGTAGAAATATTTTGTTTTAATGTTGTTTGTGTCATTTTAACCATCAACAGTTAGGAAAATAAGATAGAATCAATAATAGAAACCATAAAAACTATTAGATTCAAGAAAACCAATTCCAATCTATCAATGATGATTGAATAAATGCAAGAAACATAAAAGATTAATCAAATGATATACATTCCTCACATAAAACATAAAATATGTTGGAAAAATATGAACATTAGAGTGGAAAACATTGATTTAATTTGACATAATGCAAATATTATAGGAATAGATACAATATAAAGGAAAGTTATAGATAACTGACATAGATGTAGACCAACCATGTAACTACTATAGACAGATTACTAATTCATTAGCAAGCTAATATTTCCAACATTCGCTCCTTATTACATTGTTCCTACAAAAGCATCACGTAAAACCTCTTATTCACATTTTAAGGGACCCCCCTTAAGGTTTACATTACAAGAATTGTTGATTACAATATATATACATATTTGAGAAGATTTTCCTTTTAAATTAACAAATCATGAATTAGGTGAAACCCCTCCAATTTTTCTCATGACCCTCAAAAAGGTGAAGCTTCAAGATAAGTTATTGATTTCTTCCTCCCATGAACTCCTAAATCATAGACCGTAGTTCTTGGAAAATGACCCTCCATGTTGTCTCCTTGGCCCTCATAAATGTTTAACCCTTGGTCCTAATTGTAATTATTGGACAACCATCCTCCAAGTTGTCTCCTCGACCCTCATAAAGGTTTAATCCTAATTCACAGTCTTGTGAACTCTCTACGCAAAAAATCCATAGTGAGCTCTTCTCCAAACCACTTATTTGTTTCCAAATATTAAACATCACAATACATGTATTCTTCAAATTTTTAACAATATTAAGAAAAAGCAAGAAATCAAAGTCAAAAAAATTTCTCATGCCAAGCATCATGTCAAATCAAGCAACTAACTTGACATGATGGAAATTCCTCCATCCTCTAATGTCATTTGCCTCTAATATTGAAGGCTCAAGGTACAAAATCATGAAGCTTCATTCATGATCTTAGAGAAAATATAGTATAGAATTTTTCCAATCAAGAGTAACATATTCTTCATTTATTACTTGTTCAACAAATGCCTTATGATCCTCCTTTCTATGTGGAGATACATACTTAGTTTATTTTCGCTCAACCTCACAAAAATGCATCATAAATTTATTCTCCTCATAACCTCCCTTTAAACGTACATATCATCATATTTTATTACATCAAGGCCACTCACATCAATCTTTGTGAAAGTGGAAATCAAATAAACCTCATTAACTCCTTTAGTAGATACACCATTCATCACAAATGAACTAATAACAGATCAAATAGATAATGCACTTTTCTAAATCATCTACCTAGCCTAAGGCCTATTGATTGAGGAGTATATCCTTTTTCATAATTAATTTTGTGTAAAATAAGATTTCATATGCCTTTAGAAATGCGTGTTTTTATAGTACAAATAATTAATGAGGCAGTCATAGAATGATCAAAGATTCTGAACTTAAATCTCTACCTATAGCCATTTTTTTCTTTCAAAACTATCTTAACTTTCCTTATTAATGAGATATAGTGTTTACACATTTCAAATCATCACCATTGTTGAAGTAAAAATCAACCTTCAAATGAATAAAAGCTTAAATCTATAAGTAGTGAGCATAAGGTAAATAGGTGTCCACCTTTTAGAAGATGAAACTTTGGGACCTATTTCATGCTCTAGTTAATTAGGAAACTAGATCCCTCAAAAAAGTGACTCAATTGAGGGAAGGAATAGGGGTTTACTTGTGTGTTTGGACAAGGGTTAATAATTAAATGAAGCATCAATGGATGAATGTATTAATACTTATGCACAAAACCCTAGAAGCTTGAAAGCATGAAATTAGATTTAAAAATAGAATGAAACATAAAAGTACCTAGAGGAATTATGGAGTCAAAACAAGGTCTGTAACCCTGAAAATATTCCCTTTTAAGTGAATTAGGATTGATATGCTAGGTTGGATGATTTAGTCCTAGTCTAGGGTTTCAGGGAAAAATCATGAATCTTCTAAGAGTTGGTTAGGTTTTTTTGAACAGTCATCAAAAACTGTAATAGGACTAATATTCTAGATTTGGCATGAGTCCTTCTATTGGATTTTTAGGATCTTTCTAAATCTTCCAAACCTAGATTTGACACTATTGTTTGCTATCAAAAGATTATATTAGTGACTAAATCACCAAGTTGGGTGAATGAATTTCATTCACATAAATCTACAAAATATGCATCACGAGAGAGAGAGAGAGAGAGAGAGAGAGAGAGAGATAGAGAGAAAATGTTGTTTTGTTAGTAGATGGTGGTCTACCTTAGTCAAACCCCATTTTATTAGTTAAATATTTAAATTAATTGAAATGATACGAAGAAATGATGAATGAACAAATGAATGTAACAAATCAACAAACCTCTTTGAATCCTTTGAGTGTAGATCTGCATCTTGTATGAATTGGCTTTAATGGATGTAGATCTTCATCTTGAAAATTGATATGGCTTTGAATACTTGAACTTGGATCAGAAATGTTACATCAATATGTTAGCTCATAAACACAGACGATGGATGAAGACCTTGACATGATTCTTGAATCATGAATTGATGCTCCAAAATGCTTGATAATAAGCTCTTGAAATCTCTTCTGAACTCTTGATCTCAAAAAATTTCTATTAGGACTTGAGAAATTGGAAGCTTAGATGACTTGAAAAATTACTATGAGAAATTATGTGAAATATTCTTGTAATTATATTTGTTTATATCAAAATTTTGGAAATTACAACACTGCACATTGATATCAGATCTAGGATAATAGAACCTTTCTAGTAATTTGATTTGAAATAGGCCCTAGTTAAAGCGGGAATCATATGCTAGGTTGGGCATATGAGTCCCAATGTCTTAAAAACAAGACACAAAATCCAAGAACTATTGAGTTCAATGCAATATTTAAAATCAAACTCAAGACCTAGGTGGGATCCATATTCCCAAGGTGGTGTATGAGTCCTAGATCACCAGATCTAGAACATAGAACCTGAAACACTGAATTATGATTTTTTATCTGTTAAATTTCAATAGTATCCATAAAAAAATTAATTTAATAAGGATCATGGATGTAAAATAGGACCAATTAAGGCATAAATGAACCAAATTTTAATAGGAAGGGCCCAAATAAGCATGAAAATGTAATGGGATACATTTTCCTACAGTACGAGTAGGCACTGGTCATACCATGGATCTACTTATTTAAAATAGATTAAATCTAATATTTACTCACTGGAACAAAACCATTTTAGGTTGGATTTTCATATGAACAGATCAAGAAAGAGAAACTAAAGGGTATTATGTTCACCTCCACACCTTATTCCATTTTTAGATTGAGTACATTCTTGTGGATTTTCCCTATAAAACTTCAACGACCTCTGATTTGAATTCTTATAGTTTCATAATGGATTCTTGGCTATTGCACAAAGGGGTCCATTGGTTCACAAATAGAACTCTTCACAAACATCAATAGGGGGTCTTTCATTCTGATCCACCAAAAAGATATAGACAAAAAGGGGAAAGAGGATTGCGTAGTTAGGCCCCTAGGGTTTTCCACCTAGGAGTTTGGATGGAAGAATAACTCTCTTTCACCTAATGATATGCTTTTTCTGAGTTCATTCAAAGATAGGGGTTGTGTCTAAGTTTTTTAACATAATTACTAAACTAGACTGTGAAATGTAAACTAAATGTACATGTAAACTAAATGACCTAAATCCATACAAACTATAAAGAAACTAGGAAAGATATAAATGGTGCACATGGGAAATAAAATTTGTAGAAGATGAGCTCTAGAATCTTTTCGAATGTACTAGAAATTATTATTGGGACACTTATGCCATAATGGGTGACCTAGTCCTTTTCCTGAGAAACTTGTCCAGAATGAGTTTCTCGTAAAAGGGTATCCAGAAACACAAAAACCTCTTTTTAGGCATGGTACGGGGACAAGGTCACCAATGATAGTGACCTAATCCTCCTAATTATCTCGAGAGTTTTGAGGTTGGAATCTATAGCTCCCCACTTCCACTTATATTTTTGATAGACACCCATGTATAAAGGTTTTGAAAATGACCCGCAATTTTTCTTTTAGCTCCTCCTAGGGTTAGTTGACTTGGGTTGATGTAGATAGAATAATTGCACCTTTTTAACACTTTTCACCTTGACTAATTTGTATACAAACCTACAAAGCACACATGAAAAGAGAAGGAAAAGTTTAGGGTTAGAGAATATGGTTTCGCCTTAGTCAAACACCATGTTGGTAATCAAACCCAAATGAAATAGAAATGAAAGGGAAGATGATTAAAAAATAAGTAAATGTAAGCACTCACCAAATCCTTGTTGAAGATGTCTGCAACATGCAAGAACCAACTCCAATGGAGTTTTCTGGATGTGCTTAGTGCTTGAATGCTTACTTGAGAAGATAAGTGCAAGAGTACTTGTAGAGATGAAAAATGATGTTAGAGAGAGAGTGGGAGAGGAAAAATGAAGATGAAAACCCTTATTTATACATTTTATACCCTAATTTCTCAAAAATAACGCATGATAGGCTGACCTTACGATTTTAGCAGAAAATTCCCATTAGAATTTTGTCTTTTTTCATAATTTTATGCCTAAAGGGACTAGGTTTCCCAAGTTGGTGACCTAATCCACTTGGAAAAATTAAAGTGGTGGTTGAGAATTAAGTGGTTTTTAATGATGTTTAAAGAGCTCATCTCTCTAAACACACTTAATTCAAGCCTAAAAGTACATTAAGGCACCACTTTAGCATAAGGAAGGGTGAATTTGTTGATGAAAGGCATAGGAAAGTGTGATAATATATTACAATACCTTAGAACACTTTGGCAAAAGGCTTGGAAAGAGATAAAATGGGGTTTTTTAGGTGAATTGTGTTGAAAGGGTCTTAGAAAAGTGGGAAGATGTGTTACAACATTTCACAACATCTTTGTAAAACGCCATTAGATTATTGTTGATTTACAAGCATTCAAGGCCTAATGTGAATGTGTTGGTCACATTACAACATCAAATCAAAGAAAAACAATGCAAAAGTCCAAGGGAAAAGGCCCAAATGAGTGAAAAAGTGTCAAGGGTACACTTTTTGGTGACAAATTCAGCCCCCACTTTAGTTAGAGGATGAAATTACTTCAAACTCACACTAAAGTAGTTGAATCATGCATTTCAGGAGGGATCTGATGTATTGATGCTCGCAAGATGAGATGACTATAATTAAGAGTGATGATCAAGCCCCCAAGATCAAGATCCCATGGAAAAACAAACATAAGCACAAAATATCACAAAAGTAGTGATTTGAAAGAGTGAAGAGAGAGGGAAAGTCATATCAAGCTTTGACCATTTGTCCATCTAGTTGTGGATCAAATCTAGGCTATTTTTTAGAAAGAAAAGTGTATTCACTCTAGGGAAATGAGATTTTCAGTTGTCCATTGGATGAGAAGGCCCAAAAGGGTGTGAAAAATACACTTAATTGGTATGCACTCACACACACACAAGGGTGGCTATGGGGAAATTCATGCCACTATTTGGGCTTCCTGCTCAACCATACCAAAGCTATACCTCTTGATAAATTTGATAGGGTGCCAAAAAATACAAGGGTTCATGGTGCATGAGACAAGAAAAGCCTAAGATGTTTAGAACTCATGAAAAATTGCAAGGTGGCACTATAGACATGCAAGGTATGTTGTGCAAGGTGGTCATGTACACAAAAATGCAATATGTAAAATGAAAAAAGGTGAAATGCATAAGGGGTGTTCAAAGGAATATTATTTAGGTCATGTGAGGTATTTAACTTAGGGAATATTGTGTCTATTGTCTCCAAGAGATGACCAATCAAGGAATATAAAATTCACAAGTTAGGGCATGCAATGCATTGCATTAGGATGCTAAGAGGAAAGTAATATACCAAGATAGGTCACTTTTGTGAAGGATATTACACCCAATGTCATCCATAAAGTGAGAGAATCATCATATGAAGTGATAAGGCTGCACTAGGAATCAAGGACAAAGAAAATCAAATGAAAATACAAAATAAATAATGCCAATGTGTGCGCCTACTTTAAAGGAATTGCTACACACTATTTTGTGAGAAATTACTTTAAGTAGAGAAAGGAAAGGACATGAGATCCTACTTGGAAATCCCTATGAAAATATATAGGTTTCCAGGGGAGGTTGCATCATACGAAGAGAAAGAAAGAGAAAGAAAAGGGAAGGGGGTTTCCCCAAAAATGAAAAACTACATACACATAAGGGATCTATTAATTTTGTGCTATTATGTTGTTGCATTATTTGTTTAGAGATCTTAGAACTATCATCATCTCCCCAAATACATAGAACTATAAGAAGGACATGGAGAGAGTGAAAAAAATAAAAAGAAAGAGTCACTTTGGGACAACATGTAAGAGACATAGGGTTTCTTGTTTCTTTGCATCATCCCCAAAAGGACAAAAAAAGAGAAAGACAAAGACAAAGAGAGAGAACCCTTTTGAGTCAACATGAAGGAGACATTTCTATCTCAATGCCTTGTATCATCCTCAAATGGAAGGAAAAAGGGAAAAAAGAAAAGAAAAAGAGTCTATTTGGGTCAACATGAAGGAGACATTACAGTCTCAATGCCTTTCATCATCCCCAAACGGGAGGCCAAACATTTTTTTAAAAAAGGAAAAGATTCCATTTGGTTCAACATGAAGGATAAATTATGGTCTCAATGCCTTGCATCATCCCCAAATGGAAGGAAAAAATAAAAATGAACAGATAAAAGAAAGATGAATGCATAACAAATGGGTATGTGTAGGATCATCATCGAAAAAATAGGCTATTAAGTGGAAATAAAAAGAAAAAAGATCAAAGTTAGACAACTTGACGTAAAAATTTGAATACATTATCTATATTATTTCAAAAAAATGTAAAACTTTAAAACAGATTCTATTTTTACATTTTTTAGTATTTTTTGAAATGTAAAAATGTAAAAAATGTAAAAATTTAAATACTACTTCATCAGGGGATAATTGTTCATAAAATTTGTGGATTTCATGCTCATTTGTTGTGTCACCACCTTGTTTTCTAAAGTACTAAACTCTATTCCATAGGTTTGTTCAATATCAATTGGAGGATGGGTAGCTTCTTTATTGTAAAATGGTTGGATAGTGACTGGCTTAGGTGAATTAGGTTCATGGTGTATAGGGAACTTAGGTTCATTGTTTGTTTCAGGGTGGATATAAGAAAATTTCTCTAGGGGTGACATGTTGTGAAGCTTAGGCTATTTCGTGGATGGGTATAAAGAATAATTTTATTCAATATTTTCTAGGAATTCATTGAGGAATCGATTCATGCTCACATCATCATCCCCAATGATGTCAACTTCATGAGGAGGACATGTATTTGGAGTTGATTGAGTAGGAGTAGGTTCAAGGTCATTAGGATTATTGGAAAAGATGAAACTTGACATATCCATTAGGGATTTGAAGGACATCCAAAGATTTTTGAAAGATAGAGCCATAGTGAAGGCTAACTACGAGCATGAAATTGAATAAAGGAGAAAATCATGAAACTCCAATGAAAAAGCAATTGCAAAAGATAGAAGTGAAAAAATGCTTTGGAAATTAAATAAAATACTATGTGAAATATGCAAGAGGAATAATTTTTTCAATGTGATGATTTAGTCCCAACAATGGCTCTTTTGAATTTTTTATTTTTTTGACTAGTTTCTATGATTTTTATGCTTTTTTGATGCAAGTACAAAATGAAAATGCAATTTTTTTGAACTTTTTCACTGAAAATTCAAATTAAAGTGATAGATAACATGAACTTTTCACTAATGCACATTTGAAAATCCCTAGAATGCAAACATTGAAAAACCCTAATGCAATCAAATCTTTCCCCTAGGATGAACTACAAAAATTAGAAGTGAAAAGAGGTGCTCTAAGGACGGGTTCACCAAAATGAACCACCAAAAAGATATAGACAAAAAAGGGGAAAGAGGATTCCCCAATTAGGTTCCTAGAATTTTCCACCCATGAGCTTGGATGGAAGAATAAATCTATTTAACCTAATGATATTCTTTTAGTGAGTTCATTCAAAGATAGGGGGTGTGTTGTGTGTGTTAGGATTTGTCTAAGTGCCATAATGTAATAAAGTAAACTAAACTATGAAATGTAAATACTAAATGTAAATGTAAACTAAATGACCTAAATGAATGCAAACTAGAAAGAAACTGGGACATACATAAATGGCGCACCTAGAAAATGAAATTTGCAGAAGAGGAGCTCTAGAATCTTTTGGAATCTACTCAAAATTCTCATTGGGACACCGACGCCAGAATGGGTGACCTAGTCCTCTTCTTAGGAAACATGGCCAGAATGGGTTTCTAGTAAAAGATTATCCAGAAACACAAAAACCTGTTTTCAAGGTTGGTATAGTGACAAGGTCGCCAATTATTGCAACCTAGTCCTCCTTGTGCTTTTGGGAGTTTTGAGGTTGGAATCCATATGTCCCCACTTGCACTTCTATTTTTGATAGAGACTCATGTGACCTGAATCTTCATATAATGAGAGGTTTGCAAGTTGTCTTTTAGCTCCTCCTAGGGTTTTGTTGACTTGGGTTGATGTAGATAAAATGATGACACCTTTTTAACACCTTTCTCCTTGACTAATCTACTTACAAACCTAAAAATCACACATGAAAAGAGAAGGAAAAGGTTAGGGTTAGAGAATAGGGATTTTCCTTAGTAAAATCCCATGTAGGTAATCAAACCCAAATGAAATAGAAATGAAATGGAAGAGGATTGAACAATAGGTAAATGTAAGAACTCACCAAACCCTTGTTGAAGATGTTTGTAACATGCAAGAACCAACTCTAATGGAGGTTTCTTGAAGTGCTTAGTGCTTGAATGCGTGCTCGAGAAGATGGAGTGCAAGAGTACATGTGAAGATGAAAAATTATGTTAGAGAGAGAGTGGGAGAGGCAAAATGAAGATTAAAACCCTTATTTATATATTTGTTATCCTCTAATTTCCCAAAAATAACACATGATAGGTCGACCTTATGGTTTTGGAGGCAAAGTCTCGTTAGAATTTCATCTCAGTTTTCAATTTTATGCCTAAAGGGACTAGGCCACCCAAGGTGGCAACCTAGTCTAGTTGGAAAAATTCAAGCGGTGGTCGGGAATTAAGTGGTTTTTAATGATGTTTAACGGGCTTGTCTCTTGAAACACACTTAAGTCGAGCCTAAAAGTACATTAAGGGACAAATTTAACATAATTAAGTGTGAATTTTTTGATGAAAGGCCTAGGAAAGTGTGAAAATGTATTGCAACACCTTTCAACCCTTTGGCAGAAGGCTTGGAAAGATGCAAAAATGGGTTGTTTAGGTGAATTTTGTTCAAAGGGTCTTAGAAAAGTTGGAAGATGTGTTACAAAACTTCACAACACCTTTGTAAAAAATTGGTAGATTGTAGTTGATTTGCAAGCATTCAAGGCCTAATGTGAATGTATTGGCCACATTACAACATCATATCAAAGCAAAATAAGGCCAAAATCCAAGGGAAAAGGATCGAATGAGTGAAAAAGTGTCAAGGCTACACTTTTTGGCGACACACATTCACATAGCCTGCATGAACCTGATGATTCCCCTATGCAAGGACTATCATATTGATTGATCTCTTCAACAATTGAGGATGAAAATGTAATCAACAACTTACTATCGACACCATTCCTCCAAATGTCTATTTCATGCCTCCAAGTTCTTCCACACATGTTCTAATATGATATGTTGGAAAAATATGAAGGATCAAGTCTAAAACATTGATTGAATTTGATTTAATGCAAACATTATAGGATAAAATACCCTATAAAGGAGAGTTATGTGTAACTGCCATAGATGCATATGCAACCATGTAACTGCCATAGATGAATATGAAACCATGTAACTACCATAGATGTATAACTAATTATTCATTAGCAATGCAATATTGCCAACAAAATTACCTCTATTGTCCTTCTTAATTTTACTTTGTAAGCTATTGTTGCTCTCAAATCTTTTATGTGTACAATTTCAATAAGCTCATTTCTTCATATTTTACTTTGATACATGCCCCTGATTATTTTGGATTAGGGGCCATAACTAGATACCAATTTTTTCTTTGTTTTACTTTTGGATTGGCCAATAGGTTTTGATCCTTCTTTCTCTCATTTGATTTTAGATCTCCTTTTGATAAAGCCTTTTTGTTTTTTGAATTTTGATTAATAGCCTTATATTATTTGAGGATGATAATTTTGTTGATCAATTTAGGATATGGATGGAAGTGGATGAATTAGATGGAATGGATGAAGTGGTACACATTTATGATTCATGTAATGCATTAGCACTACATTCAAAAATTATGAATTGTGACTATCCATTTTAGCACTGTTAATGTCAAAGGAAGCTTGCTCATCCTTTACAAGTTGGCAAGAAAGTGTAGTAGAAGAAATATTTGGAGATGAAAACCCTAACTTAGAATGTTCAAGATGGAAAGATGGTATCTCGATACATGGAGTGAAAATTTCAGAGAATATTGATATGAAAGGGGGTGATCTTGGATGTAATCAATAGGATCATGATGAAAGAGTGGGTTATCATAGATGTCATGATCAAACATGAGATTATCATCAATATCAAAGGATTGGGATCAATTAGATAATCATGTATGCTCAATATGGAAGAATTTTAATACATAGTCTCCAATACTGAGGTTTTCGATCTTTACCTTAATCTTCAAGAGATTGAAAGATATAGATAGAAATGAAAGATTAATGTGTCAAGATGAAGGTAATGTTGCAGTTCTAGTAAGACAATATTGTGAAATGCCATGACTATGTTGTAAGAACTTGCAATATTGAAATGGATTTGGATCAACATATATTATCACTCCAGTTCCATTGTAAGGAAACTTTATGCATTGATGGAATGTGGATGGAACATCCTACTTGGAATAGATCCATGGGCATACTAGGAGGATGTTATAGGGGATATCAAGGTCTAAGATTTAGAAATTAGTTTAAATGATTACTAGTCTGAAACTAGATGGGTAGCATGATAGAGCCTTTATATTGACACCCAACATCATCATATGTTTCAATATGGATCTTTGCGTGGGGATCAACAACATCATCAGAATATCCTAGTTACTTAACTAGAATTAGACTGCAAAGATTAATTCTTGCTCCACCATCTACTAAAACTCATCTGATTTTATATTTATTGATAATTTACTTTTTATATCAATTAACCTTTAAATAGAAAGCTAATATATCCCATGTTTGATCACGATATCTATGGTAATCCAATCTTTCATCATAATCCTATTGAGGAAATATTTTTCCATTCCATCTCACGAGATACCATCATTCCATCTTGAGCATTCTTGGTTGGGATATGCATCTCCAATTTTCGCTTCTACTATGCTTTCGTTCCAACTTGTTAAGGATGTTTAAGATTACTTTGACATCAAAAGTGTTGAAAATGATAGCCATGAAGAATCCATTGAAGAAACCACTAATCCCTTACATAAACATTGCATGTTTACAATTTTATAAATTCTATCCAACTCTTCCATTTCCATCCATCTCCTAGACTTGGATCAACAAGTATCATCCCAAAAGAGTAAGGCTATCAATCAAAATAAAAAATTCAAAAATATTTTATCGAAAGGAGATGCGAAATCAATTGAGAGAAATAAGGATCAAGAGGTACTTTAGTCAAAATCTAATGAAAAATTATCAAACAAGTCAAAAGTAAAATAAATAAAAAATTGGGCTCCAATTATACCCCTTCATCGAAAATAACTGTGGGCATCTATTAAAGTGAAATATAAAAAAATGAGTCTATTATAATTATGCAACTATAAAATTTGAGAGCAGCAATAGTTTACAAAGAAAAATTGAGGGTGATGGAGGTGATTTAATGTTTGATGTGAGAAAGGTATATCATTTGATTAACATTTTTGTTTCATGAATTTATTGATTCTTTATTGATAGATTGGAATTGGTATATCCTTGAATCTAAAGGTTTTTATGGTTGCTATTATTGATTCTATCTTATTTTCCCAATTTTGGTCATAAAATTGGTGAACCTGATGTATGTAACACATTTATAGAGTGCAATATGATACATATGTGGAATTATCTAATGCATATTTTTTTTGCAACACATATGTTGATAATTGTGATGCATCTACTTTTAGTGATGCACATGTAGGATTTTGTGATGCATTCATTGAATTCTACAACGCAATTGACTGAGATTGGATAATTTTTACCTAACAATTTCTATGTAAGTGGCATGCTTCTATTTAATTGTTGGGATGTTGGATTCTGTGATGGAGGTGTCATGTTAATTACATCTTATTCTTGAGATACCACATTGTATGATTGTTCTATTATGGTGGAAATATCAAAACTATGTAGGAAGTCTATCTCCATTTTGTGCAAGCAATAAAATGCATATAATAGGATTAGTGGATATGAGTGCATCCATTATTCACAATATTTCAGGATCTTAACTAAAGTGACTCGATCAAATCATGAAAAGTATAATCATGTTTTTTGGGTGCAAATTAAGATAATCACGAAAATAAAAGCTTCTATAAATGTAAATAGACCCAAAATATCAAAATCATAGCCCATGGATAAAGAAACACTCTTTCCACATCAAAAACAATGAAAACTAAACAAAAAATGTAATAATGAATTATAAATTAGTTCCAGACCTTATCTCTCATTAGTTTTATACCTGATTCATAACTAGTGGCTTTTTCTAGCCCTTTACTTAGCCAAACTTCTATAAATTGAGAATGCTAGAATTGGAATAAGGCTCGATATTGATAAATATATCCAAAAAGTATCATATTGAAAAAATAGAAACATAAATGGATTCTTGTTTAAATAGATCAAATTCTTCTATTTATTATCAATTTATTAATCACTTCTCTCCCCTCCCAAATGATTCATTATTATTTATTATATTAATTCAATTTTTTGTCTACTACTTAACACGAAAATGAATAAAAGAATATTATGTAATACTTTTCAAATAATCTAAGAAATGGTTCTAAAAGAACCTATGCAGTTCAACAGACTTCATGTTGGTTCTTGTTGTAATGTGTGAACCAACATGGTTTGATATATGCAAGGGATTTTTCTCTATTGAAATAAGGGGTCTTTCAGGGGGGTTGTGTCTAATGATGTGAGATGTGCTAGAAAGTTAAAATTTATCTATTTGTTTGATATTACATATTGAATATTAATATAAAAATATAGTTGAAAAACTTAGAGAACCTTGAATTACTATATTATTCAAAAACTTGAATTTTTTTTTTAAAAGGTTGACAAACCTAGATAATATCCATTATAGACCTATCAACCGAAATGTTGAATATTACGTGAACAAAACATAGTAAGTATTGGAAATAAGGGAAATTCCTTGATTCGAAATTAAAATAAATAATTTGAATGTGTGTTGATGCATTATTTTATTATATGAATAGCATGGTTCATATAATGCATACAAATGATGTAGTGATACTCAGTTGTCCATATGTCTAGCAATGCAATGATTTTGTATGAGAAATATAGCATCAAATTGATGCTATATTTCTCTAGAAAATTTAAAACATGATGGAGTTCAATTATATATGATTATAATAGATAATAATATTTGATAAGATAATTATTATGTGCTCACATTCCAACATGATTTATGATCTATTGTTTAGTATCACAGAGATCTTGGGGAATAAGACTTTGGGTTGCAATCAAAAGAATTTTCATTCATATAATTCTAAATCCTTTTTTTTAATTTTTTCCTTTCATTCATATTTCCTCTTTACTCATTTTTGTATAAATTATCTTTTGTGTAAGTCATTGATTCCACATTTAACAAAAAAAATGTGATGCTTTTTAATCACAATTTAGCATCAGATCATAGGGACAACATGAGAGAAGAGGAATAGAATATTTTCCTAACTATATAGGGCTATATGAGCTCAAACTATAGACCTTATCAGTAGAAAAAATCAAATTTATTATTACCATAATGATTCAAACTGTTCCAAGAACCCAACATGCATTTTTATTGAATTGGGCTCTTTCATTAACTGATGGAAAGATTAGTTCTTTTGTCATTCTTTTCTTTCTAGAAGATAATAAGATGGCTCCATTTGCTTCAAACAAAAATGTTTTGAAAGAAATCTCAAAGTGCTTCAAAAGGTTCCCTTGATGTAGGTTTGTCATGCTCAAACATAGATTCTCCAAATGGAGTCTCTATCACCCAAAAATAATAATATTCTTGAATTCATACACCTAAAAGTTAATAGAAAAAAAGGATTATTTTTTGAGGTCCTCGTATTGTACTCATTATGTCTGACATTGAATTTCCCTGACATTGACCATATCAACTACATCTATAGTTTGAATTAGATCAAACTTCATATTTCTCATGCTATTGTTCTCCCAATTCATATAGTAAGACTCAAATCCATGTTATGGACTATATGAACTAGTAAAATATCTTGAAAACAATTGGCACACGTGTAAATGAGGTGCTCTACCTAGCAGAGCTATATCCCTTCACAGTTTAGTCTTGAATATATACTAACAAAATGGACCAGTTTCTATCAAGACGAATGATATTTAATTAAATCATTCGATACTATCCCATAGTTAATGGGAATATCATAAATAACTTTGATAATAAATAACCCACTTAACTTAGTGGTTAGAGTATCACTTTCATATAGAGGGAGTCATTGGTTCAAATCCAATAGTAGGTAAAACTTATTTTAGGTGATTAAGTACTCAAATAAGTTTTACTACATTTATTTTATAAGTCAATTATTTCCTTTTAAATAATGACTATTTTTAGATCATTATCAAAGTTGAACTTTACCAAGAAAGAGATGACTAAGTAAGTTAAAGTTATAACTCTCAATGATTATTAACTAATCAACTCATTACAGAGCATTTGTGCTTTTAAAAGTTTTTTTCTAGTATTAGCAATTGATATAAATATCCTTTTTTTTAATTTATTTTTATGAGAACGAATCCTTTTATTCTTGGGGTTTGCACACTTATATAAAATAAGTGGGCATGTGCAGGATCCCAATGGACCAAAAAGTGTTGATATGTAAGCCATATGATGGTCCATGTGGTTGATGACTTTTTATTAACCAAAAATTGATGAAATGAAAAGGGTTTTTAGAGGAGATTCTAAGCTTTCCACCAATATCAATTATGCTTTACTTTGAATTTAATAAATAATTATTATTCATTTTCTATTAGAATTACGAATAAAGTCCTAATTGATAGGTTGATTGAAAAACACCTATAACTTTCAAATGGTATCACATTTTTTGAATCTGAAACATGCGTCACATTCTATGATTTGCATACTATAGGATTAAAAAATAAAAAACTGAATTTCATGAATTTTTGACAAAGTTAATGTGGTTAGACAGACAAGATTTCATATTTTTTAAAAGTTGTAATAAAAATTCATAATTAATTATTTACTTGGAAAAAAATTATAAAAAATATGCCTCACATTGGGATATAAGTCCTCTACCTATATATAAAATCTTATAAAAAAATATTATCATTTTATTGTGGTTAGGGTGGTCAGACAGACACCTACTTCTTATTTTTACCCTGAAATTTAAATACTACTCGATCGAAATTTCAAATTTTTACCAAATAGATTTTTTTTTTTTTAAATAAAGGTCTAGTATTTTAGAAACTACATTCAATTTTGTATAGATTTTATTTCTAAATTTTTTTGAAATAATATAGATAACTTATTCAAATTTTTACATCAAGTTGTCTAACTTTGGTTTTTTGTCTTTTTATTGCCACTTAAGGATCTATTTTTTTCGTGATGATCCTGCACATACCCAAGTTAGGACATATTGCTCAGATCATCATCTCAGTATTAGATGTATCTTTCCCTCTAGGTAATATGCCTAGAATTTATAATTCATTGATCATTAAAGATAATGATACAAATGGTCAGCAAATAAGTGTGACTTGTGAGGTAGAATAATTATTAGGAAATAACAAGATTAGAGTTGTAGATATGATTTCTATAGATGGTTTGATGAGAGGAATGAGAGTAAGGGTATGTGCATGATCAAGATGTGCCAGAAAGTGGTGATATGTAAGCCATATGATGGCTTATGTGGCTAACAACATTTTTTCTACCCAAAATTGATGAAATGAAAAGGGTTTTTAGAGGATATTCTCAGCTTTCCACCGACATAAATTATTCTTTACTTTGAATCTAATAAATAATTGTTATTCATTTTCTATTAGAATTACAAATAAAGTCGTGATTGATAGATTGATTAAAAAACATCTATAACTTTCAAATCGTATCAAATTTTTTGAATCCGAAACATGCATCACAATCTATGCTTTGCATACTATAGGATTAAAAAAATAAAAAATTGAATTTCATGATTTTTTGACCAAGTTAAGGTGGTTAGACACACGAGCTTTTATATTTTTTAAAATTTGTAATTAAAAAATCATAATTAATTATTTACATGGAAAAAAATTATAAAAAAATATGCATCACATTTGGACATGAGTCCTCTACTTATATCTAAAATATTATAAAAAAATATTATGATTTTATTGTGGTTAGGGTGGTCAGACAGACACCTACTTCTTATTTTACCCTGAAATGTAAATACTATTGCATTGAAATTTCAAATTTTCACCAAATATATATATATATATATATATATTAAATAAAGGTCTAGTATTTTAGAAACTACATTCAATTTTCTAATTCAAATTTTTATGTCAAGTTGTCTAGCTTTATTTTTTTCTCTTTTTACTGTCACTTAAGGGCCTGTTTTTTCCTTGATGATCCTACACATACCCGTAACTGATATATGAGGTCCACTCAGTGTTCTAGTTGGTGAAACTACTCTAGAGATAATTTTTAATGTTTTTGGGGAACCCGTTGATAACTTAGGTCTTGTAGATGCTCTCACAAGATCTCTTATTCCTAGATTTGCTCTTGCCTTTACAAAGTTGGATACGAAAGTTTCAATATTTGAAACAGGCATTAAAGTAGTGGATCCTATAGCTCCTTATCATCGTGGAGGAAAAAATGGATTATTCGGGGGAGCTGGGTTGGGTCAAATAGTGTTAATTATAGAATTAATGAAAAATATTGCTAATGCTCATGAAGGATTTTCTATATTTGGCAGAGTAGGAGAACGTACCCGTGAAGGAAATGATCTTTACAAGGAAATGAATGAATCATAATTCATTAATGAAAAACATATATCAGAATCCAATGTAGCTCTAGTCTATAGTTAGATGAATGAACCACCAAGAGCTCGTATGAGAGTTGGTTTAACTACATTAAGGATGGCTGAATATTTCTAAGATGTCAATAAACAATATGTACTCTTATTTATTGACAATATATTCCTCTTTGTGCAAGCAAGATCAGAGGGATCCAGATTATTAGGTAGAATTCCTTGTGCGGTGAGTTATCAGCCAACTCTTAGCACATAAATTGGTTCTTTATAAGAGAGAATAAATTATACCAAAGAGGGGTCTATAACCTCCATTCAAACAGTTTATGTACCTATAGATGACTTGACTGGTCCCCCTCCTACTACAACATTCATAGCTTTAGATGCTACTATTGTACTATCGATAGGATTAGCTACCAAGGAGATCTATCCAATGGTAGATCCACTAGATTATACATCAACTATGCTACTACACCCACTAGATTCTACGTCATCTTGTTTATTGACACATACTTAATTTACAAGATATTTATTGTTCAATAACTCTTTTAATTAACAATAATGTTTCCTACTAAACTCTCTATGGATCCTAGCTTTCATACCCCATGTTCAAAGACTTCCCTACCCACTACTAATGTGCATAATGTCGAAACAATGGTTTTTAATGTCTCACAAGAGAACATAAGAAGGATAGATGAAGAAACATAAAAATTGCAAAACTTTGTGACTTCTAAAAAAATTGCTAGAAGTGTCATTCTTTCTTTAGATAATGTGTGGAAAATTATTGAAACTTAACATACAAAAGACATCGTGCGAATTCTAACTCATATTATTTATAAACATGTTCCTACAATGACTAGTTGTGCTCAATCTTTGGGGTATACTCAAATCCAAGTTGGAAAATTAATTAGTCCTTCCACAACCGTTACCTTTATTCCTATGTACACTAGTACTCATATTACTACAACTATTCAACCTATTAGCAATTTCAATACTTCCTTAGGTATTTCCACTAGGAATCCCTCTAGCTCTATATAGTCCAATCTCACTTCTTCTCACCCATATCCCCTCACAAACTTACAATTCACTTCTCCTTTACATACATACACAACTCCAGATTATTCATCTCCATTTCACAATACAAACAATGACACAATCTTTAACACACTTTTGCAAAATATGTCATCCCTTCAATAACAAATCACTACACTAACTCAAAACAACAATGGAAAACCTTCACAATACATCAAAACCAACCCATTATACTTGCAGAAATTGAGAACATAAATATCATAAGGTATAGAGGTTCCTAGGTTTCCGAAATATGGTGGGTAAAGAGATCATGTTAGCCATGCTTCTACTTACACAGCCTTATGTAGTGACTTTATTTATAAAGATAAAATCTTGGCTAAACTCTTCCATACATCCTTGAAAGATACTTCTTTATATCTATTTTTTTCTTTATCGAATAATTCAATATGTTCATTAAATGAACTTATTGATGCATTCTACAAACACTTCTTGGAATCAAATGAAAATAAGCTGAAATGCTAGAGATCTTAGGTGTAGATGCCATTCTATTACTTGTTTGTTACAAGTGAAATAAAAAAAGAATAACATAGAAAATATAAATCCAAACTTGTCTCAAGAAATGAATGATGCCTCTCTACCTTCGTAGCAACATAAACAACACCAACCTTCTATGGATATTATCATTAGAACTCCTATTGTGATTAACTTAGATGATGAGGGTAAATGCAAGAACATGAGTCAACAAATCATGAAGATTTTTCCTTCAAAAAATGAGATTCCACTTTTAAATAAATTGGATCTCATTTAGGTTTGGTACCTCAAGCCAAAAAATAGGATCCCACTTTTTAAAAAACAAGATCTCATTTCATAAAAACTATTTTTTTTATGATTTTAAGAAAAAGGATCTCATTTCAGAATGAGATCCTTCTTTTTTTTTAAATGAGATCTTGTTTTAAAAAGGGGATCCAATTTAAAAATAAATAAATATTGGTTTTTTATGTTTTTTTTAAATGGGATCCCGTTTTTAAAAAAGTGGGATTCTATTTTGAAGCGAGATCGTATTTCTTATTATCATAAAAAAAATATTTTTGTATGAAACGGGATCCCGTTTTCAAAAAAATTAAAATTTGCTAAGTTTTTTTTTTTTGGGTTTGGGAAAAGGCTTGGAAATCCAAACCTAATCTTTGGACCTAGTTTGACCTACAAGTTGAAGGTCCTTGCAATGTCACAAGAAAATAGCAACTTTGGGCATATGTCTGAAGACATTTTTTTACAATTTTTTTGGACGAAATTAGAACCCATTATAAATGAGACATTGTAGATTCTAAATATGTAACTTTTTTTACAATTGGATTTTTTTTTTTCAATTAATTTTTAATAAAATTGGTCCATAAATTTTAAATATCAAGGTTTTTTATAATTTTAAAAAAAAAATTATTAAAAAAAAATTGTAAAATAAATTGCACAAAACTGTACTTTAGAAAATTATCTTCATTTTTTTTTTTTAAAATAAATGATAAGGTTAGTTCATCTTATGCATGGAGTACACGGCGATTTTTCAAAATGAAAAATATGGCTAGTAAAACTTTAACAAAAAAAATATTCAATAAAAAAAATACAAAAAATACGATAATTTAGGTCAAAATATGGATGATGTAAACATGCATGGTATGGTAAAAAAAGGTGACTTTTAAGTAGTTTTTTTTAGAAATGCCTATTGAAAATCAATTTTTAGCATCTCGATATTGAAATAAATTAATTAGTCGGACAACAGACTTTGAGTACTACATTTTATGGCTAGCGAATTTTTCCAAGATTCCATTTCTAAGTGCTTCAAATTTTAAGGTCAAATGTGTCAAATTCAAAAAATCGGGGTAAACACTTCCACTCTTTGGCCAATAATTGGACATAGCTTCTTGCCAATACCCATGATAATGAAACTCATATGATTCATGAGGAAGAGCATAAAGAGCTAAATTCATTGTTGTCCTCTTCCATGAGCTTAAATGATGATCCTCCCAATAAGAGTGTTGAACTTGGTTCTTGTCCTAGTTTGGCACTTGACATCCCTTTCACTATTTATCTTAATTTCGCATATACTAAACAAGATTAGGATGCAGATGAACTACTATAGGTTGACTCACATGTGCCTTACAATTCTTTTAATTTGTTTTATTTTTAATGTTCTTTGTGTGATTGCATGTGTGTAATGCGATCTCCTTGTAGTGTTATGTTCGAGGTATCTCTTCATGTGCATTCCACAATGTTGTTAGCCCCACCATAATTGTTGTCACAACCAAAAATCAATTAGTTGGAAAAGAGAAGGAACTTGGATAAGACTACAAAAAATTGGTTTCAACAGGTCTTAGACATGGGAAACACGGGCATCAACTTAGTTGTCTGAACAAAAAATAAGTTCTTGGAAGTGCAAAGAACACTTGAGGGCACGAGTCTGCAAAGAATTCTAGAGGAAGTACAAAGCAGCTTACCCAAAAATTGAGGCCATACTCGCGTTGCCAAGTGAGGTTTGGGAGAAAGACCTTGCCCTCAAGGATGATGACCACTGGTTAGTGGATATATGTAAACATGATTTTAACCATCAAAAGGGAAAGATGGAATAGACCCTGGAACGGTTAATTCTAGATATCGAATGGGCCAAGGAGGCCACAGGATATTGCCCTCAGTACCTCAAGCTAATGACAGGGTATGAGCTGCATGTCATTGAAATTAATCGAGAGAGCATAAAGCCTTACTTCTTGAAGAATATGGAAGATGGGATGTCGGCTGAAGTTACCACAAATTTTATGAGTTTTTCTACTCGAGCTTTCACCCAATCCGAGAGTTATAGAATAAATGTGGCCAAGTATGACGATGAATAGAGGAAGCTCGTTAACAACTCCCAAGAATGGAGTTACCAGGTGCTACGATCAGATATCATGGAGGTGGATAAGCTTTGGCCATTGATCTTGAGCTTCGTGGGGTATGTAGATTTGAAGAAGCAAAAGCGAAACCCTGTCATTGATGATGAATTTCTATAAGAGTAGCTATAACAAAGGGAAAACAACAAAATGATAAAACTACAACAGTGCTAACACTAGGAGATGAAATAAGGAAAAGATGAAAGATTTTTTTAAAATTTAATATATTTGGGGGTATGTGAAACCCTAGTGTAAAGTGAATCTTGACCACTTATTTTTCTTTTTGGAAACTATAAATAGGGCTCTCCTCCTCTCATTTTAAGAGAGTTGAGTTGTTGTAAAGGCATCTTGTAGAAATTGCAATAGAGAATATAGTCATTTCTTGGTGTATTTTGGATTTCTCCACATGTTTCATGATTCTTCTCTCACTAGTTAAAAATTTAATTTAATTTATTTTGTTTTCCTTTGACTTTGGTAGATCTAGTACGTTGTCTTTGGTTATGAAGTTTTTTGTCTGTGTGTAAGCTTTCCTTGTCCATAATTTTGGTCGTTTGTCATTGGTAGGTGACTATGTAAAATTAGTCTAGACTATAATTCCGTAGCTGCTCCCTGAACTTTGTCTTTTTTCACATCTACATGGAAAATGAATGATGAATATCTATAGTCCTTAGAAGATATCATAGATTTCATGATACTGTGATAATTTTGGTTAAGTGAAATCATATTTTAGGAAACTGTCCAGAACAGTCTTGAACCTCCATGATCATTGTTCATCGATAGTTGCAAATCTAGGAACCTTCTTTCTTCCTTGCCTCTTTTCCTTTTCTTTAAGAACAAATTTTTGTTAAGGTTCATTTCACATTGTAAATCCAATTCCAACAAAACAATGGAGTTCAAGAGTGTTGTTTGAACTTGTAGCCAAGTGCAGTAATTTCCTACCTGAAGAACTCCGTTGATAGACCTGATTTTCTTATAGCTTTTAATTTCATAAGGCCACCTTGTGATTCAAGAAAATCACATAAATCAACTGAAATATTCCAAGCATCATCATGACCTGACATCCGAGAGACCTTGGGATAGTGTTCTACAATTTGATTGTGGAAGATTGTATTTCAAGAGAGGTAGTGCACCTACTTATTACCTATGTTGTGAAGTGAATAAAAAAACCATCAACATATAATTTACTACTACTTGATTCGCCTCCCTTTCAAAAGATTCCAAAAATGTGCCAGTGTTAATGATTTTATCCATACTACTCACTAGCATGTCATAATTTGAGTCATCACAAATCAATTTGATTTGTGAATTGATGATTTCATCTACCCTATCCTACCATTGCTACAGTGATCTAATATTTCCTTGGGCATCTACAATATTTGATAAAGATGTGTCACTCCAGTCATCAAAAATATTTACCAACTCTCTAATCCTCCTACTCAATTCATCAGATAAGGCCTTGAAACCTTGCAATGACTTCACAAATTCTTGAGTAGGCCTTAATTATTGAGGCCTGTTAGCTTCCTCAAATCTAGAGGTTTCATACATAACATCTAAATCATAGGCCCTAGGGATCAATTTCTCAATTAAAGGGAAAACTAATTCTTGATCCCTTGTTATATTTTAATTGAATCCAAATATAAAGAATATAAAGAATAGACAAATGGAAATCTACCATCAAATCTCTCATTTAGGTGCCTCAAAATTGTATCGACAAACTCATTTTTCTTAACAAATTCTCCCTCCTCAGTTGCATTTAGAGCTGCTTGTAGCTCTGTAATCTTATTAAGAATTTTATTTTTGATTGGATCTACAGAGTACTCAAAATTCTCTTCAACTGGCTCTAATGAAGTACTTGGAGCAGGAGTTTGGATGGGAGATCGCAGAGTGGAAAAATTTGGAGAATCTGGGGGTACTGATCTTGATATTGAAGGTAAGGCAAAGGTACCTAGAGCACTAGAAGACTCCATCGCATGCCTGTTCTTCAACCTATCTATTTCAATCTGCAACTCAACATTTCTTTGTTACATTCTACTATATTCCCCAATAATGATATTGTAGTTCTCCATTAGAATTTTCTTCTCAACTTCTTCTCTTTCAACTATCTTTTGGGCCAATTTGGCCACATTCACAGTCAAGTTTGTAGCTTAAGGTTGTTTTGAATAATGGGGAATGAGCCGACCAAAACTTAGGAAATAATAAAATCTAGGAAAAACATTTAAATTAGTTATAAAAAGGGGCCCGACCTAGACAATGTAATGAGGCATAAATCATTTTAACACCCACTCCAAAAAGTTAACGGGAAAATAGATTTTACCCAAGGTTTTACAATAGGACATTAGGATTTTTTAGGAAATCCAAAGTAAAACCTAATCTTAATATCCTCCTAAACAATTTAGCACACTAGGAGAAGGGCGAACACAAAATGGGATTCAAAGAGCAAAATTTGAAGCTCCATCAAAAGGCATAGGGATAGCTACAAAGTCAAATAGATTTCAAGATTTAGGCATAGATGGTTGAACAAATAATTGGTAATGTTTGATAGTGGATAGTTAGAGCCATTTAGCTATGATATTTTTTAAGACTGCTTCATAAAGATGTATTTTTCCCTTTTCCATGTTTCAGAAATAGATTTTAGACCTTAGATGCCACTATCTTATAAAATCAGTTATGGTATATTTGTTACCTGAAGTTCATGAATTCATCTTGACCCTATACAAATGTATCTCTTTTTATTTGAACAAGAAAGAAAGAAAACAACCAATTTGTAAATATTGTGAGATATTTAGAGAAACAAACTAAAAAATGAAAAAATTAGGGTCAAGGCCTTGTTGATTGTTTTTACTTTATCAAGTTTTATCTTCTATTCTACCTATAGAATTGTCAATTCTAATCGAGGGAAGATCGAAGTACTTGGACCAACTGAATATGATTTTATCAATAAACCTCCTACACTTTTGGCTATGCAAAAACCAAGAGGGTGGTCCCTATAAAGTGTTTATAATCTCCACACCAAACTTATAAACAATCATTAAAAATTAATAGATAATTGCATTTAATAGCTCATCAAAATAGGATAATACTGAATTGAATTGTCTTTTCATTAGTAATACCAACTATGTGGAGCATGAGAGAATTACAACAATATTTCATAACTTAAGATAATCATTTAATTTTGCAATTTGGTAGTAAGCTCTAAGAAAAGACAAACAGACACATAACCTCACACACACATAGGATTTAAACCAGTGTCATATACCATTGGGGATTCAAGTTCAGAAACATTTAAAACCCTATGACAGGTTCAAACACATAGCATATAAAATCTCTAACAAAAATTTCCTTACAACATCATCAATTTATATCCTAACCAATACTTCTTACCAAACTCCTTTATAAACACATCCATCTATAACTCCAATCCAACATTTTAATTAATTCTTTGAATTAAAGCCAAAATGGAAGTCATACAAACCACAAAACTAAGATGAACACAATAACCCTTGATTATATTATTCAAAATTATGATATGCATATATAAAGGAGAGAAATGAGCTTGAAATGAATCATGATAACTCAAATTCTAGTACTGTTATGAAACATCAAACCTTCGTAAACCAAAAACCCAACTATAGAATGACACAAAACTTAAATTGCATTTACACTGGAACAATCAGCCATTACAACTTGCTCTAAAACTATGCTTAGACTCCACCTCAAAATATCTAACTTCCCAACCCTTATTTTCAGCCTTGAAATCCTTCTTATAGAGAATGAAGGAACAAACAAGCATCGGGCTAGAAAATACACATGTTACCAGTCAATTGGACTACCTTGTGACCTTTCAAAAATATGATTACAATCACAAAGTCTCGGATTATCTTCTTGTTAATTCCACTCATTAGGGAGTAAAAACTATGTTTGCCAAACCTCACAACCTATGTCAAAAAGCTGCCATGGAGACAAAACCCTAATCGGTTACAACTATAACCGCTGAGTTTTTAGTCATTGGTAGTAGACACCATTTTACTCCTCTTCAGTTAAATACTTTTCCACCCATTTTTGATACTCTTCATCCATTGTCCAATCAAAATTCACCACCTCACTCACCTTAGTATTGTAAGGTTTAAATTTCACTGCAACCTAATTGTCTTCTCTTTTAAAAGATTCTAATAATATGTTGGTATTAATTATTTTATCCATGCTACTAACCAACAAATCATAATCAGAATCATCAAAAATCAATTTGATTTGTGCATTAATAACTTATTTTTCCCTTTCTTGCCATTGCTACAATGTTTTAACATTTCCTTGTGCATCAGTGATGTCTAGAAAAAATGTATAATTCCAATCATCAAAGCTCTTTACTAGCAACCTATTTCTTCTACTCAAATCATCAGTTAGGACCTGGAATCACTTGAATGCTTTCACAAAGATTTGAGTAGGATTCAATGACTAGGGCCTATTGTCTGCATCAAACCTAGAAGCCTTATACATAACATCTAGATTGTTGGCCCTAGGGATCCATTTCTCACCCAATGGCAAAACTATTTCCCGATCCCTATTGATATTTTTTATTCCATAAAAAAAAAAATAATACAAAGAATGTACAAATGGTAATCTACCATCAACCCTCTCATTTAAATGCCTCAAAACAGTGTCCACCACCTCATTTTGTTTGGAAATTTCATCATCCTCACTTGCCTTTAAGGTAGCCTATAATATGTGATCTTATTTCACATTTTATTCTTGGTGGGATCCACAAAATAATCCACTTCTTCTTCAACAGGCCCCGGTGTAGGACTAAGAGCAAGTGTCTGGATGGGGGATCCTGGAGTAGAAACAATTGAAATAGTATGGGGAAGTAATCTTGAAGTAGAAGGTAATGCTCTAACACCGGGAGCACGGGAGGATTCTCCCACCTACCCATATTTTAGCCTATCTACTTCAAATTGTATCTCAGTGTTCCTTTGCTACATCCTACTATATTCTCCTATTATTATCTTGTACTTCTCCATCAGACTCTTCTTTTCAGCCTCTACTCTCTCAGCTATCTTTTGGGAAAAAATTTCCACATTAACTGTCAGGATTGTATCTTATGTTGTTGAAGTTTCAGAAGCTCTCTTGATAATTATCCCTCCCCTTTGGTTTGGACTAATATCTGTTAAATTTAGTTTTCTTCCATGGGGTGCCAATGCCTATATGACCAGAGTTTCATACTCCTCACTGAAGGCATAATCTTGTAAAGCTACCTTAACCTTTTCTTCACTGTTTTGCATAGGATGCTTGGATTATATGATAGCATTGAATGCTATAGCATCGACTATGTTCAACTCAGGAAAAACTAGGACACCAGTTTGTGTCACAAGTCTCCTTCCTTCCTCAAGAGTGATGTTTTTGAATTCTTCCATCAATTCAGCCTTGACCTCATCATTATTCTCCTACTCAGAGCTATCATGTCTTGATTTTATCCTTCTCTTGTATTAATCCTTGTACTCCTCCAGTTTCATCCTCCAAATTAGTTGCAAGAATACAAGAGTCTTCAAAAAATCATAATCATCTAAGAATTCCTTGCATGGCTCCATCTTGGCATCTTGTACACACTGCCCCTTTATATCCATATCATAAAATACCAATTGTGTTGATCTAGGAGGGGAAGGGATACCAACCTACATGTTTTGATCAGTCACAATTATATCATCCATCAGAACCTCTTGTGTTTCCTCAATATTTTTCCTCTTAGGGATTGGTTGTGATGGTAGCACTGCAGGATCACTTGTTGGTGGTGAATCTAAATCAACAATCCTTGTCCCTCCAGGTGTTCTGATCCTTGGGGCTAGTTGTGATGATGCTTTCACTATTTTTATTCCCTTCCTATCCACCTCATCCTCCCCACTTCTATCATTCCTCTTTCTCTTGTATAGAGGTTTGTCAACTAGGTGTTGATAAGTTTTCCTTGTTTCCTCAGGCCTCTCCTCTACTCGTTGAATTCCAAAATCCATTTCCAAATTGACCTTCTTGGTCATCAAGCTGACCATGATCCCTTTAAAATTATCCAACAAAAAATAAATTATCTTATGGAATGGAGTAAACTCAATTAATGGATCATACTTTGGATCCATTCTATGCACCTTGGCCAATGGATTCTCATAGCCAATATATTTTTCTTTATTCACTTCCTACATATTCAAATTAAACTCATTTCTAATTAGGTTCTCAGGAAAATTGAATTCATGTACAAATATGCCACCTTTAATTTGTTGCCTGAACAAGGCAAAGAATCCCTCAAGTTCATGCTACCTCCTATATGCACTCTTCAAATGATATTAATAAAAAAAACTTCCAAAGTGGACCCATCCTCCCTTGGAAAAGACTAAATTTGAAACAATAGTATAATCAGGGAACAAATTCCCTTTTCCTCTCCCTGCCAAGTTGTCTTCATGAATACAACCTAGCTACCACATGACCTCGAAAAATCCAATCCTTGATGGTACATTATATGGGAGAATGTGAGGGGCTCCTTGGAAACCAAACACCCTTATTATAGTGCTCACGAGGTACAAAATGATGCCACCCCAATTGTGGCAGACCTTTAAATCAGGATTCCTCATGTTTGGTTGGAGGAAGTCATGCAAATCTTCAGGAACTCTTGGAACATTTAACACCAACCTAGCTCTGAGTCTTGAGGCAAAGCAATTATCAAATTGCACAAAGTTGGCACCTCCCCTATTGTGAGATAAATATACACTCCAAAGTTATATTGGTAACCTTTCTCCATTCACCTCTTGCCTCAACTCCATCTTCTCTGAGAATAAATTGACATTCCTATATAGAAATATATGCATTAATAGGGATTACCCAAAGAAAGGAGTGTTGAAATCACCCACAAGCAACTTCAGCAAACCATCATGTATCTTTTCTGTAAGAAAAGATTCATAGAATATACCCTGGAGAAATTGGGATGTTGAATCTGAGCCACCATAGAAATATATGCAATGGGCATCACTGTATTTGGGTTGAATCCCAAAATCTGACAAAATGAATAAATTGTTGCCAAAACGTGATTGGAAAATAAGCTTAGCTTGAAAGGCTCCTGATCATTTGGGCTAATGCGAATCATTGAACTGCCTACCTTGGCTAGGTGAGGAGGAAGTAACTTTAGTCTAAAAAGAGGCTTTGAACTCACATATTCTTGCCTCATTTCTTCAAAATCAATTTGGACCAAGAATGAGCTATACCCACTCAAATCAGAAACCTATTGAATTTCAACTACACTTATGCTCAGCAGAATCCCACCATCACTATCCCTAATTACCCTTGTAACTGGGTCATAACATGCAACCATTGCTCTAAGTAGGTCCATGTCAAGAAACACATTCGACACTGCTAGTTTCCCCATGTCATATCTCCAACCATTTGAAAAAGGGTGGGGTAGGTTTATTTGTCCATACCCTAGCCTGAAAAACTTCCAGACTTGTCATTGGAACCCTAGTATCTGCAATATTATGGTTTTTGCACACTAGTCCCTTGCCCAGGGTTCTTCCATTCATTAAAACCAAACCCCTTCTTCTATCATTTGTTGATAGTGGGAGTTGATCAAAAAAATTATCATATTAATTACTTTACAAATAATCAACATGGCCAGAGTGTTGCTTTGATGGTGCCATATCAAACAACTAGGGATTTCTTAAAATTCAAATTCTTCGACAAACTAGGGCTAGACAAAAAACAAAATTACAGTTCAAACAAACTAGTAACCCTATAACAATAATCAACAACCCATAGACCAGTACACTACAAATTTTCACAAGAATCACAGTCAAAATAAACAAGTGATATAGAAAGTAACTCATGGGATTTGGCGCCTTGTAGAGAAGCAAACCTTCCCTGTGATTGCTTGAAAAACTTTATCTTTGGCTCTGAACTGCTTCAAAAACATTTGAATTCTTTTGTGGTGAAGATAAAATAAAATCAAATACTTTATGTTGATTTAATTTAGCCAATAGATGTCTCGTTCACCATTAAAGCCCATTTGCATGCCATACCAATGGCTCCAATCGCATTTCATGTGAATTTAAACTTCACACATCGATCTTTTGTTTTTGTCAGATCATCAAATGCCCACCTTGACAAAGGCTGATGTAATCTCCATATTAGCGTCGAGGGCCCACCATAATGTATAGCTCCAAAGGGATACATGTGGCACCCACCTGTGATATCACAATCACTAAACACCCCGCATCTTTGGATCACGCGATGGCGGGAAACCATTGATTCCACCACCGACGAACGTGTTCACTCACAACAGTCAACAACACCAAATATAACCATTGAGCAAATTTTCATCAAGATTGAAAAATTCTCATTGATCTCGAGCACGTGCATCTCACAGGTCTTTTAGTAACCCACCTTTTAACGTATTAAAGTTTGATACAAATATGAAATATTTTATTAATGCTTCTTCGGCATCGGCAACTAAGACACATGGAAATTTCCTGTGATATTGCAATCACTTAAAACCCAGTGGTCATGTCATTGCGAGATTGCGGGGAATGGTCAAGGTCAACTATAGGATGATGGATAGTGATTAAAATACACTTGTTGAAAAATAAGATAATTATTATAAGGGAGAAAGGGGACATCGCCTAGCCGACGAAAAATGATGGTATAAAGTTGTTCTTAAAGCACAAGGCACGGGCCGCCCTAGACCTAGAAAATAATAAAGCCGAGGTGAAATATTAACACAATCTATTAAAGGGGCCCAACATAGACGAGTCAATGGGGCATAAGTCATTTTAAAACCTCCCATAAAAGGTAACGACGAAATAGATCCAACCTAGGGTTTAAGATAGAACATAAGGATTTCATGAAGTTAAAAATAAAACCCCAACCCTAGGCTCCTCTAGAATAGCATGACAGACTAGTAACGTGGCATAAAATTAATGGAACTCAAAGAATGAAATTTGAGGCTCCATCAGGCCTCTTTTTTTTTCACAATTCATTTAGAAATTTTAGATTTTTCCAAACATCGAGCAAGCTATAACTATCATGTAGATTATATGATTTTTATTTGTTTTGTACTTTGGAATAGTTTAGAATATGAAATTATCTCCTCATGTAGAAGTATAAGCTGCCATATTCCTTCAGAAGTTGGTAAAGGAATCAAAAGAGCACTCCTTACGTTATCAAGTAATATCCAGGTAATATGTTATAAAAAATAACTTGTTCTTTTAGTGAAGCTAGTCAACCTACTCATGCTTTTGCATGCTTAATTTTTTCCTTTTGGATTGAACTACTTATGATAAATTTTTAACTTTCCTTGCAACCTGTGTATTACCCTCTCAATTTTTTAACTGGTTTAAAGAAATCTCTTATAAAGGATATAAAATTCCTTATTACTTTAGATTGTCCTTTATGTTAAGGGAGGCATCTGACTATTGTTTATATAATTCAACTTTATTAGAGAGTAAGCATATTTAATCTCTATGTGGTAGATTCAGACACTAAAATGATATAATCCTTATTCAGCCATACACTAATTTTTGTCAGATAGATGTAATAATTAAGGAAGACACTTTCATTATTCCCTTAATGGATATAACTTTCAAGGAGGCCATCTAATAGTGTTTCCTATTGATATCCAAAGTAGCGATGTGAATAAGAATGATGAATATGTAGGCTATATTGTGGATAATATTCATAGATCTTTTAACTTTATTAAGGCGTATAATAGGTTGGTCCACATAAAATGAAACTCTTTATTATGCCATACTTTTTTATTTCAAAAATTCATTTGTGAAGTCATATTTGTACTTCCAGGTTTGAAAATCATATTTTAAATCAACATCTCATCTGATTTCATTTTTAGACTTGTGCATTTTGAGAATTTCATTTCCAAATTTTGTTGTGCAAGTTCAATATTCTGATTTTAGGAGTCTAACCATTGGAAATTATAGTAAAATCAGAATTTAATAATTTATAGAATTAGCATTTCAAATTGTTTTTTGGGCTCATTAACTTCAGAATATCTTCTCTTTTGCAGGGATGGTTGCTTGCCAAATTTTTTTGGTGTAAAATATCATAATTATTATATTTTGTTACCTTTCTACGATTAAAAATTATTGGAGTGTGAGTGTGATATTTTTTGAAGATCTAAATATTCAAGCTTGTTAAAGAAAAATCATGTAAGATAATATTAGTCCAGAAAAAAAGAAGAGTCACTTGATATATTGTGGGCTAGATTGAAAAGAAAGGGTGATGGGAAATGTTATTGTCCTTGTAATAATTGCAAGGGCTTAAAGAAGAGAAGACTTTTAATCACAACAGCTGAGAAACATTGTAGGCAACATGGTCATGTTGAAGGGGGGCATGGTTTTTGTCCATTGGTAAGTTGTTCATTATACGTGTGTTTATATTGATTGAATTTGTAATTTTTATATTGTTTTAACATTTGATATATATATAATCACTTGATCATGATCATGGTTTTTTTGTGTCTGTCATTATTATAAAGGTGGTGCACCCTAGGGCACATGATATGGATTATCACAGCCCAAAGAATGTGGTTTTACAAGCAAAGGAACATGGAGCTATGAATATCGAAGATGATCATGTACCAGAAAACACAGTTGAAGATGATGGTACAAATACATTAATCCATGACACATGTAGTGGCATAGTTGATCATTTTGATTGAGATGACTTTGATGATGTTCATGATTTACCTGTACTTAGAGAAGGCATACGAGCCCCTTTATGAAAGCAAACAAACAGCTCTTCTCTTTGTTGTATTTTTTTTGGTGAACTTGAAGGTTATGAATGGTTTATCCAACATAGCCATCTTACGGATGTTAAGGTATGTCATAAATGTCATCTTTTTTCATCTATTTTAATTGTTGTTAGTTCATTTCTAGTAAATAAAGGATGAAGTATGTACCATTGATATTATTTATATCAATAAAAAAAACTTGTAGATTGATTGGTGAATTTTTGTTACCACCATCAAATATTTTAACTCGCTCATACCAAGATTTATTTGGCATTATGAAAGATATTGGAATGGAGTATCAAGCAATAGCTGCATGTCCCAATGATCATATTATATATCATATACAACATGCATTTGCAACAAAATTTCCGGAATGTCATATCCGTAGATATCGAACAGATCAACTAACAAAAAAGGTTCCTCGGAAGGTTCTTCGTTATATTCCCATTATTCCATATATGCAAAAATTATTTAGGTGTGAAAGCTTAGCACAATTTATGGATTATCATGCACAAAATAGAAGTGGAGATGACATTCTTCAAATGTGTGCAAATGGTTTTGCATTTAGGTACATGGAGGAAAAAAGACCACAGTTTAAAGAAGAACCTCATAATCTGAGGCTTTCATTGGCAGCGGACGATGTCAATCTGTTTGGAGAGATTAGATCTATTTAATCAATGTGGCCTATTTTTTTATCAACAATAACATTCCTCCATGGGTTTCAATAAAGAGGGAGCACATAATGTTGACACTAATTTAAATTCTAGGTATTTGTTTACATCAATTTTTTGTAATGTAGTGGCATCTCGTTTGTTTTATTTATTGCATAATGACTTATGTGTTTTTTCATTTAATGTCATGTACATTAATTTATATATATTGCAATAAAATGGTTATAATAATTATGTAATGTTTATGTTCATTCAACTAGGTAAGTACCAAGTTTAAGATCTGAATGCATATATTGAGCCTCTTATCGACGAGTTACTAAATTTATCGAATGGCGTGACTATGTATGATGTATCTAGACCAATAGGACAAAGAAAATTTGAATTCCATGCAATGCTTGTATGAACAATTCATGATGGCCTAGGGCTAACACATTTTTTTTGTATGTTATAACGTTCGACTGCATGACTTTAACGATATTTAATTTTATGAAGTAGATATCATGCATGTTTTTTAAATAATCTATTCATTATATATAATTATAAAACTTGACATATTTAATCCAATTATATGATTTGCAGGTCTTCAAACAAAGGGAAAATTTGCATGTCCAATTTGTTGTCCAAAGATGAAATCTTGTCATTCAACAAAATGGAAAGAAGACCTGTTTGATGAGTATAGACACTTCCTCCACATAAATCATAAGTATTGAACTACTGGAAAACATATTTTCAATGGGAAAGAAGAGACTACATCAAAACCATGAAGAATGACACCTCGCCAATGGAAGTTGGAATATAATAGAATTAATCGTCAAGGTTATACATCAGATCAAATTTTTTATCTATCATTTATGATATTTTTTGAATTTATATTTTTCTATTGTGTTGTGTTTACTCATGTTGTTATTTACAATGATCTCATTGTTAATTTGTTTAACTTATATGCTTCATGAAGGTCGTCAAGGTATTAATGGTCGGCTTCCACAGGGACTGAAAATTTATCCAAGACAATTTAGTAGGTTTCCCTACTATGAGCAGCTACAAATTATGCATTTGTTTCATACAATGCATATCATAAAGAATATGACAAAAATGTTATGGAAAATATTGGATGGAAGGCATGACAAATAAATAATTATCAAAATTTGTACTGCCATTCAGGAAGCCAGTCATGCAATGAAAAATTCCATTCAATTAAATAGTGATGGAGATAAAACTAATATAAGTTCCCTTCCTTGGTTATTAACAGATCAACAAAGCAATGCTATAAAAGAATTCATACGAAAATTTTGATTTCCCACAAGATTTGTTGCAAACATAAACAATATCATAACAAAGAAGGTGAATTTTGGTTAGGAATGAAAATGCATGATTGGTATAACTTCATTAAGGTAATTATTCTGGTATATTATATATATATTTATATACTGCATGTACTTTTCAATGTTTTATGTTTACTACTTTTGGAAAAATTTAAATGAAAAGATCATTTTATAATTGTTGTAGTATGTTCTACCTCTATCTATTTGGTTAGACAAAGAGCACATGCTAAGGGTTCTATGGTGGAGGGATATATGGTATACCAGACCATGGTGTCCATTACTTAATATCTTCCTAAGTTTCCAGCAAAGATCCATGTAGATCATATTTGGGATCCCAAATCCATTAACAAATTCGAAGGGGAGTACCTGATGGAGAAAAGTAGATTGAGGAAAGTGACAAGTAATTATAAGATGGTCATGGAGATTAATTAGAATACATTTTACATTTGGTTTTTATGTATATTGTCATATACCATTGTAATTAACTAATTATACGTCGTTTGTGAATTTCATTTTTTTTGATATAGTTGGTCAAGAGTAGGATGCACTACATTTGTACGTCACAAAAAATCTTGATTGGATGATGGTATGGATTGAACGACGTCAACAACCTAAATGCGCATTAACATGGAAAGGTGTGCCTTCATTGGTTAAAGAAGCTCATCATAATGGAGATTCCAATTCTATACCAAGGGAAATTGATTTAACATATGGTTTAAGAGATAAATAGGTACATATAAATATATTAATCAGCCATATT
This sequence comes from Sequoiadendron giganteum, assembly GCA_007115665.2. Taxonomy (NCBI): domain Eukaryota; kingdom Viridiplantae; phylum Streptophyta; class Pinopsida; order Cupressales; family Cupressaceae; genus Sequoiadendron; species Sequoiadendron giganteum. Next base: position 845,238,902 of record CM021101.1, on the reverse strand, counting down.
ATTTAATTATTTTAAATTATATTGATGTATATATATGTTGATATTTTTTTCTTTGCATACATTCGGTGAAGAATAAATATTGTTATTAACTCACAATATTGCAATAAGTTTTACATGTTTGACATATTGTAGGTGAAACACCACAAGGCTATGTGGTGCAATGGTCATAAATTTTGAATCAAAAATTTGGATGACACGAAGAAAACTTGTGATTCTAGGATAACTGCAGTCTTCCAGGTGACTAATGTTTCATCTAGAAGCAACATACATCCAAAATTTTCAAAAAATCAATACTATGGGATTTTGGATGATATACTTGAGTGTGACTTGAAGGACTTAAAACTAGTTATGTTCATTGTGCTATGGTACAGGCTACAATTGAATGAAAATTATCTTGAGAGAACTATTATTGAACATGATAATGGATTTACCATCGTTAATACAAGGTATTTTGAGCAAGCTAGAAATGAGCCCTATGTTCTTCCAAGCTAATGTGAGAAGGTATTTTACTCAGAGGTTCTAGGTAAAGCGGGTTGGCCATATGTTGCTAGATATGATCCAAGAGGAAGGATGACAAAGTATAATGTGGTGGAAGAAGAAGATACTAAAGAAATAGAAGATGATGTAGATGATGATCAGGATCAACAATTAGTTGATGATGTGGTTGATGAAGATGTCGAAGAGGAGGAACTAGATCATGATGATGTAGGAATTAATGTTCATGAAGATGATATCCCTGTGGATGAAGACATTATCGAAACTAATAACAATGATGATCATGATGAGATGACCAATCTTTACAATGTTGAATCTAGATCGGATGATACAGACAAAGAGTTCAATGAAGAAGAATATCAATGACATTGAAATGTATGAGTTATGTGATTATATTATCTATTGGATATTAATTTCCTGATAGAATTATATTTGACTTATGTGGTTACATAATTAATTTATGATGTTTTTAATTTTAATTATATTTGAATTATATTAGAATATGTTCAGTTAATATATTTATAAAACAAAATGGATAAACTAAAAGATGAAAGCGTGAGACCGGTGCCTTGTTGGGTGTATGGAGTCTAATGAAGATCTATAAAAGTGTAATATATGATCGAAATAATTCAAACTATCTGGCACACATATGTAGTTTATAATTTGTCTAAATGTGCAAGTAAGTGACTAAAAAACTCTACTTGAGATTAAACAACAATCCTAGTTATGTGATTCTTCTTATTGATCCAATTAATACTCTTCAATTATTGTGATTGACTAGAAGGGTTTAATCATGACTTGAAAGAACCAAATAATCACATCACACATATGCAAAAAATGTGTATCAGTAAACTGAATATATATATATGCTTGATATATCAATCTAAACATGAAAAAACCATCAAAATGGAGACAACCAGATAACTATATAATTCCATAAATAGCTGACACCAAGATTATGGCACAATTTCAGACATCTTCATTAACTTAATCAAAATTCATACATGCATCTGAGTCTTTTAAAGGAAATTTTCATTGCAAACTATCTATTGTATCTTTCTCCTATCCGCCTATATTTGTTTTACATTATGAGAAAGATATAAATATATCAAAATTTTGAAAGGGTGCATCCTTTTAGAAATGCATTTTTCTTAACAACAATTAAAAACTATAAATTATGCTCTATTAAGCCATAAATAGATGTTTGATGGATAATCACAGTAAGCTAGATGCTTGTGTGTATCAACATCCTTCAGCGCATTCCTTATCGCGATCTCCATTTCGAACATCTTCTCATTTTTTTGACATGCCCTGTCCATTGTTAAATCATTTCATTTGGTTGTCTCTAGAATTGTTTACATCATCGTCTCACATTCCTTCATCCATTTGTCTTTTCCATTTAGTTCCCCTCCATCTTATAACAACATTGTAACTCCCATTTTTGTGACATTGATCATCCCCTTCTCATCACCTTGCAATTCATCATGGAAGTCTTTATGCTTTTTCATTAATTGGTTTCTAGTATCAATAGCTATGTTATCAAGAGCATCCCTTTGGTTTATTTCTTGGAACTTATCTTTGATCCTTCCATCTATCCTCTTGTGTTCTTGTAGTGCAGTAAAATTGTTTGAATGTGTTCCCCCGAGCTTACTCAACCAAGTCATTGAGTTGGTAAGCCTCTTCCTTATTATTGCAGTGAGTGCATCACATTTACCTCATGAGTACGCTTTTGATTCTTCCCAGAGTAGGAACACAACTGTTTACCTTTTACTTCCAGATCTGCACAAAATAATAACAAAGATTCAAAGGAATTAGAATACACTTTTATACAATTATCCACTCGTTCGATAACCATGGGTTGTTCGTAGTGGGTAGCAAATAAACCTACAGAGGAATATCATTAGAAAACATAAAGATATGTATGTGTAATAAAATAGTTTAAATAAAGAAAAAATATAGGCATTAGAAATTGCTGCATAATTGTTCGTTGCTCTGATTTACAGAGTTGAATGCTAGTCAATGAAAATGAAAGAGAAACGTTTTTTTTTTTCTATGCCCAGGAATGGTTGCCCCTCCTCTCCTTGCATACAATCTAGTGTTATGGGAACGTAGTTAGAAAATAACTAAGCCTGAAAATGTGTTAGGAAACAACCAAAATTTGAGCTGCATCAAACATGAAGTAATATGAAGCTTTCATCAGGCCTTTCCAGCAGCTGTATCTCTCTATCCTTGCCACCGCCTTGCTTGAATAAACTTGGGAATGATAGCGATTAGGTTTCTTTCGAGCTATTTTGAATTTACTAAATCCCTCTGTGGCTTTCACCTACTCGCCCAAAGTGGGTTAAAATAAATAAATAAATATAGACCAAATAATGTGTGGCACTAAATCAATGCGAATGCACACAAGAAGTAAGTTAAAACTGGTGTATTTCTATCACTTTTATCATTGATAATATAAGCGATTATTATTTAACATTGCACCTTATTTGTACCGCTATAATCACATTATAATAGTCATGCCTTATATGTAATTAACAAGCCTATTATTATTAGTTAAAAACCATCCAATTATGTTGTTAAGTGTTCATCTTCTGCTGTGTATATAATAAATATACCTATCACTTCCAACCCAGCCATTATTATTGTAGAGATTTTAATGTTATCGTTAATTTGCAGAAAATGTTAATATTAATATGGGAAATAGCCAAAGTTTTTACCATTCACTGTTATTCGTGAATATGACCTGTGTGAGTATGACTTACGCCAGTATCAGCGCATGGTAAATTTATGCCATTAAATAATTCGCAATTAATCGCCAGCCTGGTGACAACTACCTCCGCCTGGGAGTTGATCTTTCGTTCACCTGTAGGTCTTGTCAGTTATCATTATCCTCAGGGTAGCGATATCACATAAGAATATTCATGTCAGTTAACGTTCCTGTGGATAATAACCCAAGATGAAAGCAAATTTAATGCAGTCTCATTATGCCTATTTTCGTGCAGCGTTGGTAGGAAGAAATATGATAATGACAGAAGTTAACATTATACTCGTAATTGGAGTCAAGTTCTGTCTGTTATCTCCCAGGAAGATTGAGTGAATCCGTCTGAAATTAATTCACTTAATTGTCGCATGTGTCCTTTGGGTGGGGTTCCAAAATCTTGAAATACAAAAACTTCATTCTTATAACATATTTAATTATTAATTCACATCAATATACGGTGAGGATTTATTTTAATATAGCGATACGATATGCTATGATATTAATGCCTAAAAGTTTAAAGACACTGGTGATAATTTCATTATGGGTTGGTTAGAAATAATGGTAAACGGTTGCCATATCAAAAGATTAAATATTACCCTGTCATGGCAAGGATTGAATCCATAATAAATGTATGTTGAAAAAGAGAGAGAGAGGGGAATGTATCCCCGTAATCTTAAAAGAAAAAGAGCTTCTAATAAATTTAGTTCGTCCTTATATAAAGAAGGGAATCTTAAACACTAGGCTCCATTAAAGTAAATCAAAATTTCATTTAAAGGTCAAAGACTAGTATTTACTTTAAAATTATTCATACCAAAAGAAAACAAAAAGAAGATCTTTATTTGTTTACCTCATCCTCTCTCTTTAAGGGAAAATAAGAATACACTGGTAAAAGAATTAATATATATTTAGTGATATATGATATTCTTTAATTTATTAATGAGTTAAATAATTTCTTAAAGTAGATAGAATATATTCATAGAGTATATTTAATGGTATATGTTATTTTTTAATTTTTTTTTAATTTAATTTGTAAATTTGATTTTTGGGTATATTTAATACATTCGCTCCTCTAGATACTTATCCCTTGTTCTGGTGGATGTGTCGATGGTGAAGATACATAAGATATTTCACCCAATGCATAAAATGTGTTGCCATGCACATGTATGGTTAGCAATTGTTAGTGTTTTTTTTGTACCTAGTCAACAAAAAAATTGTTGGCTGTAATTTTGCCTTGTGCAAAATTTACGGCATTACAACAAGATAACCCGACATGGGGGACGAGGCTTAGGAAGACTCACTAGGATAACCCATGTAACATTGTGATGACACTTCTCCTAGGTCGACAGTATATTCGCATTAGTGATGCAGTTGATTATCTAATTTCTAGAAGCATTGTAACCTTGTGTTAGTGATGTCACTGTATTTATTTCAGTATGGCTATATTAGCCTATGTCTAGAGGTAGATGTCTTTGGATAGAAATTCTTGTTACTATCTCCTAGCACAAGGGGTGGACCTTTTGGTTCCACTTGGTTGGGTGCAACGTGCACCTTTCTCCATTGGTTTTTCTCCTTGTACGTGTGGACAAGACTTCTAGTTGGAGAGATCCTGGTTTTAGTTGCAGTTCTTGTTGGTCTCCATTTCAATTATTCTTGTAATTATTACCCCTCTTTGTTATCGAGGTGGAATTTGTAATTGTAATCCCATTTATTGGGCTTGAATCATTCGGGGAATGAGTGTTGTAACCTTATTGTTTAATGAATGGATTAATTCATTTGAAAGTTATTTATTATGCTTGTTGTAAATTATCTTACTTGGAATGAATGTGTTATTTCATTAATTAAATAATTGACATGGGTTTTATTTACATTTGTGGTGAGGTTTTATATAACCTCTATCTCGTAACCTTAGAGGTTCTTGGAATTAGTTAGTGAGCTTAATTATTAATTGTACTTAAATAAAATTAGCCTATTTAAGTAGTTGTTGCAACTTCCTCTAGGGTTGTGTGGTGGGGCGTTACGCATAGTATCAGAGCATAGGTTTAAAAACTGGGTACTCTGGGATTATGATGGAACCATTAAGCATTTAGCTGTTTAGGTTTTGAGTTGTATATCTTGCCAAATACCTTGACATGTCTGTGCAGGATTATGCCACCCAGACGCGGAAGAGGTAGAGGGCGTGTTCGTGGCCGTATAGGCGGTCGTGGTGAGAATCAGCATGACTCTCCTCCTTTAGTTCCTCTTATTCAAGATCAGAAGGAATAGCAGGAATCTCATAATTCCCCTGGGGTTGGTAATCATCAGTAAGATCCAACAGGGATTGAGGCAGTGCGTAGAGCGCTAGAGGAGGTTTTAGCACTCCTTGGACCTAGGCAGGTAGAGGTTTGGGTTAACCCTGTGGTGAGAGAATCTCCACCCCAATCTGAGGCTCAGATGAGGGACTTGCTCAGGGGGCACCCTCCTTTATACGATGGATCAGGTACAGGGTTAGAGGCCAAGACTTCACTTATAGACTTGGATAGGTGTTTCGCCATGCATCCGTATGGTAGTAACACAAGAGCTCATTACACCATCATGTAGTTGAGAGGATTTGTATCCACTTGGTGGAGACTAGAGGAACAAAACCTCCATATTGATATTCACAATGCATCTTGGGAGATCTTCTTAAAGAGATTCAGAGCTTGGTTCTTGTCTGAGCATTAGCATCAGTGTCGAGGCAACGAGTTCCATGCTTTGTGTCAGATGGCATTATCTGTTGAGTAGTACAAGCGACATTTTTACGAGATCAAACAGTATGCAAGGATTGGTGATGATGAGAGTATGTTGGTACACCATTTTTTTAGGGGCTTAAATGCCCATCTCAGCAGTGGTGTGAGGGTTTTCGAACCCAAGACCATGGATCTGGTAGTAGAGAAAGCATACCTTATTTAGGAGAATCTAAGTATGGCACTTGGAGAACACATGAGTGTTCCAATTGGCAATAGAATAGTGGCAAGATCTAGTGTTAGAGGAGGGCAGTCTCAGGGTGGTCAGCAGCAGCAACAAGTATCGCAGAGGAAACATAAAGGTTTCCAGCTGAGATAGGGAGACAAGAATTAGAAGCATGTGAAACACTCCAGCATTGAGCAACCAACACAAAGTTCGCAGTCTACTTTTAGGGGTAGTGCACAATATTCTAGTGCACAATCTGGGGGTAGAGGCTATGGTAGAGGTATGTTTTGCATGTGGTCAGCAAGGTCACATGACTAGAGGTTGTCCCAATAGGGGCACATTTTGATTTTCGCAGGGTCCAGTGGCATCTGAGCCGACAATTGGTGATGTAGGTAGAGGGCATCGAGTTTTTGCAATGGTTGATAACCGCAAGACAGAGCATCAGGGCACTGTCATTGAGACTTATGGTATGTTGATGGGTAACCCAATTACCATCTTATTTGATTCAGGAGTGATAGACTCCTTCATTTCTTCATCAGTCGTTTACCGATGTAGACTGGGTGCGGTAAGGCAAGTCGATAGTTGGCAGGTAGAGTTAGCTTCGGGTGTGAAAGTCACATCGCATTCCCTTGTGCTAGAGTGTAGATTGGAGATTGGACCTCTCCAGACTACGATGAATCTTCAGGTTATTCCTTTGGTTTCTTACGACATCGTCATAGGGATGGATTGGTTGGAGGCACATAGTGCAGTCTTGGATTGTCAACGCAAGTTGATTAGATGCAGTGAGGCATCTGGTAGAGAGGCAGAGATAGTGGGAGTCCTGAGGCCAATTTATTTGAGGGTCATCTCAGCTATACAATTAAGAAGGTGTGTATGTAATGGTTGCCAGTTGTTTTCTTTCATGGTGGATGACTTGGATCTAGGTAGTGGAGAAGAGAAAGTCTCTCTTCATAGTCACCCCGTCCTTCAGGAGTATTAGGATGTCTTTCTAGATGAGATTCCAGGGATGCCACCTCAGAGGGATATTGACTTCAAGATTGATCTTATACCTAGTTCACAACCCATTTCTCAAGCTCCCTATCATATGACTACCCAGGAGCTGAAAGAGCTTTGTTTACAGCATGAGGAGTTGTTAGAGAAGGGCTTCATTCACCCTAGTGTTTCACCATGAGGAGCACTAGTCATCTTCGTGAAGAAGAAGGATGGTTCACTTTAGTTATGTATTGATTATCAATAGTTGAACAAAGTGACCATCAGGAACCAATATTTGCTTCCTAGGATCGATGATCTTTTTGATCAAGTCAAGGGTTCCATTGTCTTTTTGAAGATTGATCTTAAGTCAGGATATCACCAGCTTTGGATCTTTGACTCTGATATTCATAAGACAATGTTTCGAATGCGGTATGGTCACTATGAGTTCACAGTAGTACCATTAGGTTTGATGAATGCACCTTTTGTATTCATGAGTCTGATGAATGGTGTATTTTGTATATACCTAGACAGGTTTAGCCTTGTGTTCCTTGATGACATTCTTGTATATTCCAAGACTATGGTAGAGCATGAGGAACATTTGCGGCAGGTACTACAGTGCTTGTGAGATAATAGGTTGTTTGCTAACCCGTCAAAGTTTGATTTCTTCAAGTCTGAGGTACAGGACCTTGGCCATGTCATCTCAGGGAAGGGTATTTCAGTGGATCTTGCAAAGATCCAAGTGATCTCAGATTGGCCTGTGCCCACGAATGTGGCAGAGATAGCAGGATATTATAGATGCTTTGTGCAAGGTTTTTCGAGGATAGGTTACCCTATCACTACCCTTTAGAGCAAATGGAAGAGGTTTGAGTGGTTCGAGAAGTGTGACGTAGCGTTTTAGAACCTTAAGGAGATGCTGACTAATGCACCGATATTTGCTATACCACATCCGATTGGGGAATTTTTAGTTTGTACAAATGTGTCCTTGGAGGGTCGAGCCATTCCATATGAGTCACAGAAACTCAAGGATCATGAGTTGAACTATCCCAACCATGATCTTGAGTTAGGTGCAGTTATGCATGCATTGATGAGATGGAGGCATTGCCTTCTTGGCCATAGGTTTGAGCTACATAGTGATCACAGGAGTCTTTAGTACATCTTCACATAGCCCAACCTTAATGCTAGGAAAAGGAATTGGATGGAGTTGCTCTATGAGTATGAATTTGAGGTGAAGTACATCTAGGGGAAGTAGAATATTGTAGCAGATGCACTCAGTAGACTTGAGACATGAGATATCCGAGTTGACTCTAGTTGTGGATTTACGGAGTCAGATTCTTTCTACCCTTTGAGCAGATAGTTGGTACTAGGAGGTCAAGACAGTGATAGAGGCAGGTAGACCTCTTGAGGGTACACATTTAGGATATTCTCTGGATTTAGATGAGTTATTGAGACACACGGGACACATATATGTTCCTCCTTTAGATGGTCTTCGCACCTTGGTCATGGTTGAGGCACATCGTGCACCTTATTCAGCCCATCCCGAGGTGAAGAAGATGCATTCATGTTTGCATCAGTTATACTTTTGGCTAGGGATGAAGTGAGATATCGTAGATTTTGTGTCACAATGTCTAGAGTGTCACTGGGTGAAGGCTGAGCATCAACATCCAGCAGGGCTCCTTCAACTGCATTTATTACCAGAGTAGAAGTGGGATATAATCTCATTGGATTGCATTTTTGGTTTACCCAACTCTTCGAGACGACATGATGCAATAATGGTGACATTTGATGGTTGGTGAAGGTGGCCAACTTCTCACCTATGCGCTCATCTTATACCGCATCATCCATAGCTAGAGTGTTCATGGAGGATATTGTGAGGTTACATGGCATTCCACATCAAATTATTTCTTACAGGGATCTAGTGTTTACCTCAGCTCTTTGGACATCATTGCAGCAAGCGATGAGGACATAGGTGAACTTCAGTTCAACTTATCACCCCGAGATAGATGGATAGACTGAGAGGGTTGGATTTAGAGTCTGATTTGATTTTTGATAGTTTTCTGAAGAATAGTAAAGCCACACATAAAATCACTCCTAAGGGGGTAATACGGATCTATGCAAGATCTAAGTATAACCCAGATGAGGTATCACTTATGATATGGGCCTTGTATCCTCCACACAAGAAATCTATTATAATTAATACTGAAAAGGATTTTGGACATGTAATGACGTTAAAATTTGGTGAGGTTGATCCAATAGCTAAAACAAAAATTGGCATTAATGTGGCCAAATTAAATAAAGACCAAATCCAAAAGCTAATCAAGGAAAAAGGAATATATAAGATTAATAACGAGAGACTACTCAAACAAATTGATCACTTGAAGGACATGATGGGAATCATGTTGGCACCCAAAAATAAATTGACTCATCATGAAAAATCCCAAGCAAGAGACCAATAGTATTAGTTGGGTTAGCGTAGCTTGCTTATAGATAAGAGAAATTATCCCGGGCTCACATGCTCAGAAAACCTATCATATCTTTCTAAGGTAGTTATCCCTGTAACAGAAAGAAATCTATAAATATTTTCATTTCTCTAACACCTATGCACAGAAGGACAAAGTACTAAGTTTTGCCTCAATGAATCTCAAGTTCTTACGTTTTTTTTTCTTAATACCAACAAAAATAATAATGATATCACCATTTTATATCCTTAGATTGAGCAATATGAAATAACCTGGAGTATAGTAGTTATTTTATTTCAGAAGTAAGGAACCAAAATTTACTCTTCCACTACATTCACTATGCGTATTTACTTGCAGCAAGTCACACATTTTGTTTCTATTACAAAGACTAATATTTTGAGCTTAAACAGAATAATCTATCCTGAAGCATACATTACAGATTTATTTCCTTTGCAAGTAAGAAGTAGTTTTCTCATTTCACCAGTACAAGATATTCATTGAAAACATACATAGAACAGATAGTCATTGAATCTACAGTTTATTTTTATCATTTTACACAAAATTATTGAACTTTTTTTTTAAGAATAAACATTGAGCTATCTATTTAAAGCATACAACCAGTTACATAAAACATACAAACTGAAAGAGATTTCCCTTTTATTTTGGTTACAATAACAGTCCCAAGTCCATTCCAAATGGATTTACAGATAACTCCAAATTTCTCAACAAACATATGAGGTAAAAAGACTACTCCCAAATATACTTAGTTGAACTTTGGTCTTCAAATCTGCCCATAGAACATAAAGGTTTCCAAATGCCAATGGGGAGCTCACCTCCCAACCTTTGGTTGGAAAACAACCACCCCCAAGCTAGGAGGTAACCAAGCTACCAAGTACACACAACAATAGAGCAATTAAGCCATTCCAAAAAACAACACTCAAACAGATTACTCCCAACCAAGATTGCACATATACTTAGGGATTCTTCATTAATCCAAAGGTGGGGATAGAGGTGGACATCACTTCCATATGGGGAGACCTATTAGCAAGTATACATAACCAACAACACAACCTTTCTTCTTATCCAATCCACCCATTCATCAAAATATTTCATATCATACATCCTCCATACAACAATCTCTCAACACATCATAACATCATGAAACCATTTTCGGTATTCATACCCCATTGTTTGCCTCTCCTTCTCAAAGGAGGAACAATCTCCCCATAGGGTTTCCTACACATTCCTATCCCCCACAAGGATGCTCTTCCCACATTGGGTGAGTTTATCCTATACAACCCCAAACCAAACACATAGAAATTAAAAGGCACATACAATGAACATACATTTCACATAAACCATTTTTTTTTTACATTTCCAAACAAGAGATAAAATGAAAGGAGAAGTATACATAAAGGTAGAATAAAGCCTACCTCAAATCCAAGCCAACATGAAATAAGGTTGAGGATGAACTCCAAATCTCTACTCCAAGCCCAAGCCAATTTTCCCTCTCCCAAGCATTCCAAACACCAAGCCAAGAAAAAAAGCCCTTCTTTTGGGTTTCAAAATCATTCAAATAGGAGTCAAGGGTTGGAAACCCTTGGGGAAGAGAGTGACACATGTCAATCTCCTATCCACTCCTATGGACACACCTCCCCACAAGTTCTCACACATGTGTGAGAACTCTTGGGGAATTGAAAGGCCAAAGAGTGTTCAACACTCAACCAAGCTTTGAAATCTCATAAATGAGATTTTGGAGCCAACACTCCAATCCCATCCCCAAAATCCGTCACCCTTCTTAATGGCTAATTAAGAAGGGTCACAACTTGCAATTTTCAAAAGATATGGGTTTTATTTGACCCCTAACCCATAGGTACCCATCCTAGGGGTTAAATTAGGGTCAATTGTCCCATTCCAAAGACTAATTTAGCCTTTTTAAACCCTCAAAAGAAATTGAAACTCAAATATAATAAAAGAATTTTCAAAATACCCCAAAAACCTAATAAAAAGTTTGATTGACACTAAAAAGGACATAATCACAAGATTCAACATTAAATCATTTTAATCACAAATAAAATACAACACAAGGACGCTATGATCCATTCTCCAAATGGACTATAGTGGTTTCACTTGGCTAACACAATCGGGTACCCTTGGTTACCTCCTATCCCATTGGCCATGGGTGTGTACCTGCACACTCAATTTACAATTGTCAAAACATCCAATGCATAATAATCAATAATTAAACCCAACAAATTCATATGCATACATTTTGCACAATCTAATTCTAAATCAATAAATTCTATATCCATAATCATTTTTCTTCTAACAATAACATATATTATCAACTTGTATCAAATCATGACATAATAAGGAAATCACATCACCAAATTAAATTTAGCATCCTATCAATTCCATCTCATAAAACAATTATCCCTTTCTATCATGATAACAAGATCATATGAGCATATCAATAAAGGAAGCATAACATGCATTATATAATCATCATAGCATCATAAACATAAAACAAGCATAACATAAAGTATCTATGATCATCCAAAATAGTCCAAAACACATAGAGTATCAACATGATCGAATCAAAAGATAGTCAAATGGGTGTATCAACTGGTAGGCCTCACACCTGCTAACCTCTACCAACTTCCAGCCCCTCATGCAAACCAATGTGGAATTAGTTATCTTTCATAGAGACAATATAATGATCTTGCCATTCCATGCCTTCTCGTCTCAACCCAAGTCTTTACAAGCCCTTTTGTTCATGAGCGAGGTATAATTATCTTATTAAGTGTTTGATACTATGTGATACTCTAATCAGTTAATTAAGTTATCACTGGATTAACTAACTTACAACGAGTTATCCTGGCACCACTTTGTGTGTTGGCCCTCGTTACAAGCCACTCCTCTAAGATGACACATGGAACAACTCCAAAACCCAAGGGTACACAAGTGCGACATAAGGGTACCACATCTCTAACCATGACATATAGTCAAAACACTCTCGTTCGTGATAACCGGGGAAGAAACTGGTTAAACTCACTACCCAAGGCGATCTTAAGGTTGACTACATAGTACAACAACCCACAGCTTGAAAATCTAACTGGAAGACTTGCTAAATATTAAAACCCACATTTCCCGAATGACCATACGTACAACTCAAACAAGGAAAAAATCAAATCTACTTTGGGTTCACTAAAACCATTTCTTCACTAGCATTCAATACTCCATTCATTAAATGAATTGATTTAAAATATACCATTTAAAAATATTTTTATTTGCATGTAGCATTTAAATACATGAAACATTAATCCACAACTCAATAATTCAGACAAAAGCATAATCCCATTTTTAAATAAAATATTTATTCTATAATCAATAAAAATCATTTTCTAAAAAAAAACAATATTCCCTTCTAAACAATATAATAATAAAATGAAGTTCTCATTTTCATAATATTAATATTAACATTAACATTATTATTATTATTTAATTCTTGCATAATATTATATAAAACATAATATTAAACTATTCAAGGCATTTAATATTATTATAAATCATAGTATTAAAATCATATAGTATTATCATAAATCATAACATTAACATGTAATAGAAAAAAGGCATGGCCTCAGTTCGTGCGCCAACCCTAGGTTGGGCCATGCGATCTCGGGACCTGTGCTAAGGTTGCTGGGAGGGAAGGTCAGCGCCAGCCACGGTTTTAGCAAGCGACAGCAGTGACTTCGGTTGTGACGGCCGCAAGAGGTGGCGCAACCAGGAGATGGAGAACGTGGGTAGAGAGGAGGCCCTACGAACAACAGAACGAGCCGAGTGGAAGGTGCAGCAAAGGGCAGTGGTTGTGGGTGCAGGTGGCATTGGTAGCGCCGGCCACCCACAATTGTGGCACGGGGTGCATAGTCTACGCGGGCTGTGGATAGGGGGTTGCTAGGCATGCTCCCCCATGCTACTTCCCATGGGGTGGTGGTGGGGTGAGCCATAGCCCCTCCAAAAATTATTTTTAAATAAAAAATTTCATTGATTGTCATTTATTTTTATTTGTTTATAATTTTATTTAAAAAAAAAAACCAGAACCTATTTTTTTTAAAAGAAACTTTTTTGTTGGTCATTTTTTTTTTAAATGGCCAGCATAACCGTACTATGGGAAAAAAATTAAAAATAATAAACATAGGTATAGATGTATATATATACATACATTTCATTCTTGAAATGAGAATCCCAACAAATTGAAGAACACAAAGCTGAAGAAAAACTAATTTTATAAACAAGATTTTATTTTAATTTTGCAAACAATCTTTCCAAGGAGTGGTGTTGTATAAGTTTGGAAAGCTAGAGTTTGAATGGTTTTTTTTGTTTATACACAATCAACATGCTCAACTATTTTCCCTACAACACATGTGCCTTTGAATCAAAAGAAATCAATTAAACAAGATGAGGACCTAATTTTTCTTCAAGTATGCTGAAGATCCTGATGGTGGTATGAAACTCTCTTAAGCTCCATAGATTCTTTGAGCTTTTTCTCCAAACCCACAAAATTTAGCAATCCTTCCCCTTCTCTTAATTTTTGTCCAAAAACTCCCTCTTTAGATTTGTGAAGAAATTCCAAGATATCCAAAATTATTCCCAAAAATCCTACAACTACCCTCATAAATTCCATAAAACAAAAATAGGAAATATCTCTATTTTTGAATTTTTTTGAATTTTCAAATTTCTAAATTGACTTTTAATTCATTTTCCTAATTTCCAATTCTAACTTAAATATGCATGCATTTCCAAAATGAATAATGTTATTCATTTCAACATAACTAACTTAATCAATTAATAAAATAAATCTACCATAAGATTAAATTATTTATTAATTAAATTAAATTACTCAATAATTTAATCACATTTCCAACATTATTCTAACTTCTTAAATTAATCAAAACAAGGCAAATGGAACAAAATAGAGCAACTAGACCACACTATGACCAGGGTGACGAATCGACATGGAATTCCTAGGTACTATCTCCCAATCAAATGTCGTTGGGCAATGGACACGCTCAAACCTATGAAACCACGTGGAGTCGATGTCTTGTACCTGTCAACCTGCGAATAAAAAATATATCCACATGCAATAATATGTCATAAATAAGACACACTGTGAAGAGGAAATCATGAAATCGCAGGGTACTCGCAAGCGAGTGATGCGATATCGTCCTCTTCAACAATATAGTAGTACTAACTAACGCATCTAACATAGCAGCATAATCAAAAGCATGAAACATCATAAATTTAAATATCCACTTATGCTAATTCCAAACATGACATAATAATCACATCAAAATATAGTGTCATCAAAACAAGGTAAATCACGATAACATAGTGATCAACTGTAACCAAGTTCAAAGTCAAATTTCAACAAAATACAAAAGCATAAAAGGGGAAACAACATAGTTTGCACAATACAGCAAAATAGAGGGGTATTACACTAACTTTTCCACTTCCACCCTAAGTTGTGTAGTTTGCCTGGCCTTAGGTCCTAAGACGGGAAATTGATCAATTAAGTCATGGTTTAACTTCCTCTTAGCTACCCTCGATTCCTTCTCTACAATTTTTTTCTTTTTTCCTCTAGGTTTTTACACTCACTATGTTTCCTAACTTTTTCTTTTCCTGAGCTAGTTCTTTCCATTTTTTATGAATCACAAAACCAAAAATTTAATTGCAAGGAACTTATAAGTTTATTTAGAATTCTTTGATCGCAAGATCCTTTGGCCCTTCATCCATTCCTCTGCTACTAACATTGTGAAATTCACCTTCAATTTCTTTTCAGAATTCAGGAAATCATTGACACATTTGGTAGTAATACTGCCATTAATGTCCTAGCTTTGAAGACGAGCATAGTTCATATTCAAATTTACCCACTGTCACATCAAATATTCTATCGGCAAGACAATTAAAACTTTGGACGATCCTTTTATTCATGCTTGACTAACGTTCATTAAATATTCTTTTTTTCGGGTAGACATTACGTTGATATCACGTAATATATCCATTTGATTCATATAAATATCGCCAAGATTGACCCCGATAAATATCTTGATCTATTTGTGTTTTCATCGGGAAGACATGGTATATCGCTAAGGCATTCAGTAATTTTTTTGATGTTATAGGTCTCCTCGATGATTATTCCTTCGATCTCAAGTATGTTGCCAAGACTCCTTCCGATGTAATCTTATCAGCATGACATAGTGGGTCGAGAGGACATTTTGAACTCATTCCGATAGCATTTGTCTTGGCGATAGTATGTTTCTTTGTTTTTTCATAAACACAAGATGAGTGTTTCAATGATAATATTTAATCGGTGAGACAAATGCATTCGGGTTGACTCAAGGATCTTACTCCAATGGGCTGGTCTGGCTGATACAACTGCTTGTGCTTTGATCGGTAAGACAAGACAATTTTTCTTGCCAATGGAACTTCATCGATGAGACCTATATGCTCAGTATGGCCTTTTCATTTCACCCCAATGGAACTTGTCTTGCCGATGATATGGGTTATTTGAATACTAGATTTTGGAGGTTTTCATGATATCAAATGGTCAAGAATGATGTGATCATATGTGACTATTGATGGAACGTCAATTTTTTGCACTTTGAATTCCATTTTATCTTGCTTGCCTTATGTCTCTAATGTTTCATATTGTTCAAAAAAATTAAAAGTTGGGGTTTTTGTTTATGCTGAAAGTGTTTATGGATTACAATTTAATTTAATAGAATATATTATAAAAATATTCAATAATATAATATATTAAAATTATATTAAATTATTTTAAAAGATAATATATTACATAATTTAAAATTAAAATATAAAATTATAATTTTATTATTTAATATATTATATTATATATTAGATGTTATATATGTTACACATTATATTATATATTATACATGATATATGTTACATATAGTATATATATATATATTTTGATGAATTTTCTAGATATCTATATTTTATAATATTATAATATTTTGTTAAATTAATAATATAACATATTAAAAATGTATTATTTATTTAAATTTGTTATTAGATTATCTTATATATTTCAATTTATTATTTTAATTATATTTATGTTGAATTGATATAATCTCATCCGTAGAATACTTTTAAGTAGTTTTCTAATAAGTTTCTTTTCCAAATCATATTACATACAATATAATTACATTTATTATTATATCAAAAATTACATATGATATAAATTGTATAATTATAAATAAATATATTATCAAATAATAAATATATATAAATATCAAATATATAATTTAATAATATATAAGCATTCTAGATTTTATTTAATTAGATTAAGGTGACTTTTTAGTAAAGATTTTGGAAAATAATTAAGTTTCAACAATTAAATTTTAGCACTCATCCCACTCATATGCATTAAAAATAGGAATATTATAATAATTAAAAAAATATTACATCAAAAATTTCAAAATTCCCATAAGATTCAAAATTTTGAAATGATTTTATTTTTTAAATTTATCTAAAATTTTCTTTTATTATAATTAAAAAAACATTAGAATTAAGATTAGGTTTAGGGTTTGGGTGAATGTTAAGATTGAGATTTGAATTAAGGTAAGAAGTAGAGTGAGAATTATACACATAGATAAGGAAAATTTTAATAAACAAAAAAGTGTAATTAAAAATCAAGGAAGGAAAAAAAAGAACCCAAATTTAGATAAAAAGAGATCTAATCAAAATATAGTATAATTTTAATCCTATTCAATAATTATTTTGAAATATTTTTATTTCATGATTATATATCAAAGTTACTATTATAATTATTAATTTTAGAAATATAATTAAAATAATTAATTACAACCTTAATTTAATAATAATAATTATTAATATTATAATTTTAAACCTACTTATTAGTATTATAATTAAAAAAATATTAAAATTATGGTTAGGGTTAGGGTGATGGTGAAGGTTAAGGTTTGGATTAGAAATAGGGTAAAAATTAGAGTTACAATTATAGTTATAACCACAACTAGTGTGAGGGATAGAGTTATTTTTACAATCAAGGTTAGGGTTATGTTAAATTCATAAGAAATTTATGGTTAGAATTAAAACTTAAAAAATATGGTTAAAATTAAGGTTATGGGTAGGGTTACAATTAGGGTTACAATTATGGTTAAAGTTAGGGTTGGTGTTTCAATTATGGCCAAAATTTAATTCAAATTAGGGTTAGGGTACAATTAATATTATGATTAGGGATAAATTAGGGTTAGGTATAAGGATCAATTATGGTTTCTATTAAATCTACCAAATAACCATATTAATATTAGGGTTAGTGTTCAATTACCGGTTAAACTTATGGTTTCGGGATCATCAAAATTTAATGAGAGGTCTATTTGGATTTGAGCCATTCTACTTTCAAGGAGATTCTATCTCTGAAAAGGTTTCTAAAGATTTGGATATTCCAATCTTTTAGCCTATTTTTTATGAATTTTAACTTTATGTTGAGCATGCACATCTTAGTGCAATGATCAACTATTTGGGTGAGCTATGATTCAGCGACAACCATTTCAATGTTTGGATTCTTTAAATAGGGTTATGATTAGGGTTCCTATAACTTTATGGTTAAGGTTAAGCTTCAATTTGAGTTAAGGGTCAACTGATTAAAAATAGGTGCCTTGAGAAGGATATATCTCGGTGTACTTTACATATATTTCTAAAATATTAGCATTCTAGTTGATTTGTTAAAAAAGAGTTTGCATATATTATTTTTTCAATTTTTTTTTGAAGACATATTTTTTTTATTTAGAAGATTAAATTATTAAATATTAATTATAAATAAATAAGATTCATCAATAAATATGTATTAATTTAACAACGAAGAGAATATGCTCAAAATTATATAGAAAAAGACATGAATAAATGAATAATTTAGAAAAAGAAGAATTCATTCAAAAATCTAAAGATGAGCAATACATATTAAGAAGATTAAAAACAAATGTGGATTTAGACCAATTGAATGAGATAGAAAAACAACAAATACAAGTATTCAATCATAAATTAGTTGAAAGGAATTATGGATCTCATGAGAATATAGAGGGTAAATTTTAAGGAATGAATTCAATTACAATAGATAGTGTGTTGCAAACACTAGATAATAGAGTTCAAGATGCAATAAATGTTGAAACTGAAAATCATGAAGAAAATAATAGTGAGTTGACCTATCAATTGAGAAGACGAAGATGACTGTAAAGAAGACAAAATGAAAGAGATCTAGGTACATGTAATAACAATAGAAATGTGCAAATTGATTTGAAATATTTACAAATTATATTTCAACATAGTCTAGATAAACTTGCAGCACCAAGCATGTGTTACATTTGTCAAGAAAGTTACCCTACAATGAAGGTTGTATGAGTTCCTGAAGGCCCGATTTGAAATATATATCGACAAGAGAGACATGAACATCAATTTTTGACATTAAATAATATGAATCCTGGTCCCACAACCATTAGAACTTGCAAAATTAACACAAATTGAGGAAATGTTGATAGGGAATGTAAATCCAATACTTCAAGTCACACATGCAACTGGAGGTCAATACAAATATAAAGGACATGCCATAAGTTTTCCACAAGAAGTAAGAGAAATAGCTAAAAATTTACCACATCAAATAAAATATTTACCAATTATTATTGTTCGAAGGAAGGACCAACACAGAACAAATTACAATTTTACAGTCAATAGAGAGAGGGTGTACAAGCCATTGAAATATAAGATAGAACATCATAAATTTTATAGAGATGTGCAAATTTATTAAAATGCTCTTAGTGAATTCACATGCAATTCAAACGATTTTTTTTTGACAAATTAAACTCTAGTCATATGGAGTTTGATACAGAGATTTAAATAAATACATGCACTATGATTCAATTTTTATAGAGACTTAACTAAATACAAAAATCCTAGGAAAATGCACAGGCACTACAATTGAAAGGCGACACTGACTAAAATATCTACACATTACAATTATCTATATTCATTTGTATTATGCATGAGCTTAGAAAATATCATGGCACGCTAGGCTGAGTCAGGTTTTCATTCCTCCCTCAGAGTCTTCATCCTCAGAGACTTTCGATTCCACCCACTTCTTGTATGCAATGTAATCTACAATCACCAGGCATTATGCCCTATAGTTCTGATGAGCCATCCCCTTCTCTTTCTCCTTTGGGTCCCTAGAATCAAGTTGTATCCATTCTTCCCTAGAGCCTAAGTCTCGGTCGACATCATCTCTTGATGCTAACTCCTTTGCCAGCCTTTCGTCTTGCACATATCGCATTACCCAGCCATCAGGTTGGCTAGTGATTAGCTTATCTTCTTTAAGCAGGAAGGTGATGCTTTGATCTCTTTCATCCCATCATTTTTCAAACCCTTCTAGGTCAATTGTCCTGACCAGAGCAAATTTCATGACCTCCTTTCCTCGTATGCTCAACACATAGTAGTTATGGGGCATTGGGATGAGATTATTTTCATCCACATTATCCAAGGTTGCATCAATGTCTCCCAACGATGTGTGAATGAAGACCATCTAGGTCTGTTTCTATGTGATCTCCTTTGGAACACCCATGTGGAGGAGCACCACCAGAAACATTGCTATTATTTCTGCATTGGACTGGAACCTGTGATATGCTTTCAGGAACTACAGTCCTACAACCTTGGTTTC
The DNA here is from genome assembly GCA_007115665.2 of Sequoiadendron giganteum. Lineage (NCBI taxonomy): Eukaryota > Viridiplantae > Streptophyta > Pinopsida > Cupressales > Cupressaceae > Sequoiadendron > Sequoiadendron giganteum. The sequence continues at coordinate 845,218,540 of CM021101.1, read as the reverse complement.
CTAGAGTATCAGCGGGTGGGACAAGGAGAGTAGCCCATTCAACCTTTGGTTTGTCACTTCTCCTCGAAATTTTGACAGTTGTGTGTCAGTGTCCAGGGCCAGAGGAGTCTCCATCGCTTTATTGCCTTCTTCTATCACCAAGTAAAAATCTCGAGCTTCTGCACGCGCACACTATTCCTATAAAGACATTGTGTTTTAAATGACCCAAGTTGGCCCTTTTTAACTGCGGTGCCTAGTAGTCTTCATGATTAATTTTCTATGATCCTGGAGGTTGGAGCATGTAAAGTTCTGGGCGCTCTGCTTGAGGTATAGAGCGTGATTAATGCAAAGTATTTTGAGATCCACTATATCTTTCCTTTTCTTTGAAACTTGTTATATTTATTCACATCTTGCCCTCTATAGTTGAGCCCTGTCACATCCGATTAGACCCCAAGTTTGTCTTTTCTTGCTAATATAGTAAGTTTATTTTTTAGCTTTATATTTAATTATTTATTAAAAGTAATTATTTTTAATAATATTTAGATTTTGATATATTTTGACTTTATATTTAGTTTATTATATTTAAATTATTAATTTAGATTTAAGTTTTCAATTTTTTTAAGTTTTAATAATTACAAATAATTATTAAAATAAATTTAATTTACTAATATTTTGTCTTCTTAAACTTTTAATTATTGTCCCTTTAATAATTTTTTTTTTTTTTGGAGGGAATGGCTTTTTGATGACCGTCAATCATCCATCAATTGATCTTGATCATTCCCTGCAATCCTGTGATGACCTCACCACTAAGTTTTGGCTGATTGCGATATCACGGGTGAGTGCCACGTGTCTCAGCTGACAGTGCTAAAGGAATGATCAAAGTGCTTAAATATATATGTCAATTTTTAATACATTATATGATAGGTTACTAAAGTGGTTGTGAGATGCACACGCCCAAAATTGACGATGATGTTTTAATCTTGATGAAAATTTTCTTGATGGTTATGTTCAGTGTTGCTCATAGCTATGAATGAAAATGATATCCAATGGTGGAGATCAATGGTTTCCCACCATCAGATGATACAAAAATGCAAGGTGTTTATTGATTGTGATATCATAGGCGAGCACCATGTGTCTTTCCTTGGCGATGCATAACGTGGTGGGCCCTTGGTGCTGAGATGGAGATTACATCAGCCTTTTGAAGGCAATAATTCGAAGATCTGATGAAAGTAAAGGATCGAGGATTAAAGTTTAAATTTTCATCAAGCGGGATGAGACAAATGCACTCGAGCTGATTCAGGGATCTTACTCCAATGAAAATTGGTCTGGCTGATACAACTCCTTGTGCTTTGATCGGTGAGACAAGACAGGTTTCTTGCCGATGGAACTTCATCGGTGAGACCTATATGCTTGGTATGACCCTTTCATTTCACCCCGATGGAACTTGTCTTGTAAATGATATGGGTTATTTGAATACTAGATTTTGAAGGTTTTTCATGATATCAAATGGTCAAGAATGATGTGATCATATGTGAGTATGATGGATTATACTGAAGTTAAGGTTTTATTTAGGGAATCAACGAGTGAAAAATCACTTAAAGGCTAGTTGGTTTGTGATGAATATTCTACTGTGGGCCTCTAGCCTATCCTAGGTCTTTTTAGTAGTTTTTTTTTTTATTTGTTATCAGTTTTTCAATGTTCTATACAACTTCCAAGTTTCTATTTGGAATATGCTTTAAGTTGGTCATTAAAAAGAGATATATGGTTTGTTTCCTTATATAAATAATAAATTTATAATATTCATGTGTTTTTCATTTAAAATAATGGAATTTGGTAATAATAAGAAGGAAGTGTGAATTTTGAAAAGTCATATTTTCAAAAAACTAAAATTTTCATTTTTGAAACAATAAAATAAGTTTGATGCATAAGAGGATTCAATAAGTTGTTTAGAATAGTAAAATGGTGTCAATGTTTGTGATGAGGAAAAATGAATTGGAGAGCGGTTCAAAACTAGTTACATGGTTTGAAAGGGATGTTTAAGTTGTACTTTTTAGAGTGATAAGGTTGACATTAAACTTTTCAAATATTTTTAGTTTATATTTTTAAGATTAAGATTCTCTTAAACAAAAATAATATTTTAAATTTCATACTTGGAAAACAAAAATGCAAATGGAATAAATGAATAATAGAGAATCATGCATGGGAACAAAAAACCACATACAAATACAAATAAGTATTTGGAATGACATAAAATAGATGATAAAGTCAAATATATTATTGGTCTTTCCCTTTTTGACATTAAATTTTAATATATGGATTTATATAAATCATCATAGGAAATTTGGTATAATTTCAATAAAATATTTGGATAAAAAATAGTTAATGTGAATCTTTTCCTAAGACTTCAACTATTTAGATTCAAAGTGAGAGATATAATCACTATGTCTAATCACATAAGAAATTTGAGATCTCTCATTAAACAAATGGTAGAAGTCAAGGCTCTATTAGATGATGAAGATGCTAAGGATATTTTGTTAAATAGTTTGAAAATACATCAATGTTATTTCTATGCTTAGCCCAATAACTTCTCAAACACAAGAAGATGTGATTTTGGCTCTATTAGGAGAAGAAAAAATAAAAATGGAAAAGATTTAAAATTTGATTCTCAACATGAGAATGTATTATACTCATGAGGTGATAATAATTAAAAAATATAAATGAATGTTATTATAGTAAGAAAAAGGATCACATAGTGTGACTTGTATAACTCGATACAAATGATGTTACCTTAGCCTATATATATTTGTTTGTTTCAATCAACATGTTTTGTTGTGAGGAATGTAAAACTTAAGGGAGGGTGTTGGAAAATTAATATTAACATTAATAAATTCACCTTACTAACTTGTTTATTTTTTTTATTAAATAATTAGTTATATTCTTATAAGATAGTAGTTCAAATGGGAAGGTATATTTGAAAGGCTTTGTAAAAGCCATGCTGTAATACATTCCCAAATGAACTGTATGATATAATTGTTATTTTGAGTGTGTTTGTGTGCAGATATAAGTTCTCTTGAATTTTCCAATATATTTTGTATGCTCTATTAGCCATCATTTCATGATTAATTTTCCACTTTCGACACTACTTCTTACTAGCTTTCCCATCCAAATTTGGCTCTTAGACTAAATATTTTATAAAGGATCATTTTAATTTTCTTACTATCACCTTTGGCTGAATTTTTAAATTGGTTCAACTATGCAAAAAGTGTGGTTACAATTTTCTAATTATTTCCACTTAAATGTTGCTTACAATTTTCTAATTTTCTTTCCATTTAGCTAGTCATAATTTCATACTAGCATTAAACATTTAAAATGGCAGTTTACTTCTACTTAAAACTTGTGGTAATTTCATTAATCTCTTGCTACCTCTGGTGTTGAATTAGACTAGTTATGTCATCTAGGATTTGCTCCTCAATTTTTTTTACCTTTTTCAAAAAAATGTTCTGATGGTTATACTTTTGTTACCATGAATGGATATAAATTTGAGGATTTTGGGTGTTTTCATTCAATTTTTCATGTTTTCCCCTTAGCTCCTACTTTATTTGTGTTTTATATGGAAGCCTTTGGATATCTTTTGGCTAATAGTATTTCATGAAACCTTATTCACTTGGTACTAATTTTCGTAACTCGATAGCCCAGCTATTCAATGGTAATTTTTCCGATGACTCCTTTCTCACTCTCTTGGAGGACAAACATGACATTACTTAGAATATTCAATGCCTATATATTTTTTGGAAAGCTTTAAGGTCAAATATATAGTGGCATAAAACTCAATGTTATAGGAAATCCTTCTTAGCGAAGCCCAATTGGTTCAATTCCTATGGATAGGAGGGGGTTGATCATAAGGAAGTGTTGAGATTCCTAAGCATCTCTTTTACCCTTTAGGTTTCTCCTTCCTCTTTAAGGAAAGATATCATTTCTAGAGGTGATAAAAATAATCATATTAAATTATGAATCCAAATGCTTTGGCAAGGAGATTCCTTATGTTCTTGAGAACCTTGCAAATCCTCATATTTGAAGATTGAAAAAATCCAGAGGTATATTTTATGCCCTTCCTTCAACCAAGGAAAATGGTTTCACAAAGTATCCTAGGAGTTTTATTATTTCCCTCATGACTATAATAGGCTTGGATTTCTTTATATTCATACTCTAAATGGTGCCATAGTTTTTAATTTAATTAACATATTGTAAAACCTAACGAAACTAGGTTGTAGCTCATCAAATTGGAGAAGTGAAAGGTCAATACCAGCACTGAGGAAGAGTTTGGAGGAGTGAAAAAAGGTCAATATGAGTGTTCTGGAAGAGTTTGGAGCCAAAACAAGGTCAATACCAACACCGAGGATGAGGTTGAGGGCACTCAGGGAAAATCAATGAGCAAGGGACAATGAGTACTATAAGTTTGGCACAACCATTCTCTTTAACCTAAAATTTTCATGACTATTTTACAAAGATCTCTCGTAGATTGGCCCCCCTTTCTCGTAAAATTGTATAAGATAAGATAGAAAAAATAAAATAGCTTAGTCTTTTACATTTTTATAGTGATTACTATAGGCACATAGACCAATTATTCATAATAGAAGAATTTGATCATACTTTTCTAGTGATGGAATTATGAGAAAAGATTAGGTTAAATGAATAATTCCTAGCTAAGTTATTGAAATCATGTCCAAGCGTATAAGAGAAGACTGTTGCTAGGTGTACTTGGAGAACATGGAGAAAGGCTATTTGGGCTCTTTCATCAACCTACGTATTGTCAAATTTTAACACCTAAAAGTGAGAATGAACAATCTTTCCTAGGATGGTGGCCAATTATGCTTTTCAACACCTAGATTACAAAATCCTTTTCAATATCATTACCATCACAATAAAACCTATTTCTTGAGATATAGTCATAGAGGTAAACAAATTGGCTTTCTTGATTGTAGATACATTCTAGAAAATTCAATACTTGCATCGGAGATTGTTGAATGGGCCCAAAAAACTACTCATGATGCCCTTACTATTAAGTTAAAAGTTTGACAATGCATATGATTGCATAAAATTTCCTTTCATTTATAAAAGTCTCAAATGGATTTATTTTTAACCATAAATTATTATCACACATTCAAAATTACAAAATACCAATTGAATGAAGAACCTTCATTTGAAGGTGATGTCGTCATGACCTTTGAATGAAGAACCTTCTTTCAAAAATGATGTCATGTAAAGAATTTCAAATGAAGGTACTTTTTATTTTAAATATTTCATGTCCAAAATTCTTTATAAAAGGAACCTTGGTATGAAGGACCTTCAAATGAAGTCCTTGATTCAAAGGTCCTTAATTAGAATATCCTTTATATGAGGGTTCCTTTAATTCCATCCCATTATAGCTCTTAGAATTGTTAGACATATTTTTGTTTCGAAATAGAGATTGGACCATTAAATAGTGTCACCATTACTCTACCAAGATATCCATCAAATTGATAAACCCTGACTTAAAAACCACAAATTCACAACAAAAATTCCCCTATCAGCCCTAGGGCATCAATTCAATGCCAAGTTTCTTGATTTAATAGATGCCTAAATGCAATGAACTTTCTACTTCTCCATAAAACTTGTATTCTCATCTTCTTCTCTCTCAGCTATCTTTTGGGCCAATTTGGGCACATTTACAATCAATTTTGTAGCTTTTGTAGTTGCAGTTTCAGAAGCTCTTTAGTTATTAACCCTCCCCTTAGGTTTGGGCTAATATCAGTAACATAGGGCATGGTCCAACCTAAAATTAGGAAGTAATAAAGTTAGGAAAAATATTTAACTCATTTTATAAAAAGGGGCCTGGTCTAGATGAAACAATGAGACATAAGTCATTCTAATACCCACTCCAAAAAGGTAACAACCGAATATATCTCACCCAAGGTTTTACATGCAACATTAGGATTTTTATGAAAGCCAAGGTAAAACCAAACCTTAGGTTCCTCCCAAAAAATGTAACAAGCCAAGACAAGGGAAAAACATAAATGAAATTCAAAGAACAAGATTTGAAACTCCAAAAAATCCACCATGATGCACACCAATCCACCAAGTTACAGTTCCAAGATAGTGGGTGGATTCGTGGATGTCATTTCTATATAGCCCTCAAAACCTTACATAGGCACAATAGGGAAGTCCTTGTATTTGATTGTTTTCTCCCACACAACAGGAATTGAGAACTTCAAAACAAATTCAAATGAAAGGGAACACATATATTTATCTACACCAATGATCTTAGAGCATTTCAAGCTTGTATGGATGCATACAACACAAAATAACTTCAGAAAAAATATAAAAACAAATAAAATTGTTTTGAAAAATGTGGTATCTGATATAAAATTTTGGTATCAACTCCTCCAATAATTGCAATGGGATGGGAATACAATATGATAGAAGTGGGATAAAAAAACTCATGTTTTGAAGCATCAAACTAATGTGCAAAGATGAAAGAAAGTGCTAACCCCTTAAACTAATTTTTTTTTTTTTTCTTTAAGTTTGTTGGGTAGCCAATTATTTTAAGCTATCAAATCCTACCATCATACATAATGAAAATGTTGTTGCTTCACATGACTATGAGCACTAAATTTCACTATTTGAAGATGTCGAAACCTTGTTATAGATAATTAGAACATTGATGCGACCACTCATCCTACCTTAAAACATACCAAAAGTCTCCTAGCAATTAGACATAGGAAGATATAAGATGACTTAAACAATTTTTATTTCCAAAGCATAAACTTATGATGAATTTACCACGCCTAGTACACACTCCCTCCTCGTTAACCACTTAGACATATGGAAATTAAATTTAAATTTTCTGCTATTTTTAGTCATGTAGGTGTCCAATAAACCACTTTGTAGTGTTTCCCTTCAAGTTTAATTACTTGAATGAAGAGAAAAATTCCTTTCATTACAATTTAAGAATACATTTGATGCCTTGGTTGTGTAATTAGTAGACCATATTCATATTTAACACTTGTTACAAATTTTGGGAGTTAAAACGTTAAGTAGATTTCATTTGTGATGGATGCATGTGGATGGTAGTAATAATAACTTGGAATATATCAAGACTTGATTACCTTATAACCTATCAAATTCTAGCGATGAAATGATAGATTAATCATAATGTCACCATCAGATCACATCACCATGGAAGAACTTCATCCAACATACTTATGAGTGCAGGTACCACCAAATAGGTATTTGTCAAATTTTTCTTCCTCGAGCAAGGGAAATTTAGGAAGAGAAGAGGAAAGCAAGACATGTAGTAAGTCTAAAAGAGGGAGATCAACTAGACATGAAAATATTAGAAGAAAAATTTGTAAATGCATGGAATTTTTTCTTGTTGAAGGGGGGTCATGTTCTTATGATGATGAGAGAATAGGTGACATAGGGGTCAACAAGAGGATATATCACATAGAACCATCATCATTATATGGTTTGGGCCTATTTTGCATGGACGACATAAAGGTATGTTACGACAAAGTTACTGAGTTGATGGAGTATGTCGGACCCTGCTGCACTTACAAAGATCGGATGCAGCTGGTTTGATATACATGAAGTATGCGTAGGTATGCACTATCAACAAATTATATACACTTAAAAGATAATGATTAAAATAAAGGAGTGGCTACGTACATTGATGGGAGGCCAAAAGCATAAGGGAATACTGCAAATTCTATAAATATTACATGACCTGGGTCAAAAAATAAGCAACCCAATTGTATATTTGAGGTGCGAGAGGGAAACCATTTATTTGTATGTGCGATAAGATCAATAACTAGAGGGGAACAACTATTAATCAATTACAATTTGAATCACTTAGATACAAACACAATTACTATGGGGGTGGTATGTACTATATACCATTTTACCCAACCTCCAATTAATGACTCCAATATACCATTTTATTATTATGTTTTTTTTCCTAAGTCTATTAGTTTCATTTTGGTAATTTTTTTTGGGTATGTGCAGGATCATCATGGAAAAAATAGGCTCTTAAGTGGCAATAAAATTTAAAAAATCAGAGTTACACAACTTGATGTAAAAATTTGAATAAGTCATCTACATTTATTTAAAAAATATGTAAGAATAGAATTTTTAGAAAATTGAATATATTTTCTAAAATACTAGGTTTATTTAAAAAATTAAAAAATCTATTTGGTGTAAATTTGAAATTTCAATGTAGTAGTACTTAAATTTGAGGGAAAAAATAAGAAGTATGTGTCAGTTTGACCACCCTAACCACAATAAATTCATAATATTATTTTATAATATCCTAGATATAAGTAGAGGAATCATGTCCTGATGTGATGCATTTAAAAAATATAAAAACTCCTATTGACCACCTTAACCTGGTCAAAAATTCATGAAATTCAATTTTTTTTTTTTAATCCTATAATATGTGAAGCATAGAATGCGACACATGTTTCGGATTCAAAAAATGTGACACCATTTGAAAGCTATAGATGTTTTTCAATGAACCTGTCAATCAAGACTTTAGTCGTAATTCAAATAGAAAATGAATAATAATTATTTATTAAATTCAAGGTAAAGTATAATTTATATTGGTGGAAAGCTGAGAATTTCATTTAAAAACCCTCTTCATTTCATCAATTTTGGATAAAAAAAAATTCATCAGCCACATGGGCCATCATATCACTTACATATCGCCACTTTATGGCCCATCATGATCTTGCACATACCCTTTTATATTTATTTTTTGTCACAATAGGACATTGATCATATGAGGAAGGATCTGGCTTAGAGTGTAGATCATGGTCCATATTTAGATGCTTCTATCTAATAGGTTATACCTCATTGTAATTGTAAAAATTATATACGAGCAAAATGTTTTCTTATTATTTTTTTTTATGAGTTTATTGGGTTAATTTCGATAATATTTTTAATATTCTTGTTGTAGTTGGATGATCAGGGAATGACACCAACAGTACAGGAGAGCATCCATATGGAGGTGTAGTCACTATTATCCGATGATGACATCGTATTTTCCATAAAGCCGATATGATGAGGAAGGTCCAAAATAAATGCAATGAAGAAATCCTTAAGTTGGTATTCATAGTGCCTCAAATAGATGAGATAAGAGAAAGGGTTAAAATATTGTCTGAGATAGCACAAAACTTGCAAGTAAGATATCATGAGATCTTTAATTATAACATAAGTTTATTCATGGTTTTATATTTTGTACTCTTTTATGTCATGAGCTAAAATATGTTTTTTTTTATAGGATTATCTATGTCCTCATCATGTTATTGGGCATGATCGAGGTACAATAGGTGTTGCGCAGGAAGTAGGGGTCAGTACAAGTGTCAATATTGATCCTCATATGCATACAAAACATCATCCAACCCCATCATCCATGCCTATATTGTCCACTAAAATATCGGAAACATATACCATTCTAACATTCGGTAGTGCATCGTCTGGTAGCAAACACATGCCACTACATGTGTCAGTACCTATGGATACAAAGGCCTCTAGTACTTGTGATGTTTTAGCAACATTTCTTGGATCTTCCCATATTACTAGTACAAGAACATTTCTGGTCACATTTGTGGTGATCGATGATTTTCTTCCCATAAAGATAGAGAAGGTCCTAGGTACTTTAAAATATTTTAATTATTATTATATATAATCCAATTGAAATTTACTTATTGAAATTTTGCAGGAAATGATGTTTTTTATAAACATCTAAGTGATCTTACATTGTAGCTCTTTGGGCCCACCATACGTACACAATGGAATGCCCAAAATCAAGATTTAAAAGATGATCTCATTAACCATTTAGTTGTGTTGTTCAGGGACAAAATATTCAACCAAACCAAGGTCCTTAGGAAATATGGTACCTATCTAAAGTATGTGAGGGACCAATATAGGTCACATTTAGAAAAGAACAAAAAGTGTGAGCACCCCCCTATGATTCTGGAGAGGGAGTGGAAGGAATTGGTGTCGAATGGAAAGGAGAAAGCTGAAAATAAAAAATGAAAGACACCATCAGGCCAAGGTAGGTATGTGATACTATCAACAATTTAATTATATACTAATTAAGTACTCTTTCTTTTTACATAATCTAACGTATTTCAAAATTTTCATAGGTTGCCCAACACAATGAAGGTAACAAAGGAAAGACTAGAAAACAACGAGAAACACAAACTTGGATCTGGTGGCTATAATAAATTAGCCACCTGATTTCTAAGTATCAATAAATGAAATATTGCATCCAAATATTAAATTGTAAACAATGTTGGTTTTATCACACCATAGAAGCAAAATTCATGATAGCATGCAAAAATGTAAGGTTGTGATTTCAGCAGAGTGCCCACAGAAGAGGACCTGGAGATTGCCTTCCACCAACACTATGGAGCCCTGACTGAACACCTAAGAGTCTCGACTAGGAAAAACACAATCTTTCACTACATCCAACACGTAGGTAAATAAACTCAATAAATTTTATTTCAAATTGAATACTTGTGCAATATATTCAATATTATTTTCCACCATAATAACGTGTCTATTTGGTCTACATAGATGAGAAATGATAATGCTGCACATGACATTGGAATGCACCCTAGTGAGGGTGGAGCACAACCTACAGATGAAGGCCATGGTGTGCATCCTAGTACTAGATGTATTCATGTGCTATACAAAATGCAATATGGATTAATACAATTAAACATATTTAATTAAATTTGGTGTATTAATCAATGTAACCTTTCATGTTTAAACTTTAGAGCATGTAGAGTGTGATAAATATGTTGATAATGATCAGGCTAGATAATATCAAGAACATGATGTGGCTCCATCAGGTAAAGAGGACCACTTTAATGTTCTTTTAAACATATTTAATTCCAATTGGTGTATTAATTAATGTAATATTTCATGTTTCAACTCCAGAGCAGGATTTAGAGGGTGGTCAACATGTTGAGCATGAGGCTATAAGATAATATCAGGAACATGATGTGGCCCAATCAGTTAAAGAGAACCACTATGATGTTATTTTAATTAATGAAATACATGTAACAATAATAATAAAACATATCAATTTAACATTTATTTGCTATTGCAGTAGACCCCCCCTTGTAGCGGCATCCATGTTGTGAGTACATGACTAGGAATACATTAAGATCATGAGAAGATATTAGAACAACTGAAGGGGGAACAGATGCTTTTGAAAACGATACTCCACTTCAGCTTCTTTTAGCTGCAAAAAAGAAACAAAAAAAAATGATTGTAATCATATTATGACAACCATATTTTTGATAATATGTAAAAACTGAAAAAATGAATGTTATATATTAATGACTGAATGTGAATATGTTATATGTTAATGAATGGATGTTATATGTTATTAATGCAGGATGAATAAATGAATGCTATATGTTATTAATCAATGAATGAACGATTAATGTTATATGATCGGGTATGGGGAATTGAGAGTGATGTGAAGAGAGGAGGGAAGGGACCAAATGAGCTTCCACCTTAACGTGGTTGGCCCTATTAAGTAGAGAATATTAAACCATTCTCAAAACAAAGAGAAGCTCAATAAGGTAAGTAATGCACTTTTCAATATAAGAAATGCATCATTTGAAGCATAAAATTAATATGCAAAGATGAAAGAAAGTGCTAAATTTTAACTATAAACATTGTGTTGTGTGCGGATTTGGTTTAAAAGTACTATTTTTTAATTTTATTTTAGTGGTCTCTAAAAATTTACTTTTGTGCATAACAAGTTAGTGGAAAATTTGACAGCTCTAAAGGTTTTAGAGGCTCCATTGAGATAGATACATAGATATTTGGATCTTTTTGTTGATAGGAGGCTTCCACTTAACCATGACATTTTGTACCATCTGTAGGTATGCTGAAATATCTCTACTTATATTCACTAAACTTACTATAATAAAATATCTGAAAAAATATTTGTTTAATTATACTTGGATGGATTTTCATGCCCTGTTCCAAAGCACATGTTTTAAAATTGGCAAGAATGATGTTGGCAAGGGTTAAGGAATTTGGCTTTACACCTCCCAATTGCATAGTTTACTTCATTCATCTAGCATATTGCTAATCTGTTTCACAATTTTTGGAATCATATAGTAAAATTTTTCAAATATGGCATTACATATCTTTCTATGAATTTTTGAAAGAAAACATCAAAATGGAGAAGTATTAAAAAAATAATCTGCATAATTTCTAAGAGATTAGGGAATTTTTTTGCAGAGTTATCTTGAATGTATTTAAGACAAAAGTAACTTATAGAGATTAAAGCAGAATATCGGTAGTCCAAAATCACCAGTCAACACATCTTAGTACTATCTCAATTCAAGAGAACTAGGTCCACTATCCATTAGCCAGTAAAACAAATGAAATAAATTCATGAATCTATTTTGTTCTAATAGATCTCTCTCTCTCCCCTAAACCCTAAACCCTTAAAATCTCTACCCTCTACCCTCTATCTCTCTCTCAAGACTCGACCTCCTACCCCCTCTCCCTCTCTTAGGTCTCTCTTTCTCACACACTCACTCACTCCCTCTATCTCTCTCCCCTCTACCCTAAACTCTTAACCCTTAACCCTTAAACCCTAAACCATTAAACCCTCTACCCTCCACCCTTAACCCTCCCTCCCTCTGTCTATCTCCCACTCCATCCCTCTTTCTCTCTTTCAAGTCTCTCCATCCCACCCCCTCTCCCTCTCTTAGGTCTCTCTCTCACTCACTCAATCCATCTATCTCTCTCCCATATCCCTTAAACCCTATACCTTCAAACCAATACCCTAAACCATCAACCCTATACATTTAATTCTCAACCATCTACTCTATACATTGGATCTTCAATCCTCATCTATCTTTTTCCCTCCCTCCTCTTCTCCCCTAATCTCTATCTCACCTCTCCCTCCATCTCTCCCTCCATACATCCCACCATCTCTTCCCTAATACCTCAAACCTATACCCTCAACCCTTAGAACCTTAAACACACAACCCTATACCCTAAACCCTCATCCCTCAATCCTTAAATCCTAAACCCTTGAACCCTCTACCGTCTACCCAAAAAACCTCAACCGTAATCGCTCAACACTCAAACCATTAAACCCAATTAAAATATCTACCATAATCCCTCTCTTAGGTATGTCACTCACTCACTCCCTCTATCTCTCTTCCATTCCCTCTCTCTCCCACTCCCTCTCTCTCACTCTCCCCCACTCTTTCTTTCTCCCTTTCTCTCTCTCCCTCTCTCAGATATCTCCCTCCCACTCTCTCTCTCTCCCTCTATCTCATGTATCTCCCCCACCCCCTCCATCTCTCTTGAATCCCTCTATCATTTGTACTCCCACTCCCTCTCTATCTCTCTCACTCTTTGTATCTCTCCCATCCCTCTATCTCTCACTCCCTCTCTCTCCTACTCTCTTAGGTATGTCCTTCCCACCCTTCTCTCCCACTTTTTCTCCCTCTCCTTCTCTCTTGGGTGTCTCCCTCCCTCTCTCTTACTCTCTCTATGTCTCTATGGGCTAGGGTTTAAGGGATAAGTGTTGAGGGTTGATGGATTAAGCCTCACTTACCTCCCACCCTACTTTCTTAGGTCTCTCCTTCCCACCGCCTCTCTTCCACTTTGACTCCCTCTTGTTCTCTCAGGTCTCTCCCTCCTAGTGCCTCTCTTTTAGGTTTCTCCCTCCCACACCCTCTCCCTCACCCCCTCTCTCTCTCCCACTCCCTCTCTCTCTCTCTCCCTCTATCTCTCTCCCACTTTGTGTCTCTCACTCTCTCTGAAGTCTCTCCTTTTCAGAGGAACATATTTGGCGATCACCAAATGGGTTCTTACCTTGAAACGGTAAAAATAAGGGTTGAACCTATGATTCAGGCCCACATTCTCCTATTTTTGTCTGGTTCAATGCTTTATCCGAGTTAAAAATGCCTTTTTTCTGCATTTGACTTCATATTGTACCAATCTATGCTTGATCAATCACCTTTTAAAGACCAATCTGCATGGTAGATAGTGTAGAAGAAGATATTTTGAAGTTTCTACATCATTTTACATTATCTGAGGTAATATATTCATTTTGGTAAATTGAAATGTTTGTATTTAGTATATTTGTTTGTTTTTGACAATATAAACTAAATTTCCTTAATTATTTTATTAATCATAACAATTGGACTTAGAATTCAACATTGAATTAGATGGGATTTGCATTAAAAAATTCAATTTTTAGATTTGCATAAAAATTTCAATTTTTATGAGTTTCAAGAACAAAAAAAATAAAAATATAACATTTACTTAGCATAAATTTACTTATGAATTCTATTTGCATTGCTTATAGTATTCCATTTCCAATATGGCTAGTGGAATTCACTGTATTTCATTCTTTTTCCAACTAATTTGGAAAAAAAATATTTTCATCTAATTTGGAAAACCTCATTGCCAAAGAAATAGTGAACAATGATAAGATATAGCATCAAAAAACCTTCTTTGAATCCATATTCTTCATGAATTTGTTGACAATCAAAAAATTGGTTTTGAGAAAATAGACACAAGAGTCTCTAGTTTTCATTTAGGTGGCAGCAATTTATACCCTAGGTTTGTGATTCTCATTGATTTGTTGTATTGAATGGTTTCCACCCATCTCTGCATCATTGTTTTTGTAAAATGCATTACTTACTTTTGTTCTATGTTTGTTTGTGCACATGTAGAATTCAAGGTCATGTCGAGGAAATGATTGAAGCCTCTAACACTAGAAAAATATGTAGTTAAAAATGCAAGGAGAAAGAATCAAAAAATGTAGCTTGTGAAGCAAAGGAAGTGCAGCCCATAGAACCACAAATTCCCGTGCAATCTAAGAGATGTCAAATTGGAAAAACAAAGGGCGCGAATGAGGAAAGTTTGTGGAAGGACAAGAATGGATACAAAAGTTGGGGGCACATCATCAACCATAGGTGAAGCTCAATGCACATCTCTAGTTGAAGAAACATTGGCAACAACATGTGGTTTTCTAGGTACATCGGAAATCACATCTCTAATTGAAGAAACACCATCAAAAAAATTGTGTTTTGAAAGTACATCAGGGTATGTGCAGGATCATGACTGCTCAAAAAGTGGCGATATGTAAGCCATATGATGGCCCATGTGGCTAATGATTTTTTTTACCCAAAATTGATGAAATGAAAAGGGTTTTTAGAGGAGATTGTCAGCTTTCCAACAATATAAATTATGCTAGAATTATGAATAAAGTCCTGATTGATAGGATGATTGAAAAACATCTATAACTTTTAAACAGTATAACATGTTTTGAATCCAAAACATGTGTCAAATTATATGTTTTGCATAATATAGGATTAAAAAAATGAATTTCATGAATTTTTGATCAAGTTAAGGTGGTTAGATAGACAAGCTTTTATATTTTTTAAAAGTTGTAATAAATAATTCATAATTAATAATTTACTTTGAAAAAAATAATAAAAAAATATGCATCACATTGGGACATGTGTCCTCTACTTATATCTAAAATATTATAAAAAAATATTGTCATTTTATTGTGGTTAGGGTGGTCAAACAAACACCTACTTCTTATTTTTACCCTGAAATTTAAATACTACTACATTGAAATTTCAAATTTTCACCAAATAGATTTTTAATAAAAAATAAAGGTCTAGTAGTTTAGAAACTACATTCAATTTGCTACAAATTTTATTTTTTTATTTTTTTGAAAAAATAAAGATACCTTATTCAAATTTTTATGTCAAGTTATCTAACTTTGATTTATTGTCTTTTTATTACCACTTAAGGGCCTATTTTTTCCATGATGATCCTGCACATACCCATCATCAAACACATCTCTATTTGAAGGAACTCCACAAACAACATCTCAAGTTGGAGGTCCAACATTGTTTAAATGTCAATCTCAATTTATGTCATCAATTGCACCTCCAATTGAAGGTACACGATCTATCCCCGATGTTGTTGACCTTCCCAATATTGACACAAATTTACATTTGAGAACTCCTCCTAGATTTTTGCATAGAAAACCTACATTTTTAATTGATATTGATTCCAATATTTTGGAATGGATGCCTAATAAGATTCCAAAATGTACATGTCAGAGATATGCAGAAAGGATATGGAGTTTGTTTTTTGTGAAGCTAAGTGAGGGTGGAAGATGCCAACTATTTGTTGAAATGATGAGGCAACTCAAATTTATGCCCACCATGAAGGCTCTTGGGCTAAATTTTTTGAATGAATCAAGTGAAAATTCCGTTCTAAAGAACTTGATGAATGCATAGGAGAGCATGGGTTCCACCTCATGTATGAAGGATAGTTGTGCCACAAGACGTGTGATGACAAAAACATTGTTAAGTAGTCAAACAAGGAACAAGGTGAAACTTACTCCAAAATGTGCTCATTCCTCCTCCAATAGCATGTTGAAAAGTGGCACCTTGTCATTGGTTCATGTTTAGTCCCACATTCCTCTCATCTCTCCAGTTTTCAAATCTTCAACCTCTAAATACAAGGCACTTCTACTCCAAATCCATCCACAATCTGAGTATTTGTACTATAGGCATTTTGAGTTCATCTTACATCTTAATCTCCATCACTTTCATTTTACATCATAATATTTTGAAGGTTGTCAAGGAGGTGGGAAAGGGCATCCTTTTCACATCACAGGTGCATCACTTCCATTATGAGATAGGTATGAACATGTTTTTGTAATGTTTTCATTTAGTTGCTTTATTTTTTGTAGTTTTGTTAGCATTATCAACCATGTTTAGATATTTCATTGGACCATTTAGTTTTCTTTGTTTAAATTCGCATAAATGATAATATTTGTCAATTTTTTTAACATGTGCAAATTATTTTCTTACAAAATGTAATTGCAAAATAATGTAAAATGGCAAGCAAAAGGACCAAATTTGAGATATAATTTTGATTCATTTTTCTTATGTAAATGACTCATCATGAAATTTTATGTAAATACCATGCAAAATAAATGAAATTTTTTAATCTTCCAGATTTTAAAGAATGTAAAAATGTAAACCTAAAACCCTGAATGAGATACAAATCAATGAAAGAGGAAAAATCTAACTCATATGCAAATCAATCTAATGGAATGCAAATCCTAGATCTAGGGTTGAAAATGGACTCAAAAATTAGTAATCTATGATGCTCAAAAATTGGGTTCATTAAAATGAAACAAAGAAAAATAGGTTTTGGTGGTGCCAAAATGTGGAATTGATAACAAAGTGGGGATGAGGGACCTATTTTCCTTTATTTCATTAGGGAATGAGATCCCCACAAATGATTGAATAAAAACCCTTAGGTGAATCAATTCAATGTGAGAATATATAGATTTCCTAATGCTTGAAGGATGGGGGTCAAGGTCAAACAAATTTTTTGAGAGAAAAGATAAAAATTGCAAATCAACTTCAAAATGCAATTTAACACTTGAAACGATAATATTAAACTCAATATTAGAAAAATTGGAAAGAAAATTGCAAATGAAAGAAGGGTAGAGATGTGTTTATCAGTCACCAAAAGGAATTTTATGAAGATTGACTATGAATCATTGACTCATGGATGAATGGGTCTTTTGTTAAGGTATTCTTGCAACTTTTGGGAGCTTGTGATGTTCACTTGTAGCTTCTAATTTATTTAGGTTTCAATGTCAAAAATTCAGAAATCAAATCTATAGGTTAGATTTCATGATTTGATGACAACTTTGACAACTTCTCCAATGTTGCACTTCAAAAAGGTCCTCAATTCTTCTTAGACCTAAATCTACAATCAGATACACAAGAGAGAATTTTTTTTTTTTTTTGGTGAACGGAGGTTTGTCTTGGTCAAACTCCATTTTGGTAATAAAACTTTGAATTGAAATAATGAAATGAAAGAGGGAATGAAGAATGAAAAAATAATGTTTTACCACTCAAAAAACCATTGAATGAAACCTTCATAATGGAGATCTTGGAAGGTCTGCAACTTTCATGAAATGGCTAAATTTGATGTGGATCTTGACACTTGAAATTATTTTTAAATGCTTGACTTTATCTCTAAACCCAAATCATAGTGTGAGCTCCAAAAACATGCATGATGCAATAATAATTTGACATGATGAATAGCTCTTGAATAATAAATTAAATATTTGATATATATTCTCTTAAATTCATTTAGTTTCTCTTAAAATTCTTGAAGAATGCTCATAAAATTTCTAGGTGAAACTTAGTGAAATAAACTTCTATTTATAGGTACATGTATCCTTAATTTCTAAAACTTCAAATATCATAAGACGACATTGAAAAATAAATTTGGAGATGTTAAAATACTACCAAAAATATGATTTAAATTTAGCTCCAAAGGTCTAGGGAGAACCCATTCACCCATGAGAGAATGGATCCCAAGTCCCTATTCCTAGGACACACTTTGCTCAAGGTAAAGTGTTAAATCTATTGGAATTAATTATTGTTGGGTTTCCTCTTCAAAAAATATAATTTAATAACCTTGTAAATTAATAAAAGGGTTTATTAAGGCCTAATTAAGCTCAATTTAACTAAGAGGGCAAAAAAAAGTGAAAATGTAAAGTGATACATTTTTCAACACTAAATTAAGGCATTATTAAGTCAATTTTAATAAGGAGGGCCCAAACAAGTGAGAAAATGTAAAAGGGATAAATTTTCTACACTACATCTTCAAAAAGTGAGAAGATAAGGAGAAGATAAGAAAGAACCCCCCAAGGATGATGTAGGTTCTAATGTAGACCACATGCCAACAAGAGCTTGTAGATGAACAAATTTGATCTTAGTAAAGGGTTTGGTAAAGATACTAGCAACCTACTCTAAAGATTGGAAAAATACTAATTTGATGATATGTCCATGAATCAACTCTCAAATATAATGCATATGAATCTCTATCTATTTATTTAGTTGATTTTGAGCCAACTTCGTACATATTTGGAAGGTTCTCTAGTTGTTGAAATTGTAGGAACATAAAATATACATGTACCTAATCAAAAATCCCTAATTTGATTTTATCCTTAATTATCCTTCTTCAGGCCATGATAATCAAATAATCATTATCTGGTTAAAATTCATCATCTTTCCTCTTTTAATTAAATCAATCTTTATTAGATAAATCAACTTTATTTAATTAAATCACATACTTATATGTAATTAAATAAATCAATTTTATTTAATTAATCTCCTAAAGCTCCTTCATTTAATTAAATAAAACCAAATATTTAAGTTGAATGTCACAATCAACTAACCTTCGAAAAAATTAATCAAATAATGATTAAAACTAATTGTAATCCATGTCACATCCTCTATATAATCCCACTTGCACAATAAATCAGTCATTTTGATTTATTAGATCTCTATTTTCCCTCATCGGGCATATTCCCAAGGAAGGGTATGTGCAGGATCATCATGGAAAAAATAGGCCCTTAAGTGGCAATAAAAAGACAGAAAATCAAAGTTAGAAAACTTGACATAAAAATTTGAATAAGTTATCTATATTATTTCAGAAAAAACGTAAAAGTAGAATCTGTAGAAAATTGAATGTATTTTCTAAACTACTAGACCTTTATTTTTTTTTTTAAATCTATTTGGTCAAAATTTGAAATTTCAATGCAGTAGTATTGAAATTTCAGGGTAAAAATAAGAAGTAGGTTTCTGTCTGACCACCCTAACCACAATAAAATGATAATATATTTTTATAAGATTTTAGAGATTAAGTAGAGGACTCATGTCCTGATGTGATGCATATTTGTTTATAATTTTTTTCCAAGTAAATTATTCATTATGAATTTTTTCTTACAACTTTTAAAAAATATAAAATCTCGTCTGTATAACCACCTTAACTTGGTCAAAAATTCATGAAATTCAATTTTTTTTTTCTAATCCTATAATATGTGAAGCATAGAATGTGACACATGTTTTGGATTCAAAATATGTGATACCATTTGAAAGTTACAGATTTTTTTCAATCAGCCTATCAATCAGGAATTTATTCATAATTCTAATAGAAAATGAATAATAATAATTTATTAAATTCAAAGTAAAGAATAATTTATATTAGTGGAAAGTTGAGAATATCCTCTAAAAACCTTTTTCATTTCATCATTTTTGGGTAAAAAAAAAGTCGTCAGCCACATGAGCCATCATATGGCCTACATATCGCCACTTTTCAAAACATGTGATACCATTTGAAAGTTATTGTTATTTTTCAAATTTCAAACTCACCTAATAAACATTTATCATGTACAATGACCAAAATTTGTTCACCCTTCATCCTCTCACATCTTGACAAGTGACATGTGGCCATTGGTTGAGGATTAATCCAACATTCATCCACTTTGCCTCTTCTTTTCTCAATCTCATCTATAAATTCAAAGATTTTCTTCTCCATTTATCATCCAAAATTTGAGCATTCTTATTATAGTCATTTGGAGATCATTATGTTGCATGTTTTGTTTATCATCATCTTGAGCCTTATCAAGGATTGGGAAAGGGCTCCTATACATACAAAATATGCACAAATCTACTATGGGATAGGTACGAATATTGTTTGAATGTGCTGTCAAGATTGCTTCTTTGGTCTTTGAGAATTTTGTTTAGCATATTAGACATGATTCATTATCTCATAGAGATGTTGTTTTCATTGTGTTAAATAACTAACCATGCTAAGACTATGTTGGATTTTTCAAGAAATTTGAATATTTCACCATCTACAAACATCGATGAACATAGGCTGTGTGAAAGGAATACCAAAATCAGAAGTAATGTATTAAAGGCATACAACTTTAGTAGCTAAGTTAATATGCCCTTTGAATGCTTCATTTCTAGAGGACATATCAATAGAATTTTTCTTCTTTCTAGACCAAATGATAGGACCTAAACCAATTGATAAAATTTATCCTAAATTGGACTCATGATGCTTAGTGTCACCAACCCGATTTGAATCTATAAAGCCAACCAAGTCAACTGATGAACCAAATATTTAATGAATCCCAAATGTAATAGTACCATGAAGGTAATGAAGGATCCTCTTAGATGATTTCTAATGTAGCTCATGAGGTTCTTGCATAAATCTTGGATCCATACCTACTACACAAACAATATCTATCTTTGTATAAGTCAATTATATAAGACTACCAACAAGTTTTTGATACAATATAATATCAAGCAATGATGTATAAGAAATTTGAAGCTTGACTATAGATAAAAAGGGAGTTGTAAATAGTTTCCAAGTAGTCATGTGAAACCATGCATGAGTGATCCCTGAAGTAGATTATTAAATCTCAATGCTGAGGAAGTAGTGCAATAAACCCAATTTTTTCATGTCAAATCTTTCTTGAATTGATTTTTTTACTACTACAATGGTAGATTAAGTACTCCCAATAATCAAAAGATCATAAAAATATAGAATGAGTATAAAAATGAATCATCCTACCATAATATATACACATTGGCATTTGAATGAAAACTACTAAAACCTAAGGATATAAGGTAGGAATCCCTCTTGGCATACCAATCCCTAGGAGCTTGTTTGAGGCCATAGGGAGATTTTCCATGTCTAAAAACTAAGGATAAATATTGAAAAAATCTTGGTGGTTGTTCCATGTAGACTTTTTCCTCAAGGTCTCTATGAAGAAAAAACTCTTCATATCCATCTAATGTATATCCCATCCATGTGTTGTAGATATAGCTAATGTGAGTCAAGTGGAACTCATTGTAACAATTTGTGTAAAGGTTTATGTATAGTCAACTCCAATAACTTGTGAAAACCTTTGGAAAAAAACCATGCTTTGTTTTTATCAACCGACCCATATGCTTCAAATTTAGGTCAATATATCCACCTACATTTAATTTTTTTCCTTCCCTTAAGAAGTGAAGTCAAATATGAAGTGTGATTTCTAATCAAGGATCCATATTCCTTATTAATAGAAATATCCCACTATGTTATTCCTTATGCCTTTCATAATTTTTGTGTATTAGAAGTTGAAGCAAAGAAGGCATGTGCCCCCTAAAAATAAACCTATTTATTTGTCATCTACTAGATCATGTACAAGCTTATATCTACTTTTTGTAGAGTTTGGGATGTGGGTGAGTTTGGTGTGTAAATATCAACTTCAAATGAAATTCCTAAACTGAATGAAGATGAACCATCACTGAACTATTTTCATTGTGAGAATTGGTAGAAGAAGAAGATACTACACTAGGAATTTTCTGAAAAACATTATCTGAATCATTAGTACTATAATTAGGGGGTAGTAAGACCAGAATATGTTGAGATATGTCAAGTATTGTTTCAAGAGATGTTTCCTGAAACTAAACACTTCTAGATTAATGTAAAAATTATGTGTGGTAGGGTGGAGTAGGTGATAGCCTTTTACACCATCTTGATATCCAAAAAATATGCAAGGTTCAAATTATGGGTCCATAGCCTTATGATTTTCTTTTATAATGTGTGTCATAGCATGAGAGCCAAAAACTCTAAAATGATCAGTTACTAGTTTCCATCAATTCCAAGCTTCAAAGGGAGTGATACCCTTCAAGTCTTTATGTGGAAACCTATTTTGAATGTAACATACATAGTTAGTTGCTTCTACATAATATGATGGTGTGAGGCCCTTAGAGTGAATCAGACATATGTAGGAGCTCAAACTGTGTCTCCAGATTCTACATTTTTTCCTCTTTGACCCTTCCATCACCTTCACACGTCTTTTCTAAAGCATCGTATACTTCCTTTGTAGTCTTCAAATTCTGACCTTTAATCAGCTTGGAATGTACAAAACTATTCTCCAAAATTTACATTTCCTAAAGATTGTTTGCTTCATGTCCCTTGATCTCATCAGATGTACTTGAACCATTAATATGAGGTGTGTAAGGATTTTTGTAAGATTTATCCACATCATATAGACACAATACTCCATATATTCTTCCATCAATATTTTCCAAATAGCATAATTACTTCCATCAAACCTCGGATAATCATGAGTAACTTTGCTAGCCATCTCCGACCTTCCTTAAGTGGTTAAGATCTTCTCCAAGGAACCAAGATCTAATACCAATTATTGAACAAGACAACTAAGAGGGGGGTTGAATTATTGGTAAAAAATTTAAACCCTTAAAGCATTCACCAGAACTAATCCTTAACAATGCTTAAATGATTAAACATTAAGTGTAAATGCAGAAATTGAAAATCATCACACATACACAACAACAATAGATTTATTTGGAAAATCCAATAAGGGAAAAAACATGGTGAGGATTAACTCACACTGTAGAGTATATTAAAAAATGATTACAAAAGTCTCACTGCCTATGAAATAAGGCTCACATCCAAAACAAAGACACTATTTAGATAAGAACTTTCTCTCCAATAGGGCTAACAACCTAGATGGCCCATTTCCACATAGATACAAAGAGGTTAGAAGAGATATGTTATAGAGATGATAATATCAATGCAAAAAAAATTTCCACTAAAATTTTCTCAACCACTTGTAGAAATTCATGAATTATAGAGTACACCTTTAGCTCAATACATAAAAAAAAATCTATATTTAGACTTTTCATTGATCTTCCACACTCACATCATACACACCCATTGATTCACATCTATATGCTCTATTTCTTTGCACTTATCTCTCTTGTATTTCTTTACCACTAACTCATCTTGTATTTATACCATCTTCAATTCTGAAACATATCCATCAATAAATTCAAATTAAATCAACTGAAGAACATCATAGGGTGGAATTAGAATGAGGGTGACCCAAATAATTCAAACATGTTTCATCAACCTCAAAGATAGTGTTCAACACAAGGTCGACCAAACCAATCTAAAAAACAAAGAAAAATTTAGCATGATCCTTCCAGATACAAAAAAAATCAACATGATCATATCAACTTACCTCTAGAACTGCAATTCATAAGACTTTATCAAAGGGAAATCTAGACCAACAAAATTTCACTCGAACCTCGGCCAGAACTACAGAGAACCATAGTTCACAACTAGTGAACATAAATCACACTGTACGAAAAATCAAAATCCAAAAACATAGATATAAAATCTTCTAAACACCATGATCAACATATCTGAACCACAAAAACATAGGAACAAATCCCATAGAAAAACCCAATGCAACCACTGGACACCTACAACCTTTTGTCAGTACAAGTTTCTCAATATCATCAACATAAACAACCAATAACTTCTATCTATGATATTAATGACAACGACCAATTGATAACCAATTGCCCAGTTGACATTAATGAAAACACCTTCATTCTTTTCATTCTTGTATCAAAATTTACACAAATCATGTAGTTAGTGGTGGGTGAAATTTTATTTTCAAACCTTATGGGATGTGGTTATTCATCATCCCAACAATGACGTAGATCTTTTCACCTTGTTTATCTCTTGACCTATTTCCCCCACCTTTTTTATTTAACAACTTCAAATTGAATCATTGGGGCATGCAATCTATTTTAGTAAACAACACTAAACTAGTCAATGCTTAGGGAATCCATGGTGCACATACAATCAAAATTTATGCTCAAACATGTGTTTTCTTGGAAAACCACATGGTCGAGTTATACTCATAAGAAAATTCCATTTTAATATGTGTAATGTAGTTCACTTGGTTATTTTTTATGGTCATTCCTCAATCAAATTTGTCAAATGTGTAGCTAACTATCGAATTATCCAAAATCTAATTTTTACGTAATTTTTATTACATGCTTCTTTTTCTCATGGTTCTCATGGGATTTAATTGAAATGGAATAGTAAATCAGATGGACCATGCTAATATTAGCACTATTTTTTTCATTAAAGAGTAACAAAAAGTTTTGTATGTGTTATATAATAGATTAATTTATATTCAACAATAATATGGACGACTCAATTGTAAGATGACATATAAGTTGCATAATAGTATAATGATAGAGAATTTTATAACCACCTTATCTTATAATATTTTAATTTTAGTTATAAAATAATGTTTTTAATTGCAATTTTCAATTCTTTATTTTGAGGTCATATGGTGTATTTATTGGAATTTTGACACACAATGTTCACCTTAAGGGATTTTCCCCTAACCATTAAATTTCTTTAAAAAAGTAAAAAAATATATATGGAGATGGATGATGGTAGATCTTATCAAAAACTAAAGAGAAGAACATAAGGAGTGGTCAAGTTGTACTACTAGAGACATCACCTCATAGGTCTCTTAGTTCCTTGATTGGTAATATATTGATGATGCCATTAGCTTCTCACTAGAAACATACAAGGGAAAAATTTCCCAATTGATCAATCAAAGATAGGGACTCATTTAATAGTATTAAGATATGAAGTAGGGTAGGAACTTATAGAACCTATTAATGAGTTTTTTTGAATTTTTCATTATTAACTAAGTTTCTAAAATCATGAGGACCTTCTTAGGTCTTCCACTACGCATTATAATATTATTTTGCTAGTGTTGTCAAAATATGTTTGAACCATGACCATGGAGATTATTAGATGGCATCAATCGTCTCTCTATTATCCTTTTAAACCCTCTTATTAGAAAACTAAATTCAAAATATAAAAGAGTAACTAAAATTTGTATGTCTCCTATTATTATATAACTTCTTATAAGGTTAAATATTGTCTACTTTCTAATCTTCACCTCACACTTCTACACTCATTTTGGTGTACATCCCTATAAACATGTTTAAGAATCATTTTACCTATTTATTGGCTTAAACTTGCTATTGATATATTTTTTTTGCTCTTCAAAGCTCTCTTAGAAATCATCAACCTATCTTAGAATTTTTACTATGCTTTAACTAATGAAGTGAGTGGAACGAGTTACAAAGGTTGTATAAATATAAGAAAAAAACATTTAAGGTAAGAAAAGAACCTAATGTTGTAATAATGAATAAATCATTATGGTTCAATATGTGTGTTTAGGAAGTTCTTTTATTTCACATTTTAATTTTGGTTAAATTTTGAGTTGTTTCGAGTAAATTTTTATAATATAATTATAATGATTGTATATTTTTAGTTCTATTTCAATCTTAGTATCTTGAGAATATTTTTCTTTGCCTCCATTAAATTCAAATATTGAAAAACATGAAATGTGAAAATGGGTTCCTGGGGACAAGAAAACTTCCCCACCAAGTTACGCTATGAAGTGTATCAATAAGACCAGTCATCTTATTCGACTTTGATAAAAGTTCACATTGACATTTTCCAGCAAATAAGATCAACATTTTGGAAGAAAGGGTAAAATTTTGTATGCCAATCTTCACTAGGTCCCAAATACAGAGACTCTTAGATCAATAAATTTTAAAATCACAAGCAATGGCAGAGGAAAATCCTTGGAAAAATCTGAACCAAAATGATAAGAACAAAATAACTCTAGAGGATATCCAATCAGCTCAACAAGATCCCAAGTTCCATATATTTATGGAAAATATTCTAGAACAAGATATGGAGAAGTATCTTTTGATGTTGGCTAAATCAGGTGCCAAACTTCCCAAGGACTTCGACGTGAACCATTTGAAGGAAACACCTAGCACAAGTGAGACTAAAATTTTGCAACCTACACAAATGATAGATCCACTTGTCACTTTAACATCTCAAATGCAACAGTTACAATAAAAATACAAGATATGACGAAAGGGACTACCAAAAGATATTTGATACAGGACATTTGTCCTTATCCTTTCGACACAACGGTCGACTTGATACCTCTTCGTAGACACTATGAGATCCCAAAATACGATAAGTATAATGGAAGAATGGATCCAATTGATCACATCAGAGAATTTAAAATAATGAGTCTTGAATTTTCCCAAAAGGAAAATTACTTAATGAGACTATTCCCAAGGAATTTGGGAGGATCATGCATGGAGTGGTTTTCGAAGTTAAAACCCGGTATTAGAACTTTTGAGGAACTCGTCAACAAATTTATCTCTTAATACTCCTTCAACATCCAACACGATGTTACAATCAAGGATCTTTACAATCTAAAACAAAACAAGGGAGAAACATTCCTGTCTTTTCTCCAATGATGGTGACACCTATTCGCCAGATATCCTAGATCAGTTCCAATGGAAGAAAAGATGGAGTTGTTTATTGAAAAATTAATGGAGGAAATGAGTTATAGACTGGAATTACAATGTCCTCCCATGTTCAAGAAATTCATCGAAAACGGTCTCAAAATTGAGGAAGCATTAGTCAAAAGAGGAGTTATCAAACATTTCAACGATAAAAAAAACAACACAAGTAACTCCTCAAATCAATACTCAAGCAGTGATAAGCCGAAATTTTTGGCAAAAGAATCACAACACAACTATCAATGAAACAACAATTGATTCCCCAAATGTCAAACCAATTTTTAACTTGACAGCATCTACATCAAAGAATCAAAACAATGATCAACTTGTTAGGTCAAATATCATACAAAACAACGAGATCGTAAAGATGCAACCATAGTAGAAACCATAAAATCGGTGAAGGTTCACACCTTTAGGCCAAATGATAGAATCAACAGTGAAAGAACTCATTGCTAGTGGCCTTATCACTGCACGGGAAGCCCGATTCTAGGATCCTAAGGTCAAACCACCATGGTGGAATGACACTGATTATTACAACTTCCATAATAACAAAGGTCACAAAGCTAATGATTGTATGGAGTTGAAACATGCGATACAAGATTTGATTGATAACAATAAAGCATATGTGGAAACACCACAAAACAACAACAATCACTCGACTTTCAAAGACCCTTTCCCAAACTATGAAAAAGGAGCATCATCATCTTCAAACAACAAAGGGAAGAATATCAACCATTTCTTTGACACCACCATTCTTTTCCTATCTGGAATAGAGAGTGATCACATAGTTGGTCACAACATTGACAGACCCAAAATGAACAACACTACTCCATTGGACTTGCTCCCAAACGTATAAAACTCTAATAATCAAATCAATGTCTTAAAAATTAGAGACCGTCAAGAGCATCAACCAGTAAATGTAATGAGTAGGGGGCAAGCCAAGGTCTTGTTCAACTGAATTGGGTTTACACACGCCATTCCACCTCCATCTCACTATAACATCTTTGATCAACTACAAAACATTCCTGCTTAGATATCGATCTAGAACTCCTTAAAATATCACCATCACATAAGGATGTTCTCAAACAAGCTTTAGTTGCCACTATGGTACCAAAGAATCTAGATTTCTATGAGTTTCAAGCTATGGTGGGACATTTGACTACCCCACATTGTCTATCATTCTCCGAACAAGATGATATCTCGCTAAACCAACCCCATAATACTGCACTCCATATTGAAGCCTTAATCCACAATCACCATGTCAAGAGAGTCTTAATAGATGAGGGAGCTGGTCTAAAAATTTGCACTCTCAAGTTAATTCATGCACTAGGATATTTAGATGATGCTATTGATTCTCACAAAAAAATGACTATCAAAGCATATCATGAAGAAGACAGATTGTCTAAAGGCTTGATTGTGATACCCATCCAAGTGGGGCCCATGATGAAACATATCGCATGTCAAGTATTGTAGAAAGAATTAACATACAACATTCTCTTAGGCCGACCATGGATCCATGAAATGCAAGTTGTGTCTTTGACATATCATTAAAGTTTGAAGTTCCCAATAAATGGATGAGAGGTGACTATATCTATTGATTAAAGTCATCCTCAACATTGTGACACCCTTAGGATCTCTCAAGATACCTTCATACCACACAATAGGTAAGCATCATCATCCAAAGATGAACAACGTCCAAGCATCACTACTAAACGGGTAGAGAAGAAGGGTAAAGAAAAAGAGACAAGTCTTGTTGAAATTCGATCAACAGATAAACCAGATCAACAAACTTCTTTATCACACAAGTTCCACGAGAAAGTCTAACTAAAGGAAAAAGGAATGGGGACATATTCTATGGAGAAATCACTTAACCTATCATAGTTAATGCCATCTCCTAGAACATATGGCCAACCATCTATGATCAAGTCTCAAACATCATTACCAGTTACAGCTCTAAACAAAATGTTTGTCAAAAAGGGTACAATAGAGGATGAAACAAGCAACAAAGGAATCATGGATTGGCTATACAAAGATGAGGAACCCTCTACATCAGATATCAATATCAAAAATGTCACCATCAACACCGATAAATATGGAAAAGGAAAAGCTATTTTAGAAAAAAAATGGGGTATGAAGAACAAGGACCTATTGGATTAAGAAATGATGGAATAAAAGAGCCTATTACACCCCTCACTCTCCACAAAAAAGACAATCTAGGACTAGGATACTTTATAGAAGAGAAGTAGGAGCTAACAAAGACAACTGTAGAAAATATTCTTCAATTTAGAGATAGTTCTAAAATAGAATCAAATGAATATGAGTGGGCATTGTAATCTGATATATTTTTCATTGATATTCTAGCTGATGTGATACAAAAATATGCACCAACGTGTGAGGAGGGCCAAGGTTCTTGGTCTAGACCACTCGTGGAAGGTTCACTAGATATCGATGATTTGAGTGGACTAGGCAATCTAGAAGAAAGTACCATCATGGACCTCGATATTCCAATAAATGATTATGACGAAATGGCTTTCCACACCCTTACATCCATTGCCTTGCAAGAATCTAATAACCAAATTCCATCAATCCATCCTAAACTCATTGACTAGGAAGCTATTGAATCTTTGAATATACCG
This sequence comes from Sequoiadendron giganteum, assembly GCA_007115665.2. NCBI lineage: Eukaryota > Viridiplantae > Streptophyta > Pinopsida > Cupressales > Cupressaceae > Sequoiadendron > Sequoiadendron giganteum. Next base: position 845,188,758 of record CM021101.1, on the reverse strand, counting down.
ATATTTACAAATGATGATGCCATCATAAACTTCCTATGTCATACTAATCTTGGTAAAAATTCTATCTATAATACTCATAACATCATGACTCAGAAGGAGGGTGTCAAATATTCTAGTTGCAAAAATAACAACAGGGAAAATATATCTAATTGTGAAAACCATTCTATGGCAGCATTAGATTAGGAAAAAGTAAAAATAAAGAACGCATCTAACAGTGAATTATTTTTTGAGGCACTAAAGGATGGAAGATTTGACACTCTTCCAGAACACTATCATGAAAGATCATCATTCCAAGTAGAACTGACATAGTCTATGAATATTGGCACTGAAGACAAGGCAAAAATCCTACATCTCACAGAATCCATGATAGAACAAGAAAGACCGGAGTTCATCAATTTTTTTAAAGAAAGAAGAATCAACTTCGCTTGGTCATATTCTGATATGCCAAGCTTAGACTCAAATCTTCTTATCCATCACTTGTCTTCACCCATAGGAATCAAACCTGTCAAGCAAAAATTAAGAAAAATGCATCCTCACATCGCATTGATGGTAAAAACAGAGCTAAAGAAATTATTGGATGCTGAATTCATACGGTCTATAGACTATGCCAAATGGATATCAAACCTTGTACCTATTTCAAAACCAAACAATAGTATCAGAATATGTACACATTTTAGGGACCTAAATAAAGCATGCCCTAATGATGATTTTCCACTACCAAATATCGACATCATTATGGACTTAATAGCTAGGTATGCCATGTTGTCAATCATGGACGGTTTCTCAGGATACAATTGAATAAAAATAGCTTCTGAAGATCAAGAAAAGACATCTTTCACATGCCCATGGGGAACCTTCTACTGGAATGTCATGCCATTTGGTCTAAAGAATGCAGGAGCTACTTATCAAAGAGCAATGACAATAATCTTCCATGATATGATGCACACCTTCATGGAAGATTACGTGGATGAAAACTTGGAAAAATCTACTACTAGGGAAGGACATCTACATATCCAAGACAAAATATTCACACGGATGGAGAAATTCAATGCCAAGTTAAACCCCAAGAAGTGTGTCTTCGAGGTTACATCAACAAAACTGCTAGGGTACATTATCCTAGAAAAAGGCATAGAAGTGGATCTAGCAAAATTCAAAGAAATTATGGAGATGGCACCTCCTAGGAATATAAGTCAGCTTAGATCACTATAGGGAAGGTTCCAATCGATCAGAAGATTCATCTCCCAGCTAGTGGATAAAAATCATCTTTTTAATCATCTATTGCATAAGAATATAGTTTTCAAATGGGATGAGGGGTGTGAAAAAACATTCAATAAAATCAAACAGTATCTATTATAACTACCCATTCTCATGCCACCAATAAAAGGAAGGCCACTCATATTGTACATTGCTACGACAGATATCTCATTCGGGGCACTTTTAGCGCAAGAGGATAATGAAGGAAAAGAACATGCTATCTACTATATCAGCCGGACATTGAATGGATATGAAATCAATTCATATAGAAATATTGCTTGACTATGGTATTTTCTACTCAATAGCTGAGACACTACATGTTAACTCATACAATCAAGTTAATAGCAAAGATCGATCCTTTAAAGTATCTACTCAGTAAAGCTGCCCTAGTAGGTAGACTAGCAAAGTGGGTGATGCTATTAAGTGAATTTGGCATTCAATATGTAGAGAGAAAGGCAATCAAGGGATAGGAAATCGCTCAACAATTAGTGGAGGCTCCTCTACAAGATGATTGACCAATGACAATGGAGTTTCCAGATGTAGATATTCTAATAGTAATGCCCCAACAATGGGTATTATATATTGATAGATAATATACACAGTGAGGATCAAGAGCAGGAATCTTGTTCATCTCTCCACAAGGACACACAATTCCAAAAGCATATAGATTAATGTTCTAGTGTATAAATAATGTGGCATAATATGAAGCATTAATCATTGGGGTCAAAATAGAAATTTAGTGGAAAATCACGGACTTACAGGTATATGGGGATTCTAAGCTAGTTATTTATCAAGTAAATGACGAATATCAAACAAAAGATGAAAATTTGATGCCTTAAAAGAAACAAATAGATAATCTGAAATTGTCCTTTGTCAGTATCAAATTTGATAAAATTCCAAGAGCTCAGAACAAAGTTACAGATGCTATCGCTATAATTGCCTGGGAAGCATGTTTTTTATGAGTTTATGGTAGAGCAAGTATCATGTCCTTCCCATAATATTCCAGAATCCACTACCATCTACCATATCGAAACCACAAAAGCCTCCATATATGACATAATTAATGCCTACCTAAAAAATGATGTTCTTCCTCCTGACCTATCTAGGAAACAAAAACGAAACTTCATTCGCCAATCCAGATGACATACTTTAATTTCTGACATACTTTATCGTCGAAGTCTTGATGGTACTTTACTTCGATGTCTAGAACACAACGAGTCTAAAACAACCCTACAAGAGGTTCACAAAGGTATTTGTGGCACTCACTCGAGTGGGATAACTCTAGCTAAAAAACTCCTCCGTTTTGGGATATTATTGGCCATGCATGGAGAAAGAATCCTATCAGTTTGTTAAGAAATGCCAAAAGTGTCAGATTCACAAAAAATTGAATCATGCACTAACAAAAGAACTACATCCCTTCACATCAACATGGCCTTTTTGTTAATGGGGCCTAGATCTGGTAGGAAAAATAAATCCATCTTCATCTAATGGACACAAGTTCATTATAACAGCTATAGAATATTTCACAAAATGGATTGAAGCAGTACCTCTTACTACTCTAATGATCTAAATATATTTCCTTGCAAGATTGAACTAGGGTTAGAACATGCATGCAATAATAATATCAATCAATCAATAAAATGCAAAGGAGGAATAAAGAGAAAAGGAATGAGACTAGAACACTCTCACCCATTTCTTTCTTCCATGGCTCACTTTTATTCAACCTCCTCTATTTTTTGCAATATGATGGATGCCCTCGGACTTTGTGTGAGAAAAATAATTTTATGACATGACCTAGCAAGTGTTGAAGGATTTAATCTAAAATGCAAGAGAATATAAATCTACATGCAATGTAAATGATCTGCAAAAGACAATGTTAGATGATAAAATATGAAAATGCAAGATAATAAAAGATGTGTAAAATACGACAATGTAAGATGATATGAGAGAGAGATAAATTTTTTTTTGATGAATTTTCCAGATATCTATATTAATATAAATAAAGTTACAAAATTCACAAAAAAGGGTTAGGTGGTAGGAAAGCACACCCCAAAAGTGACATGGGCCCAGCCCAACAAAATTAACTAAAGTCACATGGGCCTAGCCTAGAAATAAAAAAATAGAATGAAATTTATGCAGCTAAGGCAGTGCCAGTAGATCCTGGGGGATCCTGGTCATCCAAATTTCTACCCCATACATCAATGGGGTTAGGAGTGACGTCAGGAGGAGCACCCAAACCATCATCTTTTTTATCTTATTTTTCTTTATCCTCACGCTGAGGGGAGATTGCAAGAGCAAGCCACATAAAGCTTTTCCCAGAGGAGGGCCAACCAGAGTCAGAGTCAGGAGGAGCATCTATAGGCCACCCAGAGTCGCCACCACTGTTCCTCGGCACACCACTAGAGTGCCAGCCTTGACCAGGTCGCGGTGGAGGTGAACGAGTCTGTCAGGGAGGCCGAGAATCCCTCTGAGGAGGAGGCTGGGAGCGAGCCTGCATGGAATCACTCCGCTTCTAGCCCCGAGAGGGAAACTGGTGGTGGGAGGAGGAGGGCGAGTCAGGAATCTGAGCCACAGTACAAGGGGCATTGCCCCAGTGGTCCAGGAGAACCTCCAAGTGAGCCACTTCTAGTGCAACCTTGTTGGCTTGTAGTTGAATCTGTAACATAACATTAGAGCATATAACAGCTTTAGCATAAATAGAAACATTAATATCTATATGCGAATGAGCAAAAATACAAGCATTTATGTCTTTCCAGATACTGAAAAGGATTTCCACTCTGAAAGTGTGCCAAATCTGGGTGAACTTAGTCGGGGTTCTAGGCGGGTCCCCCAGAAGAACTATATGCCATGAAAAGGGTTCAGGCCTAAAAGGCCGAAAGAAATCATGAATCCAAGTCCAGAACTACTGAGCTCTGGGACAAAACCAAAAAAGGTGCTTGAAGCTTTCAGGCTGCCCACAAAATGGGCAGCGAGGGTCAGAGACCCCCAAGTTAACTAGCAGAGAACCCATAGGCAAGCCTTGGAAAAGAATACACCAAGCAAAGTGGGCCAGCTTCGGATTAACACTTGTAGACCAAATGGCATCAAACCTCCTACGCCAAGTAAAGGTCGAGGAGTTAAGAAGCCACCTCTGGTTCAACGAGCTGAGCATAGGGAAATGGGGTGAAAGCCACCTGTAACCGAGCCGTGGCTTGTAGCTCCTAAGAGGAGTATCTGGAAAACATTTCGAGTCTTTCCACCAAGGTTTGTGCCCACAAATACCAACTTTGTGAAGAATCTCTACCGGAATGGCGTTCACCAGACTGTCAAAAGTAGGATGGTCCTTGTTTTGAAGGCTGTAATGAGCTTTAAAAACATCCCACTACATAATACTCATGGTAGGCCGATGGAAGAGCTGGTGCAGTGTCTGAATGCCCTTCTTATGAAATCAGAGAGCTTTGAACCAAGGCGACTTGGCCAGGGGTTGACCATTCTGGGCAAGAAGGGGAGACCACCAGAGATTATGCTGGTTGATGGAGAGCCCATAACGAAACTTGGCACCAGCCCAATGGAGCCAAGGCTTGACATTTTCCCAAGAACGCCAAATGCTTTTAGCCACAAAGGAGCCAATAGTTTGAATCTGCTTCGTCTTCACCAGCAGAGTTTGGAAGCCGATGCCTTTCCAGGTGGGTCTGTGAATGGGAAACCTAGACTGAATGCAATGTCTGAGGAGAACTTTCCAGGTTTCATCCCCAGTAAGCGCACAGATGATCCATTTGACACAGAGGGCAGTTCCCTGTCGTTGAGTGGAAAGCAAGTTGAGCCCTCTTGACTCCTTGGGAAGATAACAAAATTCCCAAGCGACCCGATGAAAACCCTTATGGGTCTTAGAAGAGGCCCAAAGAAAATTGTAGAGCAACTTCTCAAGCCTGCTGTAGGCTGCTTTAGAAGGAGCCCAACAGGAAGAATAGTAGACATGGGTGGCAACCAAAATTTTAGAGCACACCTGAAATTTGTCTACCAGCGAGAGAGGCTTCGTAATCCAATAGGCCAACTTCTGCTCAACTCTGGAGAGCACGGATTGCCAAAGCTCCCGGGGGGAAGCCTAGAAGGCGAACGAAATGCCCAAGAAGTAGAAGATTTCCCCTTGACCAATCCAGTTCCAGTTATAGGGTTGAAGCCACATAGGAGTGGGAAGCACAGAGTGTCTGTAGCACAACATTTTATGCCATTGAATTGCAGAACCAGATGCAAGATAAAAAGTGTCAAGGAATTCAAGGGTAGCAGTGATCGAACCTTCGTCCTCTAAGAGAGTGAGGAAGGAGTCATCCGCAAAATTCCCATTGATAAGCTACTCTTGAGAATCTGGGAGTGTTATTCCTTTAACATGCTATTGGGGGATAGCATTAGCTAGGAGATATCCAAAACCCTCAGCTGCCAGAACATATAATGCAGGGGCAAAAGGGCATTCCTGGGTGAATAGAACAAAAGAGGCCAAAAGTAGAGGACTGGAGGCCATTAATGGAGATGCAAGCCGAGGCATCAATAAAAAGCATGTGAACAGACTGAAGAAAATTGGCTCCAAAACCCAATGCCTATAACATCGCAAGAATGAAAGGCCATTCAATGCAGTCATATGCTTTAGCAAAATTGATTTTGATAAACACGACTTTCTGGTTCGAATGTCGGGCCCACTCCATGCCTTCCCTAACAGCAATAATGTTGTCAGGAATGAACGTAGATTTGATGAATCCAATCTGCTCGGGACACACAATCTGAGGTAGGAGGTGGCAAATTTTTAGACCCAAGGCTTTGGCAATAATTTTATAAGAGACATTAAGAAGCGTGATGGGCCACTAGTTACAAATATCCTCCAGATCTCTAGACTTAGGTATGAATTTAATATTGCCTTTATTTATTAAATTGCGTAAAGAATTGTTGTGAAAGGCTTCAAGATAAATATGATGTAGGTCACTCCCAATATAGTCCCAAAGTGTTTTATAGAATTCACAAGGGAAACCATCAATCCTAGGAGCCTTGTCATCAGCCATGGAGGAAACAACTTCCTTGAGATCATCAATTTTTAATAATTGATCACAAAAATTAATCTGGGCTGAAGAAAGCCTATGTGGCACAACAACAAGGTAGCTCTAAAGGGCTTACTAGTGCACAGGCATGGGGTCCTGAGCCGTAAAAACTTGCTCATAGTGATGCACAAAAACCTGGAGAATGTCAGGTAGCTCAGACAGCACTTGATTACCATCTTTAATAGCTTTAATGCCTGGGGAGGAGTGTCTAGCATGAAGAGCCAAAAAAAATTCTTTGGAGGCACAATCCCCAATTTTGAGCCAGTGGAGCCGTGCCTTGATTTGAGCACCCCTGGCAGAATAACTATCGGCCACTTGCTTCTGGTGTCTTAAGTCCACCACCCAGACTTGATGTGACAGAGAGAAAGGACAAGCTACTAAGGCCTCCGTAGCAGCACGCAAGTCAGAAGTGGTGGCCTTGTAAGAGCACCGACGAAATATAGCAAGTTGTCACCCATAAATGCGTAGGAAGAGCACAATACAAATGATAGCATCATTCCACCAAGCAATCTAGCTCGTACTACCAGAAAAATGACACTCTAAATTCAACACTCGAAGAATGTGGGACATGGTGGGCTTGTGACAGAGCAGAGACGTGTTCAAAAAGAATTGCATCTTACACGTGTGAGGTTGCCAAGTTTCCCACTCAATCTGAAATTGAATGGGGAAGTGATCCGAAAGGGTCACATCCATAAGTGGCTTAATAGGCAAGGTAGAGCTTTTGAAAGAAAAAAAGATTGTGCCGAGATCATGGCACGATCAAGGCACTTAAAGACTCTGTCAGCACCAGCTCTGTAATTACACCAAGTGTGCCAGACGGAATGAGAATAACGGTAACCCAGATTGGGATCAAAAAGCCCCAATTTATTGGGCATGTAAAACCACGCCTCCCTTTCACTTGCAGCCCAACGAAAAGGTATAGTGCCATTTTTATCATATGCCATTTCAATCATGTTGAAATCCCCAAAGAGCAACTAGGTGGCAACTGGCAAAGAATCTCCAAGCCATCGCCAAAGCAAGCAACACTCCACAACATCATTAGAGGCGTAAATAGTAATAATCCCAAAGGAATGGATTTTTCAATATTGAGAAGAATCTAGACAAACCGCTGGGAGGGATCCACCCCATGGTCAACCACATAAGGAAGCAACCGCAGGGCCAAAAGAGTAACGGCTCCACCACGGCCAGCCTCATGCAGGGTACAGAACATAGTGCTAGCTGGCCAAATAGAGCGACAAGCCGAAGCAAGCGAAAAACCTAAAATTTTAACTTCCTGGAGACAATGCACTTTAATATGTGAAAAATTCTTCAAAGTATTCCTAACAGAATACTTCCTTGAGAGGTCTGTGAGACCTCAAACATTCCATGAGAGAAAATTCATGGAAAGTCTTCCATGCTTGCAGAATCCCAGTCCTCTTCACACAAGGAAGAGAAGCTATTCTTCAAAAACTCTTGCGGAACTGAACCCATTTGAATAGAGGGAGAATACCTCCGCTTTTCTGGCACATATTCACCTTCTTCTAGTGGAGGAGACCGGCTATGAGAATGTCGTTGGGTCTTCACAGTGACAGATAAGACCGGTTGAGCACATAAAACTGTAGCAGCATGGGGTGTGGCCTGCGACCTGGGCTGTAAAACAGTAGAAGCCACTCCTGCGGGAGTGGCCTTCCCCTTCTTTGAAGGGTTTGAAACCTATTGGGTCAGTTCCAGGGCTTTGGGAGCCGACCCAGAACCATGTGACTTATTTTTTTGGTTGGTGATTGTGGTCCACTTTGTGTTCGCCTTAGCTGAAGGCTCTATCTGATGAGGCTTTTCAGCACCCCGTGGCTGAGAAATAGTATGGGGAACTGACAAAGGGCAGTCCCTGATCTTATGATTAGCTGATTGGCACTGGTAGCACTTGTTGGGAATGTTAAAATACGTGATTTTCTGGGAGTGGCGAATATCCCCGATTTGAAGGTCAACAATCTCTTTCAAATCCTTGGATAAATCAACTTCCACACAAACCCTCTTCTAAGGATGGGCTTGAAAGAACTTATCAGGTTCAATGCAAACAACCTTCCCCAGAGAGGAAGTAATATGGTGCAAGAAGGGCACACATGGCAAGGGCAACCCGAGAAACTCAATCCAGACCAGCACACACATTTTGGTGTCCTCGGAGACAGCAAAATCCTGAGTCCAAGACTGGAAAACCAACAAGGAGGAACAAACATACTAGGGTCCATGACCCAGAATAGCTTGGACATGATTTACTTCCACAAAGCAAAACAAGAAAAAACCCTTGGTCAGATTTTGGACCATATCAAGGCGGCCCCCATGAGGGACCTAGGCCTTGTTAACCCAGTCTTTTAGCACACTTTCAGGGGGAGTCCTTCCAACAAAATAACTCACAAAGGTGTGTTTTTCAAGCCATTGACATGCAAAATAAAAATCAGGTAAAGGTAAAACTACATCAGCAGGAGTGTCAGAATGCTTACCTCATGAAAGACTTTCAGAATAAATTTTTGAGGGTGTTTGTTTGGTGGGGGAGCCATTAAACTGTGCCGTTGAACCACTAACACCAGCAAGAATTGCCAGGTTAGAGCCGGTTGAAGGCATAATAAACCCCTAAAATTGTAGTAAATGCGGCCGTACTCAATGGAAGAACCAAAATCCTGCGCAATAAGCGCAGTACAATGCAGGAGGGGCCATAAATGACCTCATAAAACTCAAAACCCTAGCAGAGCTCATGCACCGCTCCGAAAAACCAAAAAAAAGGTTCTATTTTTAGAAATTGATAATAATGGATAGCCAGGGATCGATATGAGACAAATTTGACATTTTATAGAAAATGCAATTTTGTATGGATGGGTGAGATTAAAGACTAATAAATGCCCTAGAATCTGTGGACAAGATTCAACATGACAACCAACAATTAGGGTTAGGGCAATATTAGGTTAAATTCAAAATGAATGGACAAGATTGATTTTTAGAAAAATCAAATCAATGGCTGACAAAATATGTGACAAAAGATTTTGGGCACGGAAAACGGAGTCATTGGAGAATCAAATAATAATTTAAAATTATTTAATTTAAGAGGGGATGTTAACTTTTTTGAATTAAAAACTATTTTAATTCAAAAAGGGTGGGGTCATGTGACAGTAAATAATTTAAATTAAATTATTTACTAAAGAAGGGAATTCAAATGGGACTTATTTTAAATAAATAATATTTATTTAAAATGAGCACAATAAAATAGGGGGAACTAAATAACAAAATTATTTAATTTAGGTGGAATATTAAATAATAGAGATATTATTTAATTATTGGAGGAATGTAATAAAGGGGACCTTTTAAATTAAATATAATAATTTAATTCAAAGTTTAGGAGAGTGGACCAAATTAAATAAATAACATTTATTTAATTTAGGAGAGAAGAGGCTAATGAATAATTAGATAATTATTATTTAATTATAGTGGAAGGTGGATTAAATGAATAAGAATTTATTTAATTTTAGTAAGAAGAGGACTTAATTAGTGACATAATTAAATAAATAAATTAAGAAATTTATTTAATTATAAGAGGACTTTAGATAATTAGTGACGCATTAGATAAATAAATACAATTTATTTATTTAATAATTAAGAAGAATAAAAAGGGACATGAATTAATTAAATAATTCTTAATTATCTAATTAATATTTGGAAGTGAGTTAGGGACATAATTAAAATGTCCTAATTAGGGTTAGAAGAAGAGCCTATGGGTCTAGGTCATTTTTATGTGTCTACATTTGCCCCTCTTTGTCATAATGCAGCCTGTCGCATTGTGACAAAGAAAATAAGTCAAACATATGCCCCAGTGCAAAATAGGATGAGGAAGAATGACAAGGAGGATTGTGGTATGCCCCCTTGGGAGGACAGATGGGTTCCAAGAACATGGGTGTGCTCTCGAAATGGATGAGAAGACTAGAATATGGAGAGACAAAGAAATTTTAGTGGAAAAGATATATTGATGATGATATGAATGCAATTCCTATATGAGATGCATGTTAGTTCCTAGACAAAATCCTTCAACATTTACCATAGGACTTTAAGATTTATTGCTCTTTTAATCATCATTGGGCAGATTATTGTAATGTCCAACAAACACCATGATATGACATAGATCAAGGTGTGAAAGTTCACACCATCACATAAGACAAGTAGTCAAAAACAAGAATGATCATGATTCATACTAGGAGCGCAGTTGCCCCTGTCCTTTTGTCATAACCAACCGCAAGTAGAAAAAGACAAGGACAAACCATGAAATATTGTTGCTTCTCTAAATCTTGTTTCCAGGACATCCTCGAGAAACTAGCAACATGATTGCCAAAAGAACAAAAATAACACCACCATCATGATGCATCGTTATTTTTCTAAATCTCGTAGTCAGGACATCACTGAGAAACTAGTAACATGAGTGTCAAAAGACAAGACAAACATCATGAGACATCATTGTTTCTCTAAATCTTGTTGTCGGGATCTCATTGAAAAACTAGTAACATGATGAAAAGGCCAAAGACAATTGCCAAGTATTTGGCAAGTGTTTTAAGATCAAGGTTGCCAATTGTCGAGCGATATAAAATTTAGGAAGGACACATCCTGAATGACGTTGATATCTAGGAGATCAATTCTCGAAGTTAGGAGAATCCATCAAAATGCCAGATGATGAGGAAAATGCTTAGGAAGGACACATCCAAAAGCATGAAGAAATGATGAGTCTTTATCTTCAGAAGGACACATCTGAAGAAGAACCCAAAGGTTTGCCAGGTTCAATTTTCTTGATGGAATTTGATTACATGTCACTATTGATATGTTGCAATGATCGAGATTGCTGATGAGACAGACTGTTGATAGATTGCTTGCTCAGGATTGATGGAAGATTTTTCTTGATTTTGAAATTTTTTTGATGTGTGTGAAAATATTGTGCCATGAACCCTAATGGACTGACCTAGTGCGGCCTCGAGGGATCATTGATTATGGCCTTGCCTATGTCGTGCGCTCAGAGATCTTGTAGTTTGACATGACCAATGACGTTGTCCAAAGGACAAAAGTTTGAATCATGAGTTTATTTTGACCAACCTAGAAAGACTGACCTAATATCTCGGGGATTCAAAGATGAATCTTACCTATGTAGCAAATGCGCAGAGACAACGTAGTTCAAACATGGACAAAAGATTGATTGACGTGACTAACTAGATTGATAAGATAGACATTGACTCTATTTTTTGGGATTTTGACATTGATTTGGATGCTTTTGTATTTTCTTCAGCATATTTTTCAACTTTTAGGTCTTTTTTCAGGACTTTATATGATTTTTAGGATTTTATCTAGGACTTTTTCAGATTTTTAAGATTTTTTCTGGACATTTTTAAATTTTTATAACTTTTTGATGTTTTACGAAAATTGTGACAAATGCATGTGAATGATGCCGACGCACATGAATCGAAGGACAACCATGATTTTGCTACTAGTCAAGATGAATACCGATTCATAGGCGACGATGACAACGACAACGTTGTTTGACATGGGAAGGACACATCCCGAAACAATGTGAGGATGACAATGATATGACAAGATGATAAAAGTCTGCAACAAGGCCAGGGAAAAAGTCAAGGAATGTTTTGGATGATGCACCAGGTTTTCCATATTGTTGCATGTGGAATGACCTAAGTAGGACTAGATGGGATGACAAGGGAAACCAAGATGGGTGATAGGTATAAAAGGACAATGGATGGCTTCTGTAAAAGATAGGAGACATGAGGACTATTATAATATAGTTGTCAAGGACAATGTCACATGAGGCTATGATGGTAATGACATGATATTCAATGACTAAGGTATGACCAGAAGATAGACATGTCAAAAAAATTTCCAAAGCATGATTTGTGTTTTTGCCCCAATCTTTGTCAAGATCAAAATAGCTGGGACAATGGATGGACATGATAAGGTTTAGATGGGTAGATGGAAATGTCACAATAAATGTCATGTGAAGGGCATGGGAGATGAGACAACTTGCCCCCAAGTGTAATGGTCCACATAGATGATTTATTCTACACATGATGCCTATTTGCCAGGTTTTCATCACTGTACTTATCCAAAGTGCTTGTTTACCAAGTTTTCACTATTGGACGAAATTTTTCTCTTTACTATTTTCGATATTTTTTTTTTTGGATTTTTGATTTTTTGCCGAATAGCCTTGATTTTTTAGATGACCACTGACTATTCTGAAGCCTTTGATGATGCTGATGTACAAACTGGTTCCATGACATTCCAATAATGACCTTTCTGAAGTAGTTGCCTTGTCAGCATGATAGCACTTGCATACACCTGATTGATGTCATTGTGATCCGTTTTGATACTAGAGTTGGTCTTATCAAAATATGCACATCGCGATAGAGTGCCATGAGAGTCCTTATGAGAAAGAGTTGCTACCAAGATTTTATGGATTTATGACATGGGACGTTTGGACTTTAGGTGAGATGTAGGTTTATGATGGATGATGGTAGACGTGGATGGGTTAGTTGGAAGTTTGGATGCATTGATTTTTATTTCCAAACCTGGGGTGTTGGATGACGAAGTTGGGAATTTTTATTAGGATAGTGTTTGGAACCAACATTTTTATATGTCTTGCTTGATGGCCATTTTGATGGAGGTGGAAATGTATTATATGTGGGACTTCTCTTGTGTTGTGGCTCCACATTTTGATTGACTTGATCCATGTTTCTTTGGGATCCATTTTAATTTCATTTGTCCACTTGTATTGTTGATTGATTCCATGGCCTTTGACATGTGATTTTGAACTTTGGATTTGTAATAATTTTGTTTTTGTTGGTTCCAAATGGAAGGTTTATTCATGTTGGAATGACGATGTATGGTGTGGATGGAAGGAGTGTTGGCAGAAATCTTATGACAAGGACTACTCATGACATCCATTTTGATGTTTGTATTAGATAAAGTTTCCCCCAATATCGAGGAGGTATCATTAACATCATTAGATTTTTCGACTGATGAATATCCAAGACCTTGATGTCTGTAATGTGCTTGAACTTGAATGGGTTCCAAAAATCCTTGCTTGTGTAGGCCTAATCCTTTTCCCTAATAATGCATGTTCTGACAGATTTTTTTGGCGATGGGATACTTGTTACTTTGGAAGCAAGATGCTAACCCATGTTTATTGTCGAAATTAATTCTTGAAATCTTTTCCTCTGTAAGGAAGCCTGCTCTGAAAAAGATAGATGATCCTAATTGATAGGATGTTGTAGCTTCATTGACATGTTGGACAGATTTTTTATTAATATCTTCGGCCTAATTTTTTGACATGTCAGATTCCGATGATTCTGTTGGTGCTTCCAAGTTTATGTCAACACCGTATTCATGGTCATTTTCATAAAGCCCAGTGAATTTCGCTATAGCTTGATCATTTGCAAATATGTCCATGCTAGAAGACTCTTGTTCTAGTGGTAGATCATCTATGTGTCCCATGGAGGCAAGTGTCTCACTTTGGGGAGTGTCAATACTTGAATTTTGGATGGAATCATCTTCAATTGTTTCATCATGAATGACATAGAGCTCAAGGAGTGGATCATTTTGGACATCTTGATCAAAGATAGTGTCTTGATCAAAGATGGGTGCATTTTTAACATCATGATTGGAAATAAGATCTTGACCAAGGATAGGGTCATCTTGAATGACATGGTTTTGGATGGACTCTTGACCAAATATAGGTGTATTTGGTATGCCATGATTGTCTTGGAGGACTTCTTGGATAGATTTAAAGATAGGGTCATTGGATGGACTACTTTGATCTTGACATGATGGTGATGTTATAGTGTTCTTTGGATTTTTTGTTTGACATGTATCCTCAAGTTTATGAAATGGTATAGGACTTTGGAGACCATGACTAGATGTGTTATCATGAAAACATGGAGTGTCTTGAAATGGAATGGTGTGTAATGGACTAGGATATGACGTGGAGGTTTAGACTTGGTTGAGGGATGATGGACTAGGATGAGATGAAGGATTAGAATAGCACATGGATGCATGACAAGTATATGACGTGGATGGAGGATTGGAATATGACATGGATGGAGGATTAGATATGATGTGAATGAATGAATAGGATATGATATGAATGAAGGACTAGGATATGAAGTGGATAGTTGGTTTGGATTGATGGATGGCTGATTTCCCTTGTCAAAGTTAGGGTGGGTATGACCAATGGAAGTTTGTTGTGACTTAGTGCCATGGATGGTGTTAGGGGAATCTTGATAGTAGATGGATAGAGGACTAGGACTCGTGGATTTTTGGTAAGATGGATAGATGGATGGAGGGCTAGGGGTTGTAAATTTGGACTTGGACTGGAGGTATTGTGTTTTGAATTCCCTAACAAGTTGTGGTTGACCATTACTAATGAATTGGCATTCAATTTGACTAGCAAGCATATCAAAGTGGCTTGAAGACATGATGGTGGATGCCATGAGACTAAGACTATGCAAAGTGATAAAAGAGGATGCCTTATGTCAAATGATTTCTAGGAAAGGTTCACTTAAGCATTCAAAGTTTGGCCAATGTCTTGATTTGGATTTTCAAAGGAAAAGTTTGAAGGACAAGATGATAAAATGACAAAGTGAGATTTCCACACTAGACTAATGAGTTGGAAGTAGCTCACCAAAGGATAATGACTGAGGACTGATTTGTTTGACTTGGTCCAATGACAATTTACTTTTTGACACAATGGTTTGACAAAGAAAGGAAAGTTTTCCTATCCCAAAGCATGCGAAATTGAGGACTTGATTTGACAAATGTGGTTCATGATGGAAAATGTGTTGCAGGAAGTGATTTGACAAAAAATTTAGGCCAATTGCAAAGATTTGTTTCAGTTTGGCAAAGTTATTTCAGATTTTGGCATGTTTGATGTTTTGGAATTGTCTGAAAACAAATGGCAAACACATGGTGTTAAAAATCAACCACATAGAAGTCATTTTACAAAATCTTATGGCTGCAAGGATAGTATTCTTTTGGATCCCACTAACCGCATATCCTTAGCGAATGAATTCATAAACTTGGCCCCACAGGCTCCCCCTTACAGTGCACTCACTTCTCAGGGCAACCAAGCTTCCAACCTCCATGAAACTCCCATGGCAGATTGATCATCTCTACTAAGAACCACGTAGGTGCAAGTGCCATCACAACGACCGTTGTTGTACCAAAGAATAGAAGGTTTTTGGCTTTCTAGAACAAAGGATTTAATTCGGGCACCCATTCAAAAGGCCACACGAGAGGCATTATCATCCCAGTCTACAGAGGTTACATTCTACAAGTTTTGACACACCACAAGGGTACTGGGGAATAAATTGCTTGTCCGTAGGAACTTTCGTAATGCTAAGTTTTCCTTAACATTAAAATTTATATACCGGTTGGGCGTCGCTTGGCTTTAGCGCATTCTCGATTTGAGTTGCTTTGGGGTGAGTACTTTTTTCCATCAAAGCAGGCCCAATGTTCTAAGGTTCAACAAAAGCAAATTAGAATATTCACAGTTCAATTGATCCTTGTTTAAAAACAAGAAGTGAAAACATGAATATCCTAACTCACACTCGCATGGTGTTCATTTTAAGCCCAAATCGAAATGTGTTGAAAAAAATTAAAAAAACATGGAGTTCATTTTAACCATTTGTAGTATTTGTCAAAACAAGGGGTTCATTTTAACCGTTTGTAGTGTGAGCTAACTAAAAGTTCATTTTAACTCAATGCTATGAAGATGCAGATTCATTTTAAGACAATGAGTTGAAATGCAAGTTGTGTTCTTTTTAGCCCAATGAGTATGCATGCATGTTTATTTTAACCCATGAACATAAAATGGAAGTTTGTCTAAGATTTATAAAATGAACAAGTAAAAATCGTTAGACTCCTTACCACAAGCTGCAAACAAAAAATTAGTAACCCAAAAATTTTAAGCTACTAAACAGAGAAAGAGTGTTGCCCTAACCCTATTTGACCTAGTGCAATCCCAATTCCTAGAGTCAATAACAGTTTCTCTTACACCCAGGATCGCACAAGTGCGCAAGGGGAGAGGATACTTCTATTATTGATCACCAATATTAGAGGGTTAGCTAGAAAAAATAAATCTAATTTTTGGAACTAATTTTTGCATCAAAAGTAAAAACACAAAAAATAGACCCTTAGTGAAATTTAGAGAAATTTCCAGAAATGTAAAGGAATTCGAACAATTCGTTGTTTTGCATCTAGAATTAATTTTTTATGAAAGATCATAAAAAACTTATTAAAATTTCAAAACAGGTCCGAAAAACTTGATTTTTTAATTGAAGGTTTCTGACATCATTCCAAACCTGCAAAAAAAAATGTGTGAACCGATCTGCAAAAACTTTTGAGATATAAGTCAACATTTGTAAAACCCTAATTTTTAAAGATCTATTTTTTGTCAAACTATTATGCATGAAAATTAAAAACATAAAAAATAGACCCCTATTGAAATTAAGAGAGCTTTTCGAAACTATAAATAAATCCAAACAATTCGCTAATGTGCTTTCACAATTGATTTTTCATGAAAATAACTAAATAAATTATAAAAATTCAAAAACAGCTCCGAAAAATCTGGTTTTTGGATGGGAAGCTCTTGACATTGTCTGTAACTTGCAAAAAAAAATTTGTTCGAAAATGTTCATCCGTTTGAAAGATATGGTCAAATCTTTGAAAACTAGGGTTTTATTTCCAAAATGGTGCAAAACCTACAACAAAAGAAGATTCAACTCCAAAATTTGTCAAAAAATGTCAAGTTCACCAATGTAACAATGGGAATTTTATAGGTTTAGCGATGTAATATGCATAAATATAAAAACCCAAAGTAGGTAATGGAGTGCAAAGGAATAGATGAACAATCTCATAGATTGTCTTCATGCTCCATGACTAACCTCCATTAAACCTTCTTAATTTGTTAAAAATAAATTTTTTGCCCTCAGATTTAAGAAGAGCAAGCCAATAGAAATGACAAGCCCTAAGCAAATATTGAAGGGTTCGGCAACTAAATGCAATACTATGCCCTACTACAACTAGTAAGCATCTACAATGTCTAAGATATGTCAAATGAAATCCTAAATATACTATGATAAATGAGAATAACAATGCTAAAGATATTAAAAATGGAAGATGCTAAGAGATATGTAAAATATGACAATGTAAGATGATACAAGAGAGAGATAATAATGGATAGCCAGGGATCGATATGAGACAAATTTGACATTTTATAGAAAATGCAATTTTGTATGGATGGGTGAAATTAAAGACTGATAAATGCCCTAGAATCTATGGACAAGATTCAACATGACAACCCACAATTAGGGTTAGGGCAATATTAGGTTAAATTCAAAATGAATGGACAAGATTGATTTTTAGAAAAATCAAATCAATGGCTAACAAAATATGTGACAAAAGATTTTGGGCACGAAAAACGGAGTTGTTGGAGAATCAAATAATAATTTAAAATTATTTAATTCAAGAGGGGATGTTGACTTTTTTAAATTAAAAACTATTTTAATTCAAAAATGGTGGGGTCATGTGACAGTATACTAAAGAAGGGAATTTAAATGAGACTTATTTTAAATAAATAGTATTTATTTAAAATGAGCACAATAAAAGAGGGGGAATTAAATAATAAAATTATTTAATTTAGGTGGAATATTAAATAATAGAGATATTATTTAATTATTAGAGGAATGTGATAAAGGGGACCTTTTAAATTAAAAATAATAATTTAATTCAAAGTTTAGGAGAGTGGACCAAATTAAATAAATAAGATTTTTTTAATTTAGGAGAGAAGAGGCTAATGAATAATTAGATAATTAAATATAATTATTTAATTATAGTGGAAGGTGGATTAAATGAATAAGAATTTATTTAATTTTAGGAAGAAGAGGACTTAATTAGTGACATAATTAAATAAATAAATTAAGAAATTTATTTAATTATAAGAGGACTTTAGACAATTAGTGATGCATTAGATAAATAAATACAATTTATTTATTTAATAATCTAGAAGAATAAAAAGGGACATGAATTCATTAAATAATTAAGAATTATCTAATTAATAATTGGAAGTGAGTTAGGGACATAATTAAAATGTCCTAATTAGGTTTAGAAGAAGAGCTTGTGGGTCTAGGTCATTTTTATGTGTCTACAACTACCATCACTTGGAAGCAAATTTCCTCTTTCATTTTGAACTACATAATATGTCGGTATGAAATCCCTCAATCCATTATCACTGATAATGGATGACCTTTCAAGAATCAAGATGTCCAAGAACTATGTGATAAATTTCATATCCAACATCGGTTTTCAACACTATACTATCCTCAAGGGAATGGCCAAGTAGAGGCCTCAAATAAAACAATACTCAAAATTCTCAAAAAGATGGTTAACGATGTTGGACATGACTGACATGTTCAACTCAATCTTGCACTATGGGCCTATAGAACACCAACGAGAGCTATACCATATGCCTTAGTATATGGGTCAGAATCTATATTGCCCATTGAAGGTTAGATTCCATCCCTACATGTATCACTCAGAGGTATCATTTTAGATGAAGACTATAGGGTATCTAGACTGTAGGAACTAGAGTTGCTGGATGAGCATCGTCAACAAGTTGTTAATCATCTAACGTCTTATCAATAGAGGATATCAAGAAGTTACAACCACAAGTTAAAACCAAGGGTCTTTCAGGTTGGTGATTTGGTACTAAAAGAAAACCCTAGAAATCAGCAAGACCAGGAGAAGAAAGGAAAATTTGAGCCTAACTGGCTTGGTCCTTTTGTCGTCAAATCAGTATATGGATCATGAGCATATCAACTATCAATGTCGGAAGGGGATTTGTTTGATGAAACTATCAATAGTATTCATCTCCAAAAATTCTATGCTTGAAACTCCTAGTGCATGGGTCAAACTTTTGAAAATTATTTCCTTGATGAAAACCTGGCAAACAGGCATCTTGGCAACACAAAATACAAACAAAATAGAAAACTATAAAAAGAAAGAAAAATGAGAAAAATACAAAAACACGAAGAGCGTAATCAAAGCATATGGTGAAAACTTGGAAATAGGCTTCATATGTGATTCTAAGATCAGCTTTCCCATCTATTTCCATACATATCAGGATCATTAGTCTGGTAATCCATACCGTTCCAAGACATGTCAAGTAGTATTGCCATGTTTTCATCCATATCAAAATTATTTTCAAATAGCCAAGTATCACTTCAAAGCTTGAGGGCAACATCTAGATATCACTAGGGGCCACAAAAACATCAATTTCACCAAAGGATGAACAACAGTATAGCAGAAAAACTAAAACAAAGATCAAATTGCAATGTCAATCATCGTTAGAAAGAAATCAACCATCCAAATCATTATTAAAAATCAAAAAACATGTCAAAAAACTAAGTCTGAACAAGCAACATCCAAAAAAAAAAAAACATAGGTCTGTGTCAGTCGAACTACGTGGTCTCTATGTGTGTAATGTAGGAAAGGCTTATCTTTGATCAGCCCCCCACACCCCTAAGATAGGTTACTAGGTTAGGTCTTTGGTCCAAAATCTCAAAAATCCAAAAACATCACAAAATCAGGATGGATAATCTAAAAATCTGAATAATGAATGCAACACTTTAATGTCAACAACGGATAAATTGTACTTTTGATTATCATTTCTTTGGAGTTTCTCAATGATGTATTGAACTAGAGGAACAAGGAAGAAGAATGATGCCTTATTATTTTCCATTTGTAATGTAATCATATAAATGTATGAATTGTCGGGGGATGTGCTATGCAAATGTATCACCGATGACATTCAAAATTCACACATTGAAATGATTAACCACTGCCTATTTACGCAAGGAATTCTTAGGTCATCTTGGTTAAATCATACCTAGATGCTTGTGTTCGCTTGCAATATCAAAAATCAAAAATCAAAAATGATGAAAGAGGTACTTAGGTCATCATTGGTCTAACACATACCATTGATGCTTGTATTTACTTTCAACATTCAATAAAGATCTATGATGACAAAAAGCACAAAGATATTGTTAAAATGATAATTTTTTTGCATATACTTACATGTTAAAATTAGATTGCATTCATCATGTTCATTATTTGGAGAGTACTTGTTGCATAAAGGGTTCCAATAAATGATTATCTAATCCACAAATTAGACTAAGTATACTTGACATAAATTCAAATTTCATCAAAAACATGTAGGAATCATCATCTCATCATTTAGTTTCATCATTACATCATTCATATGTTTCATCTTACATCAAATCAATTATGAATTAAATTGTGACATAGGGTACATCATGTTCATTTTTACCATTAAAACATTCATTGCATTATCATCTATCCAACACAATATGTATACATTATTTACCATCCATACATTTAATAAATAAAATCATGTCATTATTCTCATTACATCATTACATTATCATTCATCATATTAACATAAAAAGCATTTATCCATCCATCCATACATATTATCACATTTTGGGCATCCATATATCATATATTCTACACATGCATTTATCATTATATCATTACATCAAAATAAAATCATCGCATATTGCATAAATCACATAATAAATGCATCCATCACATAGAAATCATAAACCATCATCATATTACATCAATCTCATATATATATATCAAAGTGTCAAGTATACAATGAAGTCTGGTCTGTAAATACATCATCAACAATGAGCTACATCGTAATATACATCATGGAGGATCACAATAGCATCTATGATCTGCTACTACCAGAATGTGTGGGCCCAATAGGACTAGTACCACCACCACCCCCGGAAGGACCAGGATCTCTAGGATCTCTATGTGGAGGCTATGTCACCCCCTCACTCACTATCTGTATGTGTGTCTGCCCAGATCTCGACGGGGCATAACTTACTCTATGCTCAGGGAGGCATTACATCATGATATCTGCCTCTGTAGAACTCTGCCTCTTGACCGGCTCATAGAACCTCTCTCATGTAATCTCCTATGGAGGTGCCATTGGCCACTCTCTGGAGAGTCTCCGCTATCACCTGTGCCCTATCGAAAATCTGTCGAGCACTATCTCTCTCGGCTGTCATGGTGGCCACCTATGTCTATATAGTGGCCAATTGTCCCTACACATGTAATAAAACCTAAGCATGAGCCTTTGCCTGGGCCTGCATCTGAGTCTGGTTCTGGACAAGCAAACCCCGAGCCTATACCAACTACCCCTATAGTGTCTGCACCTATGTCTGCAACGCTGCAATCTGTCTCTGCTGATCCATAGGTGGCGTTGTCACTGCTCGCCTCTTGCGAGGCCTGCTAGATGATGGCACACTGTTGATGGCTGGCCCTACCCCTTGGTCTCCTCCACTGCCACCATCGCTATCATCACTGCCACTCTCTGTGCTATTGCCTGTCGGAGTATCACCCTCACTCTATGCAGAACCCTCTACCACATCCTCCTATGCTAGTAGTGGTGTTGGCTCATCTAGGATGGTGATGTGAAGATGAGGAACTCTATGCTTCCATACCCACACCTATAATAGGGTCATCCCTGCTAATGAACTCCACACTCCAAGGTACACAACAGAGTGAAGATCATGATAGAGATGTGCCAATATGCACATCCCCCTCGCATATTTGGTACCGTGTACCATCATGCTCTCAAGAGTCCTACCCCAGCCAACGAGGAATCCCTTTGACCGGTGATCAGGGCAAAGGAAACCTCCAATGAAACCAACAAGCACTATTGGTAGTTTCACATAAGAATCGGCGATCCTTCTCCACCGAACGCTCGGACCTGCAATGTCTTGATCTTGAAAAACTCTACATAGAGCATCTCTGTGGTGGCTAAATTCTGCAACATGTTAGAATATCATGTAAGTCAAACTAACATGGAAAAATCCAACAAACCCTATGAAATATTGCTCCATACTAGATATGCTAAATTAAGACATTTAAACAACTAGAAATACCAAATGAAATGATTCTAAAACACAAATAACATGAAGCAAATCTATCCCATATTGGATTGGTGCAACTTAGTGTTGTAGGAAGTTGCCCTTTCCCAATCCTTGATAAGCTTAGTGAGATAGACAATGAGATGCTTGAACTCAAGTTGCCTATAGTGTAGATGCTTGGATATGTGGCCGTTGTAATGAGAGAAAATGCCTTGCATTTATAAGAAAAGTTGATAGAAGAGAGGCCAAAATTAGGCAATGTGGGACTAAATCCCATCCAATAGGATAAAGACACTTGTCATAATGGGATTGGCCAAAGCTTGTGCAAGTTTTTGTCAATGTGCCTATTCAAATTTGAATTTTGGATGAAATGACATGTTTAGGGGGGATGAAAGGTGCAATAAATGCCATGTTTGACTTGTGCAAATAGCATTTAAAACCTTGTTGGAAGGGACAAGTCCCTTTTGGGGGGAAGATTCAAATTGGAAGAATATTCCATTTTGATTCCATTTTGAATGTAATTAGAGGAAATAATAAATCAAATAAATGATTTATTGGTGCAAGTGGGTGGGTTAGTTAGGAGTTTGGATTTGACTCTAGTTGAGTCAAAAGCTAGAGAATGATAATCATGATTAGAAGTTAATAAATGTAGATTAATTAACTTGGATGATATTAAGAGGTGACATTTGATAAATCAAATGAGAGGAACTTTAAGGATTTGATTAAATAATTTAATATATTTAATGAACCTTAGGAAATTAATCAATAAATATTTTAATTGATTAATAGAAGAAATGAATGTTAATTTGTATGATGCATGATTGTTATTTTTGCATGTCTACATTTTTTCCCTCTTTGAAGCAATGTACTCATTGCATTGGTTCAAAGAATGATGCCGCTGACATCGAAATTAAAAAAATTCAAATTTTTCGGATGCCCCATCGAAAATAAGTACGTTAGTACATTGCCCCCTCGAGAGATAGAGCGAAAAGATACAATTTGAGGTGGATCTCACAACAAAGAGGTTCAAAATGGATGTATGGATGGTTAGACTATGATAATGATGATGTAAATGAGATGTTCTAATTATGCAAGATGCATGATGGATGCAGGATGGATGCATGATGGATGTAAGATGGATTCATGCTGGATGTATGATGGATGCATTGTTAGCGTGAAAGAAGGTAGAAGAATGAGAGGGATCAACCCTTAAATTCAAGAAGATGAAGAAGTCCAACAAGTCCCCTAGTCGTCGAGACTTTATTGGATATAATGATGAAAGATGATGATGTGTTGCTTATCGAGGAATAGGAGATAAAGAGCGTAACTTTCTTTATATTTGATAACACACATAGGTGTGATGCATCAAGGTATTAAGAACCAGGATGGCATTGCGCCTAGTGTGATGGACTCTGACTCGACAATCAAATAGGAGTGATCTTGTTCACACTTGACATACGAAAACCTTGCTAGGACGGACCCAACAAAGAAAGTATTCGCCAAGTTATTTTATAAGAACATCCAACAAGCACAACAGATAAAAAGATAATGATCATTGCTCCATTCCTTTCTCTCTAAACCTATTTTGTTTAGGCATCATCGAGAGGTCCTTGGAATGAGCGCAAAATAAGATAAGTCTAAAAAGACCAAAATAAAGTAAACAAACAAGCTAATGTTCTTCGTACTGCTAGCCAAGGCTAAACTAATGTGGGGTACCTGATGCTTATGTCCATCGCAGGAAAGCTTCATCCTAGGACATGTAGTGATCAGGGTTTTAGTGAGACTGATTGCGTGATAAGCTATTGATACTCCGAGTTGACCAACTTGCTTGCTTACTAATCTAGACTTGAGACTCTGACGATTAGGCGTTCACTTTAGAACCTGCTAAACTTGCTTCTGACTAACTCACCAAAGGGTGAAAGCGACGATGATTTATTATGAGTGATGACAATCACAGGTGAAAGTGAGATGAAATGGATGCACCATTTTGGTTTTTTCAAATGTTTTGAGGCTGTTTTTGGAATTTTTTGAATTTTACAAATGTTTTTGGTATTCTCACATTTTTCAATGTTTTTGGTATTTTCAAGATTTTTCAATATTTTTGGTATTTTGTGTCATTTGACTTGACTGTGGATGAGATAGATGGGAAAATGGATGCCAATGCGACGGATGCATAAAGAATGACCTAAATGTAAAAAAGATAAACAAACGAATGCCAATGCGACGAATGCCTAACTAGATGGGCAAACGGATGCCAATGCGACGGACGCATAAATGAATGGGCAAACGGATTGCCAATGCGACGGACGCATAAAGGATTGACCTAACTATCTCGGGGGATGATCAAAGATCAACCTTGCCTACGTTCAAGCTCAGAGATGACGTAGTTCGACAAGGTGAAAGATTGACAAGACTCAATGATGAAATTTTTGAAGATTTTTCAATATTTCGACATGTTTTTGGATTTTTGAATGAGTTTTCTAGATGTTTTTGAAATTTTTGATGTATTTTTTAATGTTTTTGGTTTTTTCTGATGAATTTTGACAATTTGGATATGATATGCATGATGATATCAGTGCTCTATTTGGGATTTTGTTGAAAACCAAGCTTAATGTTGATCAATCAGATTGATGAATTTATAGTTTGACTAGGTGTTTTAAGTCAAACAAAAGTGATAATGCACTCGTAAGTTCCAGGAAGTTGTGTTATCCCAGAGTAAAATCGTACAAAAAGGATAATTTGGCTAGGTGTGTTAAGCCAAACAAGGTGATTATGGATTTGATAATTTGGCTAAGTGTGTTAAGCCAAACAGAGTGATGATAATGAACTTGTAAACCCGAGGAAGTTGTGTTATCCTAGAGTAAACTCGTGCACAAGATGATAGTTTGACTAAGTGTGTTAAGTCAAACAAGGTGATGATTGATTGGATTCGATTGATCAAGATCGATGAAGTTTGAGTTAGAACAAAATTGCTTTGATGATTTGATGCGATGCTGGAGTGCACATTAGATGCGACTGATATGAATTGCTTGGATTGATGTTCGAAAAAAGATAGAGCATGATAAGGAATGTCTTCTTGTCAAAATATGCCATGGGCTAGTGATTTGGATTTTGGTTCACAAATGATTTGACCAAGTTGATTTCACATTTGTCAATGTTTGGATCACTTCATAAGTTGGATGATATACATCAAGATTTATTCTCAAAGCAAGATGCAAATATCTGCCCCCAGTGTCTAGCAATGTTTGAACGACCATGGGTAGATTCTTGGATACGAATGGATATGGATTATCTTGCGATAAGATAAGGTGTTCGAATAGAGGAATGCTCATTCGGATAATGCTTCAAGGCTCAGATAGTGTTGGGTAGGATAGGATCAATGAAAATGACCCATGTCAAGATTTTTACCATAAGCAAGTGTAAAGTGTGCACCCAAAATTTTATCAAGATCAAGGTAACTTGGACCTTGGATGGAGATGGATAAAAATGTGTTGGATAAATTGTTCATGGATGAACGGATGATATGACTGGAATGATAGCTTTATTATGGATGTGATAAGATGCTCTCTCTTGAACTAGCGCATGTAGATGCTCGATTCTACACATGATGCCTGTTTGCCAGGTTTTCATCATGGTACCTGTCCAAAGCGCCACCAAAATGGTTTTTGGTAGAGGACAATTTTTTTCTTTACTGTTTTCAATCCTTTTTTTGATTTTTTGGATTTTTTTGTTGTCGCCAAGATGCTTGTTTGCCATCGAACACCAGATGAGCTTTAGGTGATAGGTCGATGTGGCCTTACTAGCATGCTTGACATGTCCCAGATTAGGATTAATTGAGGTCTATTGACTGCATAGGCTAAGAGGTGGCATAGTGACCATAATACCTTTCACCTACCCACTGGCAAGATGACGGTCACACTAGAGGACATGTGGCGGATTCTGCGTATTCCATTTATTGGGGAGATCATCTTATACGATTCCCAATGATCAACCAATGATAGATCCATATAAACCAATCAAGCATCTTGGAAAATAATTAAATACGAATTATTTAATTAATTATCCTAAATTTCCTCTATTATTGAATAAATAGAAATATTTATTTATATAGTTCACATTTATATTCATCTTAATTAAATAAAAAAAATTAAATACTTTGTTTGATTTAATTATCAAATCCCTATTTTCTTCTATCACATCGATTCTAAATTAATTAAATAAAGATCAAAACACTTTATTGATTAATTGCCATTTTTCCTCTATTTAATTTAATAAACAACTATCCTATAGTTTGTTTTATTAAATTATTTATCCATTTTTTGCTAATTTAAATAAATCAAAAATATTTGAATTAAAGCACAAAGAATATTCCATCTATATTATCTCAAAAATGAATTAGATATCCTATGTCTGAACCATGTCTCAAATATGTCAAAATTAATTGATTGAAACTTCACATGAAGTTTTGCAGACAAATTGGAGACAAATTTAGAATTTGATCTTTCAATCATCGTCCACCAATCCTTCCTCTTCTCTTGCCTGGTGTTTTCATGGGTAGAGACAATCTCCATCTTTCTCTCAATCTCCTCCATCTCTCACCATTCAATTCTCCAGATTGAATCCAAGCTTCTCAAAGCTTTCCCTATGCATTTCTATAGCCAGAAAATCTATAAAGACAACCTCATTGAACCAAGAAAAAGGATCCAAATAATCAAGTTTATGCACTCTTACTCTATAGGAATTCAAGCACTCAAGCATCAAGCATTCAAGCATCCAATATCTAGCAATGAAGTTTCATATCATGGTTGCAATTATCTGTTTCATGTCAATTCAAGCTTAGTTTAATTCATTTATCTTCTAGTATTGTCATATTCAATTCCATATCATTGCATCAATATCCATCTAATTCTTTCAATTGTCATTTTAACAATCATAGTGCACTCATGATTTGAGAGCCATTTTGATCTAATAAATCTTGAGGATAGAGAATAATATGACGTTTTCAATTGATTATTGCTTTGAATTGATTTAATTTGATTAATCTTTGATATAATGTCTTATTAAGAAGTGTTTTGTGCTTTACACCTAATCACACACTTACAGTAACAAATTTAAACCCTTAAAGAATTCACCAAAACTAATCCTTAACAGTGCTCAAATGATTAAACATTAAGTGCAAGTGCAGAAATTGAAAATTGTCACACATACACAACAACACTAGATTTATGTGGAAAATCCAATAAGGAAAAAACCATGGTGATGATTAACTAACACTATAGACAATATAAAAAAATTATTACAAAAGTCTCACTGCCTATGTAATAAGGCTCACTGCCAAAACAAAGACACTATTCAGATAAGAACTCACTCTCCAATAGGGCTAACAACCTAGATGGCCCATTGCCACGTAGATAGAAAGAGGTTAGAGGAGATATGTTAAAGATATAATAATCTCAATGCAACAGACATTTCAACTAAAATTTTCTCAACCACTTGTAGAAATTCATGAATGATAGAGTACACCTTTAGCTCACTACATCCCAAAACTCTATATTTAGAGTTTGCACTAATCTTCCACACTCACATCATACAAACCCATTGATTCACATATATTTCACATCTATATGCTCTATTTATTTGCACTTATCTCTCTTGTCTTTCTTCACCACTAGCTCATCTTGTATTTATACCATCTTTAATTTTGAAACATATCCATCAATAAATTCAAATTAAGTCAACATTAGAACATCATAGGGTGGAATTAGAATGATGGCAACCCAAATAAGTCCAACATGCTTCATTAACCTCAAAGATAGTGTTCAACACAAGGTCGACAAAACCAGTGTAAAACACATAGAAAAATTAAGCATGATCCTTCCAGATACAAAAAATTTCAACATGATCATATCAACTTATCTCTAGAATTGCAAGACATAAGAATTTATCAAAGGGAAATCTAGACCAACAAAATTTAATCGAACCTCAGCCAGAACTACAGAAAACCACAGTTCACAACTAGTGAACATAAATCACACTATACAATAAATCAAAATAAAAAAACATAGATATAAAAGCTTCCAAAATCCATGATCAACGTATCTGAACCACAAAAACATAGGAACAAATCCCATAGAAAAACCTAGTGCAACCTTTGGACACCTACAACCTCTCTTCTATAAAATTTTCTCAATATCATCGAAATGAACAACCAATAACTTCTATCCATGACATTAATGACAATGACCAATTGACTAGTTGACATTAACGAAAACACTTTCATTCTTTTCATTCTTGTAGCAAGATTTACACAAATCATGTAGTTAGTGGTGGGTGAAATTTCATTTTCCAACCTTATGGGATATAGTTATTCATCATCCCAACAACGGCATAGATTTTTTCACCTTGTTTATCTCTTGACCTATTTCCCCCACTTTTGTTATTTAACAACTTCAAATTGAATCATTGGGGCATGCAATCTATTTTAGTAAACAACACTAAACTAGTCAATGCTTAGGAAATCCATGGTGCACATCCAATAACAATTTATGCTCAAACATGTGTTTTCTTGGAAAACCACATGATCAATTATACTCATAACAAGTTCCATTTTAATATATGTAATGTAATTGACTTAATTATTTTTTATGATCATTCCTTAATAAAATTCTTGTGTAGCTAATTATCGAATTATCCAAATGACAAGAAAAATAAAAGTGAATGAAAAATGCAAGAAAAATAAAACAAATATAGATTAAATTGAAAAGTCAAAGAGGAGGGAATGCATTTCATTACAAAAGAAACTAAGATTAAATACATTGGATGTATCATCTCAGCTATGTGATGTGTCAACCCCTAAATGTTATGTAATTTTTATTACATGCTTCTTTTTCTCATGGTTCTCATGGGATTTAATTGAAATGGACTAGTAAATGGGATGGACCATGTTAATATTAGCACATTTTTTTCATTAAAGCGTAACAAAAAGTTTTGTATGTGTTATATAAGAGATTAACTTGTATTCAATAATAATTTGAATGATTCAATTGTAAGATGACATATAATATGCGTAATAATATAATGATAGTTAGAATTTTAAAACCATCTTATCTTATAATATTTTTTAGTTTAGTTATAAATAAATTTTTTTATTAACCATTACATTTCTTTAATAAAGTTAAAAAATATTGATGGAGATGGATGATGGTAGATCTTATAAAAAACTAAAGAGAAGAAAATAAGGATTGGTCAAGTTGTACTACTAGAGACATCACCTCATAGGTATCTTAGTTCCTTGATTGGTAATAAATTAATGATGTCATTAGCTTCTCACTAGAAACATATAAGGGAAAAATTTCCCAATTGATCAATCAAAGATAGGGACTCATTTAATAGTATTAAGCTATGAAGTAGGGTAGGAACCTACTGAACATATTAATAATTTTTTTTGAATTTTTCATTATTAACTATGTTTCTAAAATCATGAGGACCTCCTTAGTTCTTCCACTATGCATTATAATATTATTTTGGTACTGTTGTCAAAATATGTTTGAACCATCACCATGGAGATTATCAGATGACATCAATCATCTCTCTATTATCCTTTTAAACCCTCTTATTAGAAAACTAAATTCAAAATACAAAAGAGTAACTAAAATTTGTAAGTTTCCTATTATTATATAGCTTCTTATAGGATTAAATATTGTCTACTTTATAATCTTCACCTCACATTTCTACACTCATTTTGGTGTACATCCCTGTAAACATGTTTAGGAATCATTTTACCTATTTATTTGCTTAAAATTGCTATTGATATATTTTTTCAGCATTTTAAAGCTCTCTTAGAAATCATCAACCTATCTTAGAATTTTTACTATGCTTTAACTAATGAAGTGAGTGGAATGAGTTACAAAGGAGAAAATATCATTTAAGGTAAGAAAAGAATCTAATGTTGTTGTGTTTTGTAAAAACTAAATGGATCTTTATTTCCCTCTAAATTTTATTATTAAGTCAATGTTGTGAATAGAGAATGATGCACTGGTGTTCTTATTCCAACCCTTATCTATGCACTTACATATCCAAAAGACTACAAAAAGATGCAGTTTTACAATGACCATTCTCTTTTGATGAACACCATAGAATTTACTATGGTAGAGAATCTATTTTCATAATTTTTTAGTAAGAAATGGTTGTCACCATAATCTTATATTGATCAAAATGCAAGTACAAAATTGTCCTACTAGCATTTAGCAAGAACTTTGTAGCAACATGACCTTGTTAAATACGTTCCAATCCTCTATTTTTTGAATGTTTTTATTTCACATCTTCCTAAGTTTGATTTTTTTTTCTATTTGTAGGGTTTATATTATTTGGGTTTTTTTTTTTTATGGAGGTCATCCACAAATTCTTTTTTGCTACCCTAGAGCACAAGCCTTCTTCCGTTGAACCTCTTCGCCTAAGGGCCAAGGACCATGGACTGAGGGGTAACCATTCCTCTTTATCTAAGGGCCAAGGATTGAGGGCTATCCATTCTGCCAAATTTGTCGGGCATGACCCCGGGGTTTATATTATGTGAGTTTGATAATTAGGTACTTGAATCACATCATGTACTTATTCCATCTTATATTTGAGTTGTTTAGGAATATGTGCATCACAAATTTTTATAATATAATTACACTGATTGAAAACTAGTAATTATGTTTCAATCTTCATATTTTGTGAATGTTTTTGCTTCAGGTGATTGTAAGTTTAACTTTTATAAGTGTTTTTACTTCACATTTTAAAGTTTAGTTAAAATTTGAATTGTTCAAGGACATGTGTAAAATATAACTGCATTGATTGGATATTGTTAATTATGTTCCAATCTTCATAATTTTTTTGAATTTTTTTACTTCACCTGTTTGTCAGTTTGATAATTTTCTTCAATTTACAGAGTTTGTATTACAAGATGTGATAATTAGGGATGTCTATCACTTCATGCACTCATTCCATAGTATATTTTATTATATAATATTTTTATGTACTAATAATCAATATATCATTATGGTTCAATATGAGTGTTTAGGAAGTTCTTTTATTTCACAGTTTAATTTTGGTTAAATTTTGAGTTGTTTAGGGTAAATTTTTATAATATAATTATAATGATTGTATATTGTTAATTATGTTTCCATCTTAGTATTTTAAGAATATTTTTCTTTAATTGTTGGTAAGTCCAATTTTTATTTTCAAAATTTTAGGCTTTTCTACAATGTGGGTTTGATAGTTAGGGATGTCTATCACTTCATGTACTTATTATATAACTTTTGTATGTCTTAATAATGAATAAACAATTATGGTTCAAGATGTTCGTTTAACAGGTGTTTTTACTTCACATTTTAAACTTTGGTTAAGTTTTGAGTTATTGTTCAAGGATATGTGTAAAATATAATTGCATTAATTGGATATTGTTAAATCTTTTTCAATATTCATATTTTGTGAATGCTTTTACTTCACCTTTTGTAAGTTTTATTTATTTTTTTCAATTTTTCAGGTTCTCTATTACATGGATAATGATAGTTAGGGATGTCTATCACTTCATGTATGTAATTTGTCTTATACTTTAAAATATAATTTATAATGTATTTATAATGAATAATATTTCGAGAGATTTTTTCTTTATGATCTCCAATATTTTTAACATATACTATATTATTGATAGGTTTGACAGTAATTATTTTTTAATATTATTTAATAATTTTTGAGCTTAAGAATCGTAACTCAATCTATTCTAATAAATTTATAGATATTAAAATTTAATTACTAAAATATTCCAAAAACAAATAAAATAATAATAATAATAATTTATTAATTAATTTCAGTAGTTAATGTCCTACCTGCAAAACTTTTGATTGAATTAAATGACTTCTCTTGTTTGTTTCAAATAAATCTTAGTAAACCGACAGCTTCTTGACATAGGGATTCGCATTCTTTTTTTAAAAAAGGAAATAAGCACGCCAACTGCTGCCTCCATTAAATTCAAAAATTGAAAAACATGAAATGTGAAAATGGGTTCCTGGGTACAAGAAAACTTCCCCACCAAGTTACGCTATGAAGTGTATTAATTGGTTCATTTGCGCGGCAGCCTGATATAAGTAGAACCCCCACTGCACTTTTAATTCTCACAAGTCTTCTTACTTTTGATTCCTTGAGGCTTTGCTTTTACTTGTTACTGGTTTAGTTATATCAGTGACAGCTATCGAGAAAGCTATGGAAGCAAGCAATAAGGGCACCTCTGGATCCCTCACGCATATAAATAAACTTAATCCGTTTGCCCCCGAGTTCTACCCTGCTGCATCTTCAATTCGTTCCAGTTACCCTTTTTATGTTGCTTCCCAGTTTCCATGGAGCTCACCCACCATAGCACCTGCTCACCCAACAGGTTCTTCTCCACAAGCAAATCAAAGCAAACTGGTGGCATTCAACATGGATGCCACCATTTCTAACAACCTTTTGCGAGGAATTTTCCAACAATATGGCATGTAGATTTATTTTTTCCAGTTTATTTTGGTTGATTAAACTTACATATCAAATAGATATACAGTCGATTACATTATTGTTTCTCAAAGAATATGTTTTTGTTTGTACTGCAGGAGCAGTTAAAAAAGTGGAGAACAGTCCGAATGACCGTCGGATAAGATTCATAACATTTTTTGATGCGGGAGATGCAAATCGTGCCCTGGCAGCCTTGGAAGGGCAAAGAGTTGGATCCATAAGTTTGAAGATCGAGCGGAGTCATTGGAGAACTAGTCCGAATCCCAAGCCTACTTATCGTCCCAACAACATTCCCCCTCGTCTTCAAAAGCAGGGACTCAAGGACGCTGCTCAACACTTACAGAGAAAATGTACTAATTTTGCGATTATTTTCCTTGCAAAATCCTTTTCATTTTTTTAATGTATTTATAGTTCTTTTCACAGTCTAGGGTTTTCTTATGTACTAGTCTGATATAGTTTTATTTAGGGTTTTCTTATGTTCTAGTTAGATATAGTTTTATTTACAATCTCCTTTGATCTGTTGAGAATTCTATTATTTTCTCAACTATTTTGATGAAATCTCAAATAGATTTAACACTAATACCAGATTAAATAGTATTCCTAACAATGACAGAAAACCCAGTATTTTTTGGGGCTGTTTGATTTGAAAAATCTTCAGACAAAATGTAGATCCCTAGGTTGAGTTTCTACAATAATTAATCTTACTAATAGTAATTTCAATAACTTTTTCTTTTGAAAATCCTTCCTGCCATCACATTCATCCAGAAGTAATTTCATTTTTTTTCTAGATCTACACATCAAAATTCAATTTTGCTACTAGAAACCCTTATTCTGCTTGAGCGAAAGAATATAAACCCTAAAAGGATGTCAATCTCAGGATTCATAGCGCACAAGTAAACCTGAAAAATTAATATAGGCTAGACTTGGTAAACTCTGGAAAGAGCTATAGCTAGACCACATATGAAAATATGTTAGATACAATTTGTTTTTCTTAGTTTGGTGGCGTATGTTGAATATATACCTCTCTTAAAACTGCGGTAATTTATACATTTTTTTAAAGTTTTCACTGGGTAATGGAATAGCTATTGGAAGAGGAGGGGTTGCTGGTGTCGATGGTAAAGATGGCTGGATATCAGATGCGGCACCTGTAATAAATGGAGGAGACAAGGGTTTATATGAGAAGAGCCATCAACCAGAAGAATCGAACAATGCTAGAAGTACCAGTCAGGAAAGTTCTGAATTTGTTTTTGATGAGGAATTAGCAAAGAGTAACTCCCAACACGCCAGAACAACTATTATGATAAGAAATATTCCGAATGGATACAGGTATGGTCTGTATGAATTTGACGGCTTGTGAGACCAACAGGTTTTATGTTCATAAATTAAATTTGTAAGAACTGCTTCGCCATTTATGCTAACATGACTCTGCTATATATATTTTTCAGTCAAGACAGGCTTCTGAAAGTTTTAGACAGTCACTGCAAGAGATGTAACGAAAGAAGCAGAGATGCCGAAGAACCAATCTCGGAATATGACTTTGTTTACTTGCCCATAGATTTTAAGTACGATAATGAACTTGTCTGAATTCTGTTGTCAATTTTATTAGGTTTCAATGAATGTTGAAGCATCTTTCTTCTTGTGTGCAGAGCAAAGCTCAACCTTGGCTATGCCTTCGTGAATTTTACATCAGCTAAAGCTACATGGAAGCTGTACAAAGCGTTGCATATGCAACACTGGGAAAGTTTGAAGTCCAAAAATCCTTCAAGAAAAATTTGTGAAATTGCTTATGCCAAAATTCAGGTGTGCTATGTTTATGTTTTTGAATCACCTTCGTTTACTATGTTTTTGTTCTCTGACATTGTGGTTTTTGTGATGACAGGGTCGAGCTGCTCTCGAAAGTCACTTTCGAAATTCCAATATTAGATGTGACAACGACAAATATTTGCCGTTGGTATTCGAGCCACCTCGCAACGGGAAG
Source organism: Sequoiadendron giganteum (assembly GCA_007115665.2). Classification (NCBI taxonomy): domain Eukaryota; kingdom Viridiplantae; phylum Streptophyta; class Pinopsida; order Cupressales; family Cupressaceae; genus Sequoiadendron; species Sequoiadendron giganteum. Next base: position 845,153,905 of record CM021101.1, on the reverse strand, counting down.
GATTCCAAAGAGAACCCGAGTAAATTTAGGGTTATTTCTCATGAAGTCTAATCTAAGGCAACCGACGCTCTATGCCGGATAATATTGCTATATTTCCAGAAAAATGAAATTTTCAAAAGGACTTTACAATCATTGATTGGCTGGATAAGCTGGAATTTGAATTTCTAATACTCATTCTAGTGATTTTTTTTTTTAATATATTTATTAATTAAAATTGTTTATGTTTGCACAATTTTAAATTTATTTATATTACATTGTCTAGAATTTAAAGTTAAAAATGTTCTTAATTACTTTATGTACAATTGATTAGATCTATCCAACAAATATTTTTATTGTTTTAGTCATAAGTTTGAACCATAGCATAGTTATTAAAACCTACAACATGAATATAAAAAGGTTCATGAAAACACAAGAAGGAAAGTAGGGTGGGAAAAAAGTTTTGGTTCACTCCAAAAGAGTTTTAGAAAGTTGACTAGTATGGGGATGGGAAACCCTATTTCTAAAGGACTCTAATGTGGTGTGATATGATAATAGATTAAAACTCTAGAAGGTGGTTGTAAAAGGTTGTGCACTTAAAAAAGATCAATGAAAAACATACCTAATATAAATACATAGTAAATGCTTGGAAGGTGTGGCAGAGAGGTAGGAAGTTCTCTATAAAAATCTTAGAAAAGTAAGCCCTTTTTAATAAAAAGACCTTATATCAACATTCCTCACTCAATTGAAATCCTTAGAAATTAGCCATTTAGTCTTAAAGATCTTTTGCTATAGTGTTACTTGGTGTAGCCCATAAATAGAAATAGAGAAAAACTTATGAGCAACTTAAAATGTATCTTTTTCTATGTTAAAATGTGGAAAATATTGCCAATTTTAAAGAACTTGCTTTGAAATCTCAGAAATAAGAACTTAGTAGTTGGGAAGATCTAAAAATTAATTACCTTAGATTTAAATATTATGGTAGGAGGATGATAAGACAAGGCTTTCGTATAATGTGCTCAACCATGGGCATTGTCTATGAATAAAATTTTAGTTCAATTTCCTTTGGGGTCATCTAGTGTAGGTTTGATTGTTATTTTTATGCTTATTAATACATGTTTTAGGATGGGAAATGGTTTGTTTTACACACAGGATGGGGCTATGTGCTATTTGTAATTACTTGAGTGTGGAATTCATTTGTGTATATCTCTTAATGTGATAACTTATCAATAGATTGACTTAGATGTAACTACAAAATGCAATGCAATACAAAGTAGAGAGTTTTAGATGTTGTAGTATAGTATGGATTTTTTTACATGTGGTGATGGTAACAATCACAAGGCACCTGAAGGAGAAATCACTACCACATAATGAATTACACTTTCCATAATGTTAGAGTTCACATTGTCATAAAATTTAAAGACATGTTTATGTTTAGGGGAGTGTTTTGAGGTATCAATAGAAACTGTAAATGATAAAATGTTTGCATATTCTACTACAAAATTGAAACTAGTACTGGTGGTTATATAAGAAGACATATACACACCACCAATATTAATTGTGTGACTACTAATTATAAGTATTTGTTAGGGAGTATGTGTACACATTGATTATTCATGTGGACACATCAAATTGTGTGATATGCGTATTTGTTAGGGAGTATGTGTACACATTGATTATTCATGTGGAGACATCAAATTGTGTGATATGCGTTTTATCTAGATGTCATGCAGTATAATTGAAAAATGATTGTATTATTCTTGGCAATCCTTGATTTGGTTGGAGGGTTAGCTAGTTAGTATTCCAGGATGCTTCTATTCGTAAGAAGGTTGATTGTAGAAGAATGGTGTGTTGTAATATTATAGATTTAGACTCCATTAGTGATGTGTATTATTTTTTTTTAGATTTTGAATAATGTATTAGTAAGTATCTTTTGGTTTTTAATTTTCTTTCATAAGGGTTTCCAATGTAAGTAGTGGTGTTTTATGTAATCTTGTGTTAACATACTACTCAAATTTATTCTTAATTTGGTTATATGGATTTTCTAGTACAATTTACCATTTTTATCATATAATCTAAAGTGTCTTTATCTTACTTTATTAATCATTGTAATAGGGATATATAATCACAAAAATTTAGTACTAGAGTGTATTTCATATTTTATGGGTAATGAATAATTCATTGAGAAACAAAATCATAATGTGTGTAGTGGTGAACCCTAAGAAATTCGGTTTGTTATAGTTCATGAATAACTAGTCACAAAGGAAAAAAAATGAAGGATATTGTGAGAAACAGTGTGAAATTAAACCTATGGATATATCACGGAGTTTTGAGATTGAATGATTCAATAGTTAGAATTTTGAATTATGTAAGTTAAAAATGATGTATTTTGGTGGTGAGTCATTAACGGGTTATAGTATCTTATTCAAGTAAACTATTATGTATGTTTGATGAGAACTAGGTCAAATTTAATAAAAATACTAAGATAACTATTTTATTTTTTTAAAGATTTCATGCTTATGAATATGTTTAAAAAAAAACTACTTACTCATTATGTAAGAAGATTAGTACATAGCACAAATCAGAAAACCTAGCTAATATTTTTTATTGAAAAATAAGTTTTATTATCTAAAAATGAAATAAGGGTAATTCGTAATTGTTAAATAAATAATATCAATGATTCTTAATCAACTAATGCCAATATGAGTCAAAATAGACAAATAAGATAAGTACATTATATTAATTTTTTCTTTATTTGATTATTTGAAAAAAATAATAATCCCAATTAATAGTAATGTCCGTCAATAAAATTAGATAATTTCGTATGTATTTTTCTAAGACAATGGGAAAGAAATTTATTGTGAAAATTATCTTGATTGCATAGTTGTGAAAGGTAGGTCTGAGGAGGAATGGATTAAAAAAATAGAATGGGGTTAAGAGGTCCAATGATGATGTTAATTCAAAGTCTCTAACCATTCCAAAAGGTAAATGTTCGAATTTTAGTAAGAATTGTGAAATTAAGAAGAAATATAAATCCACGGAGGATGTTTATTGTAATAGATCATCAAATAAAAATGAATATAGAAGTGATGTCATTTTTACCAATGTTATTAGTGAAGATTATTGTCTAATTGAGTTAGGTAAATCTTATCGTGTGAAACCACATAAAGACTATTATTTTTAATCCACAAATTATAAAAAGGTAAAGTTTTTCTTAATGACAACCAATAATTGAATATAGTTAGTTGAAGAAATATAATGATAGTCTTAATGGATGGAAGAGTGAAAAAAGTCTTAAATTTTCTACATATTCAAGGTCTAGATTGAAATATTGGGTTTATGTTTAAGATGATTGACTTAGGATACATGGTACTTTTATTTGCCCCAAGGTTGTCATTATGCCAAAATGTTGATCTTTTAATGTTGATACAATTGTCAAAGTTAATAGATCCACGGGAGGTGGTTAGTCCATGTCACAAATTTTGAGGGGAGTGTTGACCAGCTACCAACAATCTCCCCCTTAGCATTACTCGAGGGGATTCAAACTTGACATCTTTGGCTCCGATACCAATTGTTGGCTCCATGGTTATTGTTCCACCAAAATTTTGACCTATTAATTCTTGGTAAAACCATCAAAGTTAATAGATCCAAGAGATGAAGTTAGTCCATGTCAAAAAACTCGAAGGGGGCATTGACTAGCTACCAACAAATTTTGATGGAAATAGTTACAATTGGCTAAAAAAAAACTTGTTTCACGGTAAGGGAGTATGGTATGGATTTTAATTTTTTAAATTTAATGTGTTAGAAAAATAATAATATTTTTAATATTTGGAAGTAAAAAGGTAGAGGGTATTTTTGAGATAATACATAGATTATTTTTCAATCTTATGGATATTGAATCAAGGTGTGTGCAGGATCATGATGGGCCAAAAATTTGCAATATGTAAGTCATATGATGGCCTATGTGGTTGACACCTACTTCTAATTTTTTCCTTCAAATTTAAGTAATATTGCATTGAAATTTCAAATTTTCACCAAATAGAATTTTCTAAAATAAAAATAAACCTAGTAGTTTGGAAACTAAATTCAATTTGCAACAGATTCTATTCTAACATATTTTTGAAAATAATATATTTAACTTATTCAAATTTTTAGGTCAAGTTGCCTAACTCTAATTTTTGTCAATTTTATTGCTACTTAAGGGCCTATTTTTTTCATAATGATCTTGCACATGCCCATCTATTATCAATTTTTCATATTATGTATCTTTCTTTGATGGTTATTTTAGGTCCTTTTTAATATATTTTCTTAAGAGAAAGCCTAATTTATTCTTAAGCTAAAGGATTTTAAGATTATTTAAAAGTGAAAATAAAAATAACATCAATGTTCTTAGGATTGATAATCATGGAATTTGAGACATTATATAATCATATTGGAATTATGAAATCGGGGAATATTCTTCCTATGTTTTAAATTGATATAGTTATTGAAAGGATGAATATAATCTCACAATATTAATACCAAATTATGTTAATTATTTCTAGTCTAGGAGAACAACTATAGATGGAAGTAGTGAGTACTTCATGCTACTTGAAAAAAATAGTCTTTAAGTTCTATTCTAGAAAATAAGAGATCATATAAAATGTGAATTTAATAAAAATCAATTGTAACTCATTTGAAAGTGTTCATGTAACATTTCTTACAATAATTCTAGCATTTGATATTTAGTATACTTAGAGACTTTGAAATACCATCATCATTGGACCTCTCATGCGTATTTCTTTTTTTTAAGCCCTTCCTCCTTATATGTCTTTTAGTGATGCAACATTACTAGAAATTGATATTATCAAATTTTCCCATTATTCATGTAAGGAATAAATATATTATATTTATTATATTATTATATTTTGACTCATATTGAATTTAGTTGAATAAGAATTATATTGTTATTATTTAAGTGAGTAGTTACTATGCCACCTTCTCTCATTTTTAGAGAATGCAAGTTATTTTCAAGAAAAAATTATTAGCTAGATTATTTGATTGATGAATTTTACTTATCTTCTTACACAATGAATAAGAATTTTTTCTTCAAACATATTAAACGACTAAAAGTTAGGAAAATAAGATAGAATAAATAATAGAAACCATAAAAACTATTAGATTCAAGAAAACCAATTCCAATCTATCAATCATGAGTAACCAAAAGCAAGAAACATAAAAGATTTACCAAATTATATACATTCCTCAAATCAAACATAAAATATGTTGGAAAAATATGAAGATTCAAGTGGAAAACATTTATTGAATTTGACATAATGCAAATATTATAGGAATAGATACAATATATAGGAAAGTTATAGATAACTAACATAGATGTAGATGCAACCATGTAACTACCATAGACACATTACTAATCCATTGGCAATGTAATATTTCCAACATTCCCTCCTTATTACATTGTTCCTACAAAAGCATCACCTAAAACCTCTTATTCACCTTTTAAGGGACCCCCCTTAAGGTTTACATAACAAAACTTGTTGATTACAATATATATACATATTTGATAATATTTTCCTTTTAAATTAACAAATCATGAATTAGGTGGAACCCCTCCAATTTGTCACGTAACCCTCAAAAAGGTGAAGCTTGAAGATAAATTCTTGATTTCTTCCTCCCATGAACTCCTGAATCATAGACCGTAGTTCTTGGAAAACGACCCTCCATGTTGTCTCCTTGACCCTCATAAAGGTATAACCCTTGGTCCTAATTGTAATTATTGGGCAACCATCCTCCAAGTTGTCTCCTCGACCATCATAAAGGTGCAATCCTAAGTCACAGCCTTGTGAACTCTCTAGGCAAAAAATCCATGCTGAGCTCTTCTCCAAACCACTTATTTGTTTCCAAATATTAAACATCACAATACATGCATTCTTCAAATTTTCAACAATATTAAGAAAAAGCAATAAATTAAAGCCAAAAACTCTTCTCATGCAAAGCATCATGTCAAATCAAGCAACTAACTTGAGATGATGGAAATTCCTCCATCCTTTGATGTCATCTGCCTCCAATATTGAAGGCTCAAGGTACAAAATCATGAAGCTTCATTCATGATCTTAGAGAAAATATGGTATAAAATTTTTCCAATCAAGAATAACATATTCTTCATTTATTACTTGTTCAACAATTGCCTTATGATCCTCCTTTCTATGTGGAGATACATACTTAGTTTATTTTCCCTCAACCTCACAAAAATGCATCATAATTTTCTTTTCTTCATAACCTCCCTTTAAATGTACATTTCATCATATTTTCTTACATCAAGCCCAATCACATCAATCTTTGTGAAAGTGGAAATCAAATAAACCTAGTTAACTCATTTAGTAGGTACACCCCTTTAGTAGGTACACCATTTATCACAAATGAACTAATAAGAAAAAGAAACCTAGATCAAACAAATAATGCACTTTTATAAATCATCTACCTAGCCTAAGACCTATTGATTGAGGAGTATATCATTTTTCAGAATTAATTTTGTGTAAAATAAGCTTTCATATACCTTTACAAATGTCCCTTTTTATAGTACAAATAATTTATGAGGGTCTCATAGAAAGATCAAAGATTCTAAACTTAAATCTCTACCTGTAGCCATTTTTTTCTTTCAAAACTATCTTAACTTTCCTTATTAATGAACTATACTCTCTAGAAATTTCAAATTATCACCATTGTTGAAGTAATAATTAACCTTCAAACAATTAAAAGTTAAAATCTATAAGTATTGAACATAAGGGAAATAGGTGTCCACCTGATAGAAGATGAAACTTTGGGACCTATTTCATGCTTTAGTTATTAGGAAACTAGATCCCTCAAACAAGTGACTCAATTGAGGGAAGGAATAAGGGTTTACTTGTGTGTTTGGAGAAGTGTTCATAATTAAATGAAGCATCAATGGATAAATGCATTTAATACTTATGCACAAAACCCTAGAAACTTGAAAGCATGAAATTAGGTTAACAAATAGAATGAAACAAAAAAGTGCCTAGAGGAATTATGGATTCAAAACAAGGTCTGTAACATTGAAAATCTTCCCTTCTAAGTGAATTAGGATTGATATGCTAGGTTTTATGATTTAGTCCTAGTCTAGGGTTTCTGGGAAAAATCTTGAATCTTCTAAGAGTTGGTTAGGATATGTTGAACAGACATCAAAAAGTTGTAATAGGACTACTATTCTAGATTTGGCATAAGTCCTATGGGATTTTTAGGATCTGTCTAAATCTTCCAAACCTAGATTTGACACTATTGAATGCTATCAAAATATTATATTAGCGACTAAATCACCAAGTTAGGCGAATGATTCTGATTCACATAAATCTACAAAATATGCATCACAAGTGAGAGAGAGAGCTAAAATGTTGTTTTGTTAGTAGATGGGGTTCTACCTCAGCAAGACCCCATTTTATTAGTTAAAACTTTAAATTAATTGAACTGACATGAAGGAATGATGAATGAACAAATGAATGTAACAAATCACCAAACCTTTAAGAACCCTCAAAGTGTAGATCTACATCTTGTATGAATTGGCTTTAATGTATGTAGATCTTGATCTTGAAAATTGATATGGCTTTGAATGCTTGAACTTGGATCAAAAATGTTACATGAATATGTTAGCTCATAAAAACACATGATGGATGAAGACCTTGACATGATTCTTGAATCATGAATTGATGCTCCAGAATTCTTGATAAGCAGCTCTTGAACTCTCTTGTGAACTCTTGATCTCAAAATATTTTTATTAGGAATTGAAAACTTGGAAGCTTAGATGACTTGAAAAATTACTATCACAAATTATGTTAAATATGCTTGTAATTATATTTGTTTATACCAAAATTCTTGAAAGTACAACACTACACATTGATATAAGATCTAGGATAATAAAATATTTTTATTAATTTTATTTAAAATAGGTCCTAGTTAAAGCGGGAATCATACACTAGGTTGGGCATATGACTCCTAGTGTCTTAAACACGAGACACAAAATCCAAGAACTATTGAGTTCAATGCAATGTTTAAAATCAAGCTCGAGACCTAGGTGGGACGCATACTCCCAAGGTGGCATATGAGCCCTAGATCACTAGATCTAGAACACAAAACCTGAAACATTGAATTATGATTTTTTATTTGTTAAATTTCAATATTATCCATAGAAAAATGCATTTAATAAGGATCGTGGATGTAAAATAGGACCAATTAAGGCATAAATGAACCAAATTTTAATAGGGAGGGCCCAAATAAGTGTGAAAATGTAATGGGATACATTTTCCTACACTATGAGTAGGCACTGGTCATACCATGGATCTACATTATTTAAAATAGATTAAATCTAATATTTACTCACCAGAAGAAAACTATTTTTGGTTTGATTTTTATATGAACAGATCAAGAAAGAGAAACTAAAGGGTATTATGTTCACCTCCACACCTTATTCCATTTCTAGATTGAGTAAATTATTATGGATTTTCCCTATAAAACTTCAATGACCTCTGATTTGAATTCTTATAGCTACATAATGGATTCTTGGCTATTGCACAATGGGGTCCATTGGCTCTCAAATATCACTCTTCACAAACATGAATAGGGATTATTTCATTCTGAACCACCAAAAATATATAGACAAAAAGGGGAAAGAGGATTACCCAATTAGGCCCCTATGGTTTTCCACCTAGGAGCTTGGATGGAATAATAACTCTCTTTCACCTAATGATATGCTATTTTCGAGTTCATTCAAAGATAGAGGTTGTGTTGTGTGTGTTAGGATGTGTCTAAGTGTTGTAATATAATGAACTAAACTAAACTATGAAATGTAAAATAAATTTACATGTAAACTAAATGACCTAAATCCATACAAACTAGAAAGAAACTAGGAAATATAGAAATGGTGCACCTGGGAACTAAAAGTTGCTGAAGAGGAGGTCTAGAATCTTTTGGAATCTAGTAAAAATTCTTATTGGGACACTTATGCCAAAATGGGTGACCTAGTCCTCTACCCAAGAAAATATGAGAGAGAAGGAATTTAGTATTCTCCTAACTCTATAAGGCTATACGGGCTCAAACCGTAGACCTTCTCGGTAGAAAAGATCAAATTTCTTATTACCATAATGATTCAAACTGTTCCAAGAACCCAACATGCATTTTTATTGTATTGGGCTCTTTCATTAACTGATGGAAAGATCAGTTATTCTGTCTTTCTCTTGTTTCTAGAAGATAATAAGATGGCTCCATTTTCTTCAAACAAAAATGTTTCGAAATAAATCCCAAAGTGCTTCAAAAGGTTCCCTTGATGTAGGTCTTTCATGCTCAACATAGATTCTCCAAATGGAGTCTCTATCACCCAAAATAATAATATGAGACTTCATACACCTAAAAGTTCATAAAAAAAAAAAAAAACCTTTTTGAGGTCTTCGTATTGTACTCATTATGTTTGACATTGAATTTCTCTGAGACTAACCATATCAACTAGATCTATAGTTTGAATTAGAGCATACTTCATATTTGTCATGCTATCATTCTTCCAATTCATAGAGTAAGAATCAAATCCATTCTATGGACCGGATGAACCAATAAACTATCTTGAAAACCATTGGCACACATGCAAACGAGGTGCTCTACCTAGCTGAGCTATATCCCTTCATAGTTTAGTCTTGAATATATACTAACAAAATGGATCAGTTTCTATCAAGAAGAAAGATATTTAATTGAATCATTCGATACTATCTCATAGTTAATGGGCATATTTTTTATATGTTGAATTATGCCTAGAATTGTTTCAAGGAAGGACTCTATCTATGATAATAAATAACCCACTTAAATGAGTGGTTAGAGTATCGCTTTCATACAGAGAGGGTTATTGGTTCAAATCCATTAGTAGGTAAAACTTATTTCATCTGATTGAGTAATCAAATAAGTTTTACTACATTTATTTTATAAGTCAATTATTTCCCTTTAAATAATGACTATTTTTAGATCATTATCAAAGTTGAACTTTACCAAGAAAGAGATGACTAAGTAAGTTAATGTTATAACTCTGAATGATTATTAACTCATCAACTCATTACAGAGCATTTGTGCTTATTTAAGTTTTTTGCTAGTATTAGTAATTGGAATAAATATGCTTTTTTCATTTATTTTTTATGAGAAGCAATCCTTTTATTCTTGGGGTTTGTGCACTTATAGAAAATAAGTTAGGACATATTTCTTAGATCATCATCTCAGTATTATATGTATCTTTCCCTCTAGGTAATATGCTTAGAATTTACAATTCATTGATCATTAAGGATAATGATAAAAATGGTGAACCAATAACTGTGACTTGTGAGGTACAATAATTATTAGGAAATAATAAGATTAGAGTTTTAGCTATGAGTTGTATATGTTTTTTGATGACAGGAATGAGAGTAACTGATATAGGAGGTCCACTTAGTGTTCTAGTTGGTGAAACTACTCTCAAGAGAATTTTTAATGTTTTTGGGGAATCCATTGATAACTTAGGTCCTGTAGATGCTCTCACAAGATATCTTATTCATAGATTTTCTCCTACCTTTACACAGTTGGATACCAAATTTTCAATCTTGGAAACATGCATTAAAGTAGTGGATATTGTAGATCCTTATCGCCGTGGGGGAAAAAATGGATTATTCGGAGGAGCTGGAGTGGGTCAAATAGTGTTAATTATGGAATTAATCAAAAGAATTGCTAACGCTCATGCAAGAGTTTTGTATTTGGCGGAGTAGGAGAACGTACCCATGAAGGAAATGATCTTTACAAGGAAATGAGCTAATCGAGAGTCATTAATGGAAAACATATATCATAATCCAAAGTAGCTCTAGTCTATAGTTAGATGAATGAACCACCAAGAGCTCGTATGAGAGTTGGTTTAAATACTTTAAGGATGGCTGAATATTTTTGAGATGTCAATAAACAAGATGTACTCTTATTTATTGACAATATATTCCTCTTTGTCCAAGCAGGATCAGAGGTATCTGCATTATTAGATAGAATTCCTTCTACAGTGAGTTATCAGCCAAATCTTAGGACATAAATTGGTTCTTTACAAGAGAGAATAAATTATACCAAAGAGGGGTCTATAACCTCCATTCAAACATTTTATGTACCTATGGATGACTTGACTGATCTCGCTCTTGCTACAACATTCACACATTTAGATGCTACTATTGTACTATCGAGAGGATTATCTACCAAGGGGATCTATCCAACGGTAGATCCACTAGATTGTACATCAACTATGCTACTACACCCACTAGATTCTATGTCATCTTGTTTACTAACACATACATAATTTACAAGCAATTTATTGTTCAATAACTCTTTTAACTAACAATAATGTTTCCTAGTCAGCTCGCTATGGATCCTAGCTTTCATACCTCATGTCCAATAACTTCCCTACCCACTACTAATGTGAATAATGTTGAAACAATGGTTTCTAATGTCTCACAAGAGAACATAAGGAGGATAGATGAAGAAACATAAAAAATTGCAAAACTTTGTGACTTCTAAAAAAATTGCTAGAAGTGTCATTCTTGATTTAGATAATGTGTGGAAAATTATTGAAAATGAACATGGAATAGACATCATGTGAATTCTAACTCATATTATTGATAAACATGTTCCTACAATGACGAGTTGTGCTTAATCTTTGGCATATACTCAAATCCAAGGTGGAAAATTAATTCCTCCTTCTAGAACCCTTACCTCTATTCCTTCATACACTAGTACTCATATTACTACAACTATTCAACCTATTAACAATTTCAATACTTCCTTAGGTATTTCCACTAGTAATCCCTCTAGCTCTATATAGTCCAATCTCACATCCTCTCACCAATACCCCCTCACAAATTTACAATTCACTTCTCCTCTGCATACATACACAACTCCAGCTTATTCATCTCCATTTCAGAATACAAACAATGATATGCAGGCGTTGGAGGCAGAGACTGAGATTATCCTTCGGTCTCTAAAATAATCCTGTTTTCTTCTGCTGTCTTTTACTTTTTGACCCTCCTAGTCTTTTTTGTCCGATTGCTGCTGTTTTTTGTTGGGCAGCTATTTTTTTTTGGTGGACCATTGGTGGTCCTTTCTCTATCTTGTAAACTTTGTGGTTTTGGGTCCCTGTAAAACCCGTTTTACCCTTTTATCAAAACAATGACACAATCCTTAACAGACTTTTGCAAAATATGTCATCCCTTCAATACAAAATCACTACACTAACTCAAAACAACAATGGACAACCTTCACAATACATCAAAACTGACCCATTATACTTGAAGATATTTAGAACACAAATGTCATAAGTTATATAGGTTCCTACATTTTAGAAATATGGTGGGAAAGGAGATCATGTTAGCCATGTTTCTACTTATAGAGCCTTATGTAGTGACTTCATTTATGAAGATAAAATCTTGGCTAAACTCTTCCATTTATCGTTGAAAGATACTTCTTTATATCTATTTTTTCCTTTATCGAATAATTCAATATGTTCATTAAATGAACTTATTGATGCCTTCTACAAACACTTCCAGATTCACATGGGTCCCAAGATGACCCTATCCAATTTAATGACATGTAAACAAAAGGATGATGAAAAGGTCACTATTTTTTTATAGCAAGATACAAAAGTGTTTACTCCCAAATAAAAATTATGATTCCTAACACCAACCTTCAAAATACTTTTATTTCCAATTTAAAAAAAAATATATCCAAGCTAAAATTGAGATGTTAAAATTTCCATCCTTTACCAGTTTGTGTACAACCCTTCATTATTCCCAGAATATGGCTAGTAGCCATGAAGTGAAAACATCCTCTAACCGTCCTGAAAATTTTTGAATCCACACCTCAAACCAATTACTAACCTTTCAAGAAAAAAATAAGGTATTTTTACAACTTAATCCCCCTTAATCAAATCAACATGTTGACACCCAAGTGGCTTCCATAAAGATGAAAAGACTATATGCCTTTGGGGATAGAAATAGACAATTCAGTCCCCTACCTGATACCCAAGTCATAATACCATGTTGTAGCTCTTAGCCAATAATTTGATTTACCTATCTCATATTAAAGCTCCTTTACCTTCAAACTATAGACAAAATTCCTATTTTCCATTTTCATTAACAAAATGGACATGATACAGAACATTGAAATCATATTAAACATATTGTGCAAGATCTGATTAATTCTAATCATATCCTAATTGGTGGTGTATTCGATCAAGGTAATAAGTTTTCAGCTCCTCTTAATAAAAATTTGTAAATATTTACAAATCCTCTTCCAAATTATAATGTCTTTTGTCAAAGCTAGTGAAACAAAGAATGGTGTGATGAGTGTTGACATGGATGATGAAAACATAAATTATAATGAGGAAGACTTTATGAAATATGTGGTTGGATTTATTGACCTTAAACCTTGTAAGGGCCCAACTAATATGCCCCTTGCAATTTCTTTCTCAAAAGATGACATAATTAAACATGCACCTAATGGTCCTCTTTACATAGTCAAAATAATTAATGGCAAGCCCAATAATAGGATGTTAATTGATATTGTTTGTGTAGAGAATGTAATCACTAAAAAATTCCTATCTGTGCGTGATCTTTATCAAGATACATATGAAAAATTTAAAGAATGGATCAAAACACATAATGTTTTTTCTTGTCCTACAAGGGGTTTGATAAGTCTCCCTTTAAAAGTTGGACCAAAACAATTTAAATGTCTCATTAGCCATCATTCCAAATTTTGACAAATTTTTGTGTGAAGTTAGGCTACCAATGGATTTTCTTAATGAATGTCATCCTATCGATTATGCAAAAATGTTTAAATTTTCCATTTGAAAATGAGATCTTTACTATGCATCATAGTGGCTTCTATCCTATGTCTTCTCATGGGAACTTCTCATTGGAATTATTTTGGCCCGATCATATAAAACCTATTAGACCCCGTGACAACTTCTTTTTCAAATCCTATCAAAAGTTTAAGGAAAAAGGCATACCAAAATTATCCATTATCAATATGCCTCAACCCACGATTGAACCAAAATCTCTTCCAAATAACCAAGACTAGCCTATGACAAATCCTCCACCTATTTCATATAAGAGACTACATGATAATCAAGTAGGTCTTGTTGTGCTTCCTAAAGTCAAACAAGTTTACAAACATAAAGAGAAAGTGGTTGAACAATCTCCCGTGGTTCCTTTCATTCCTCCCTTAAGGGAAGGAAAAAAACCTATGGTTAATAAACCTAGTCCTACAAAATCACAACTTGGAATAAAATGAAAAGAAGTTGAAATGCTAGAGATCATAGGTGTAGATGCCATTCTATTACTTGTTTGTTTCAAGTGAAATAAAAAAAAGAATAACATAGAAAATATAAATCCAAACTTGTCTCAAGCAATGCATGATGCATGCCTACCTTCGTCGAAACATAAACAACACCAACCTTCTATGGATATTATCATTAGACCTCATATTGTGATTAACTTAGATGATGAGGGTAAATGCAAGAAGATAAGTAAACGAATCATGGAAGTTTTTTCCTTCAAAAAAACTTCAAATCGACTTCAAAAAATGAGATCCCACTTTTTAATAAATGGGATCTCATTTAGGTTTCAGACCCCGAGCCAAAAAATAGGATCCCACTTTTTAAAAAACGAGATCCCATCTCATTAAAATATTTTTTATGATTTTAAGAAAAGGATTTCATTTCAGAATGAGATCCTTCTTTTAAAAAAAATGAGATCTTGTTTTAAAAATGGGATCCCATTTCAAAAAAACAAAAAAATGTTTTTTTATCTTTTTTTGAAATGGGATCTCGTTTTTAAAAAAGTGGGATACTATTTTGAAGCGAGATCCTATTTCTTAAAATCATAAAAAAAAAAATTTGTATGAAACAGGATCCCGTTTTTTAAATTTATTCTTTTTGGTTGAATTTTTTACTTTTTGTTGGTCTGGGAAAAGGCTTGGGGATCCAAACCTAAGCTTTGGACCTTGTTTGACCTACAAGTTTAAGTTCCTTGTAATGTCACAAGAAAATAGTGACTTTGGAAATATGTCTGAAGATATTTTTTTACAGAATTTTTTGATGAAATTAAAACCCATTATAGATGAGACATTGTAGATTCTAAATATGTAAATTTTTTTACAATTGGATTTTTTTTTCTATTTTTCAATTAATTTTTAATAAAAATGGTCCATAAATTTGAAATATCAAGGTTTTTTATTATTTTAATAAAATTTTATTAAAAAAAAATTGTAAAATAAATTGCACAAAACTGTACTTTAGAAAATTATTTTCAATTTAAAAAAAAAATAAAAAACTGATAAGCTTAGGTCATCTTATGCATGGAATACATGACGATTTTTCAAAATGACAAATATGGCTGGTAAAAATTTAACAAAAAAAATACAAAAAAATATTGAAAACGTGTTTCAGTGAGTTACAAATCTTTTCCCAAAAGGATTTAGAAAAAAAGAAAAATTTAGGTCAAAATATGGATGACGTAAACATGCATGGTATGGTAAAAAAGGGTGACTTTTATATAGTTTTTTTTAGAAATGCCTATTGAAAATCAATTTGTAGCATCTCGATATTGAAATAAATTAAATATTTGGAAAGTAGACTTTGAGTACTACCTTTTATGACTAGTGAATTTTTCCAAGATTCCATCTCTAAGTGCTTCAAATTTTAAGTTCAAATGTGTCAAATTCAGAAAATCAGGGTAAACACTTCCACTCTTTTGCCAAAAAGTGGACATAGCTTCTTGCCAATACCCATGATAATGAAACTCATAAGATTCATGAGGAAGAGCATAAAGAGATAAATTCATTGTTTTCCTCTTCCATGAGCTTAAATGATGATCCTCCCAATAAGATTGTTGAGCTTGGTTCTTGTCCTAGTTATCTGCATTTCGCATATACTAAACAAGATTGGGATGCAAATGACCTACTATAGGTTGACTCACATGTGCCTTACAATTCTTTTGATTTGTTTTCTTTTTAATGTTCTTTGTGTGATTGCATGTGTGTAATGTGATCTCCTTGTACTGTTATGTTCGAGGTATCTCTTCATGTGCATTCCACAATGTCGTCAGCCCTGCCATAATTTTTGTCACAAGAGAAAATCAATTAGTTGGAAAAGAGAAGGAACTTGGATAAGACTATGGAAAATTGGTTCCGGCAGGTCTTAGACATGGAAAAAATGGGCTTCAACTTGGTTTTCTGAACAAAAAATAAGTTCTTGGAAGTGCAGAGAACACTTGAGGGCACAAGGAAAGTTTGTGAGGAATTCCCGAGGAAGTACAAAGTAGCTTACCTGGAAATTGAGGCCATACTTGCGTTGCCAAGTGAGGTTTGGGCGAAAGACCTTGTCATCAAGAATGATGTCCACTGGTTAGTGGATGTATGGAAATGATATTTTAACCATTGAAAGGGAAAGATGGAGTAGATCCTAGAATGGGTAATTCCATATATCGAATGGGCAAAGGAGGCTAGAGGAGATTGCGCTTGGTACCTCAAGCTGATGACGGGGTACGATCTTCTTGTCGTTGAAATTAATCCAAAGAGCATAAAGCTTCACTTCTTGAAGAACATGGAAGATGGGATGTTGGGTGAAGTTACCATAAATTTCATGAGGTTTTATGCTCAAGCCTTCGCCCAGTCTGATCTTTTTAGAATCAATGCACCCAAGTATGACGATGATTGGAAGAATCTCATTAAAAACTCCCAAGAATAGAGTTACCAAGTGGTACGATTAGACATCATGGAGGTGGATAAGCTTTGGCCATTGATCTTGAGCTTCGTGGGGTATGCATATTTGAAGAAGCAAGAGGGAAACCCTATCATTAATGATGAATTTCTATAAGAGTAGCTACAATAAAGGGCAAAAAATAAAAGGACAAAATTGCTACAATGTTGCCACTAGCAGATGAAATAGGGAAAAGATGAAAGATGTTCTAAAAATATAATATATTTGGGGGTATGTGAAACCCTAGTGTAAAGTGAATCTTGGCCACACAATAGAAATTAATCTTGGCCACTTATTTTTCTTTTTGGAAACTATAAACATTGCTCTCCTCCTCTCATTTTAAGAGAGTCGAGTTGTTGTGAAGGCATGCTGCAGAAATTGCAATAGAAAATATAGTCATTTCTTGGTGTATTTTGGATTTCTCCACATGTTTCATGATTCTTCTCTCATTCATTAAAACTTTACTTTAAGTTAATTTTTTGTGCTTTGACTTTGGTAGATCTAGTATGTTTTCTTTGGTTAGGAAGTTTTTTTTCTGTGTCTATCCTTTCCTTGTGCATACTTTTGGTCATTTTTTGTTGGTAGGTGACTATGTAAAGTTTTTATGGACTACAATTCCATAGATCTTCCCTGAACTTTGTCTTTCTTCATATCTACATGGCGAATGAATGATGAATATCTGCATTCCTTAGAAGATATCATAGATTTAATGATACTGTGATAATTTTTGTTAAGTAAAATCATATTTTAGGAAACTGTCCACAACAAGAACCTCCATGATCATTGTTCATCAATAATTTTAGATCTAGGAACCTTCCTTCTTCCCTACCTCTTTCCCCTTTTTTTTAAGAAATAATCTATGCTAAGGTTCATTGGACATTGTAAAGCCAATTCCAACAAAACAATGGAGTTTAAGACTATTGTTTGAACCTATAGAAAAGTGCAGTAATTTCCTACCTAAAGAACTCCATTGATAGACCTGATTTTCTTACAACTTTAACTTCCATAAGGCCACCTTTTGATTCAAGAAAATCACATAAATCAACTAAAATATTCCAAGCATCATCATGACTTGACATCCAAGAGACCTTGGGATAGCGTTCTGCAATTTGATTGTGGAAGATTGTCTTTCAAAAGAGGTAGTGCACCTACTTATTACCTGTGTTGTGAAGTGCATAAAAACACCATCAAATTATACTTTACTGCTATTTGATTCGACTCCCATTCAAAATATTCCAAAAATGTGCCAGTTTTAATTATTTTATCCATACTACTCACTAGCATGTCATAATTTGAGTCATCACAAATCAATTTGATTTGTGTATTGATGATTTCATCTACCCTATCCTACCATTGTTGCAGTGATGTACGATTTCCTTGGGCATCTACAATATCTATTAAATATGTGTCACTCCAATCATCAAAACTCTTTACCAACTCTTTAATCCTCCTCCTCAAATCATCAGGTAAGGCCTAGAAACCTTGCAGTGACTTCATAAAGTCTTGATTAGGCATTTATTTTTTAGGGCTATTAGCTTCCTCAAATCTAGAGGTTGCATACATAACATCTAAATCACAGGCCCTAGGGATCTATTTCTCAATTAAAGGGAAAACTGATTCCTAATCCCTGGTTATATTTTTAATTGAATCCAGAAATAAAGAATATAAAGAATAGACAAAAGGAAATCTACCATCAACTCTCTCATTTAGGTGCCTCAAAATTTTATCGACAAACTCATTTTGCTTAACAAATGCTCCCTCCTCACTTTATTTTAGAGCTTCGTGTAGCTCTATAATCTTATTAAGAGTTTTCTTTTTGGTTGGATCTATAGAGTACTCAACCTTATCTTCAATTGGCTCTAACAAAGGATTGGGAGCAGGAGTCTGGATGGGAGATCCCAGACTGGAAAAAATTGAAGAATCTGGGGGTACTAACCTTGATGTTGAAGGTAAGGCTAGGGTACCTGGAGCACTAGAAGACTCCACCACATGCCTGTACTTCAACTTGTCTACTTTAGTCTGTAGCTCAACATTTCTTTGCTACATTCTACTATATTCCCCAATAATGATATTGTACTTCTCCATTAGAATTTTCTTCTCAGCTTCTTCTCTTTCAGCTATCTTTTGGGCCAATTTGGCCACATTCATAGTCAATTTTGTAGCTTAAGGTTGTTTTGAAACATGGGGAATGAGTCACCCAAAAATTAGGAAATAATAAAATCTAGGCAAAAAATTTAACTTAGTTATAAAAAGGGGTCCGACCTAGACAATGTAATGAGGCATAAGTCATTTTAACACCCATTCCAAAAAGGTAACGACCAAATAGATTTTACCCAAGGTTTTACAATAGGACATTAGGATTTTTCAGGAAAGCCAAAGTACAACCTAACCTTAACAACCTCCTAAAAAATTTAACAGACCAGGAGAAGGGCAAACACAAACTGGGATTCAAAGACAAAAATTTGAAGATCCATCAAAAGGCATTAGGATAGCTACAAAATCAAATAGCTTTCAAGATTCATGCCTAGAGGGTTGAACAAAGAATTGGGAATGTTTGATAGTGGATAGTTAGAGCCATTTAGCTGTGATATTTTTGAAGAATACTTCATAAAGATGTATTTTTCCCTTTCCCATGTTTTAGAAATAGATTTTAGACATTAGATACCAGTGTCTTCTAAAAGAAGTTATGTTATATTTGTTACATGAAGTTATTGAATTTATCTTGACTCTATACAAATGTATCTATTTTTTATTTGAACAAGAAAGAAAGAAAGCAACGAATTTGTAAATATTGTGAGATATTTAGAGCAACAAACTAAAAAATGAAAAAACTAAGGTCAATGCAGTGTTGGTTGTTTTTACTATAACCAGGTTTATCTTCTATTCTACCAATATAATTGTCAATTCTAATCGAAGGAAGACTGAATTACCTCAACCAACTGACTAGGATTTTATCAATAAACCTCCTACACTTTGGGTTGTGGAAAACCCAGGAGGGTGGTCCCTATAATGTGTTTGTAATCTCTGCAGCGAACTTATAAACAATCATTAAAAATTAATAGATAATCCCATTTAATAGCTCATCAAAATAGGATAATACTAAATTGAACTGGCTTTTCATCAGTAATACCAACTACTTGGAGCATGAGATAATTACAAAAATATTTCATAACTTAAGATAGTCATTTAATTTTGCAATTTCATAGTGAGCTCTAAGCAAAGAAAAAAAGACACAGAACCTCACACATACATATGATTTAAACTAGTGTCATATATACTATTGGGGAGTCAAGTTCACAAACATTTAAAACCCTATAATAGGTTCAAATGCATAGCATATAAAATCTTTGGCAATAATTTCCTTACAACATCATCATTTTATACCCTAACCTAGTACTTCTTACTAGATCCATTAATACACAAATCCATCTATAACTCCAATCAAGAATTTTAATAAATTCTTTGAATTAAAGCCAAAATGGAAGTCATACAAACCACAACACTGAGATGAATGCAATAACCCTTGATTATACTATTCAAAATTATGATATGCTTATACAAAGGAGAGAAATGAGCTTGAAATGAATCATGATAACTTAAATGCTAGTACTTTTAGGATACATCAAACCTTCATAAACCCAAAACCCGACTATAGAATGACACGAAACTTAAATTGCATTTACACTGGAATAATCATGCATTACAACTTGCTCTACAACTATGCTTAGACTCGACCTCAAAATATCTAACTTGCCAACCCTTATTTCTAGCCTTGAAATCCTTCTTATAGAGAATGAAGCAACAAACAAGCATCAGGCCAGAAAATACACATGTCACCGATCAATTGGACTGCCTTGTGACCTTTCAAAAATATGATTACAATCACCAAGTCTTGGAGCATCTTCTTGTTAATTCCACTCATTAGGGAATAACAACTATGTTTGTCAAACCTTAAAACCTATGCCAAAATGTTTCCGTGGAGACAAAACCCTAATCAGTTACAACTATAACCATTGAGTTGTTAGTCGCCATTAGTAGACACTGTTATACTCCTCTTCGGTTAAATACTTGCCTACCCATTTCTGCTAATCTTCATCTGTTGGCCAATCAAAATTCACCACCTCATTCACCTTATTATTATAAGGTGTAAATTTCACTACAACCTGATTGGCTTCTCTTTCAAAAGATTCTAAGAATGTGTTGGTATTAATTATTTTATCCATTCTACTCACTAAAAAATCTTAATCAGAATCACCACAAATCAATTTGATTTGTGCATTAATAACCTATTTTTCCCTTTCTTCCCATTGCTGCAATGTTTTAACATTTCCTTGTGCATCAGTGATGTCTTGAAAAAATTTATCATTCCAATCATCAAATCTCTTTACTAGTTACCTAATTCATCTACTCAAATCATCAGGTCGGGCCTGGAATCCCTTGAATGATTTCACAAAGATTTGAGTAGGATTCAATGATTGGGGCCTATTGTCTGCATCAAACCAAGAAACCTTATACATAACATCTAGATCATTGGCCCTAGGGATCCACTTCTCAGCCAATGGTAAAACTATTTCCCAATCCCTATTGATATTTTTATCCCATCTAAATATAAATAATACAAATAATGTACAAATGGTAATCTATCGTCCACCCTCTCATTTAAATGCCTCAAAACTATGTCAACCACCTCATTTTGTTTGGCAGTTTCATCATCCTCACTTTCGTTTAGGGCATCCTATAATTCTGTGATCTTATTTAATATTTGCTTCTTGGTGGGATTGACAGAATAATCCACTTCTTCTTCAACTGACCCCAATGTAGGACTAAGAGTAGGTGTCTGGATGGGGGATCCTAGAGTAGAAACAATTAAAATAGTAGGGGGAACTGATCCTCAAGGAGGAGGTAATTCTCTAATACCAGGAGCATTGAAGGATTCTCCCACCTACCAATATTTCAGCCTATCTACTTTAGATTGCAACTCAGCGTTACTTTGCTGCAACCTACGATATTCTCCAATTATTATGTTGTACTTCTCCATCAGAGTCTTCTTTTCAACCACTTCTCTCTTAGGTGTCTTTTGGGAAAATTTGGCCATATTAACTATCAAGCTTGTATCTCCTATTTTTGAAGTTTCAAAAGCTCTCTTGATAATTAGTGCTCCCCTTAGGTCTGGACTAATATCTATTACATTTGGTTTTCTTCCTTGTGGTGCCAATGCCTATATGGCCAAATTTTCATACTCCTCACTAAAGGCAGAATCTTGCAAATTTTCCTTAACCTCTTCTTCACTATTTTGCATAGGATGCTTGGATTGTATGATAGAGTTGAATGCTACAGCGTCGGCTATGTCCCACTCAGGAGAAATTAGGACATCAACCTAGGTCACAAGTCTTGTTCCTTCCTTAGGAGTGATGTTTCTGAATTCTTCAATCAATTCGGCCTTGGCATCATCATCATTCTCCTGCCCAGAGCTATCATGTCTTGATTTTCTCCTTCTCTTGTATTAATCCTGGTACTCCTCCAGTTTGATCCTCCAAATTAGTTGCAAGAATACAAGAGTATTCACAAAAGCATCATCATCTAACAATGCCTTGTATGCCTCCATCTTGGCATCTTGTACACATTGCCCCTTAATATCTGTATCATAAAACACCAATTATGTTGATCTAGGAGGGGAAGGGATACCAACCTGCATTTCTTGATCAATCACAATTATATCATCCATTAGAACCTCTTATGTTTCCTCAATATCTCGCCTCTTAGGGATTGCCTATGATGGTAGCACTGTAGGTTCACTTCTTGGTGGTGAATCTAAATCAACAATCCTTATCCCTCTAGGTGCTCTGATCCTTGGGGCTGGTTGTGATGATGCTTTCACTATTTTTTTCCCTTCCTATCAACCTCATCCTCCTCATTTCTATCATTCCTCTTTCTCTTGTATAAAGGTTTTTCAACTGGGGGTTGATAAGTTGGCCTTGTTTCCTCAGGCCTCTCCTCTGTTCTTTGAATTCCAAAATCCATTTCCAAATTGACCTTCTTGGTCATCAAGGTGACCATGATCCCTTTAAAATTATCCAACAAAAAATAAATTCTCTTGTGGAATGGAGTAAAATCCATTAATGGATCATATTTTGGATCCATTCTATGCACCTTGGCCAACAGATTCTCATAGGCAATCCTTTTTTCTTTATTCAATTCTTGCATATTCAAATTAAACTTATTTTTTATTAGGTTCTCAGGAAAATTGAATTCATGTACAAATCTACCACCTTTAATCCATTGCCTGAACAAGGAAAAGAATCCCTCAGTGTCATGTTGCCTCCTAGATCCACTCTTCAAATGATAGTCATAAAAAAACCCTCCAAAGTGGACCCATCCTCCATTGGAAAAGACAAAATCTGAAACAATAGTATAATCAGGGAACAAAGTCCCTTTTCCTCTCTCTGTCAGGTTTTCTTCATGAATACAACCTAGCTACCACATGACATTAGAAAATCCCATCCTTCATGGTACATTATATGGGAGAATGTAAGGGGCTCCCTGGAAACCAAACACCCTTAAGACAGTGCTCACGAGGTACAAAATTATGTCAACCCAATTGTGGTAGACCTTTAAATTAGGATTCCTCACCTTTGGTTGGAGGAAGTCATACAAATCTTCAGGAAATATTGGCACATTTACCACCAATCTAGCTCTGAGTCTGGAGGAAAATCAGTTATCAAACTGCACAAAGCTAGCACCTCCCATATTGTAAGATAAATAAACACTCCAAAGCTTTATTGGTAACCTTTATCCATTCACCTCTTGCCTCAACTCCATCTTCTTTGAGAAGAAGTCGACATTCCTATATAGGAACATATGCATTAACAGGGAGTACCAAAAGAAAGGAGTGTTGAAATCACCCACAAGCAACTTTAGCAAACCATCATGTATTTTTTCTGCAAGAAAAGATGTATAGTCATACACCATGGAGAAATTGGGATGTTGAATCTAAGCCACGATAAAAATATATGCAATGGGCATCACTGTATTTGGGTTGAATCCCAAAATCTTGCACAATGAATAAATTGTTGCCAAAAGTGATTCGAAAAATAGCTTAGCCTGAAAGGCTCCTGATCATTTGGGCTAATGTGAATCGTTGAACTGCCTGCCCTGGCCAAGTGAGGAGGAAGTAACTTTAATCTGAAAAGAGGCTTTGGCCTCACATATTCCTGCCTCATTTCCTCAAAATCAATTTGGACCAAGAATGAGCTAGAATCAGTCAAATTAAAAACCTGTTGAATTTCAACTGCACTTATGCAAAGCAAAATCCCACCATCATCATCCCTAATTACCCTTGTAACTGGGTCATAACGTCCAACCACTGCTCTGAGTAGGTCCACATCAAGAAACACATTTGACACTGCTAGTTTCCCCATGTCGTATCTCCAACCATTTGAAAAATGGTGTGGTAGGTTTCTCTGTCCATACCATAGCCTAAACATTTCAAGACATGCCATTGGAACCCTAAAATCTGCAATATTATGGTTTTTGCACACTAGTCCCTCACCCAGGGTTCTTCCATTCATTAAAACCAAACCCCTTCTTCTATCATTTGTCGATAGTGGGAGTTGATCCAAAAAATCATCATATAAATTACTTTACAAATAATCAACATGGTCAGAGTGTTGCTTTGGTGGTGCCATATCAAACAACTAGGGCTTTCTTAAAATTCAAATTCTTCAACAAACTAGGGCTACCTAGAAAACAAAATTACAACACAACTATGCAATTTCACACAATTCAAACAAACTAGTAACCCTATAACAATAATCAACAACCCCCAGACCAGCACACTACAAATTTTCACAAGAATCATAGTCAAAATAAACTAGTGATACAAAAAGTAACTCACGAGATTTCACGCCTTGCAGAAAAGCAAACCTTCATTGTGATTGCTGGAAATTTTTTATCTCTAGCTCTAAACTACTTCGAAAACACTTGACTTTGTTTATGGTGAAGATAAAATGAAATCAAATACTTTATGTCAATTGAATTTTTCTAGTAGATGTCTCATTCGGCATTAAAGCCCATTTGCATGTCGCGCCAACTGCTCTAATCGCATTTGATGTGAATTTAAACTTCAGGCGTTGATCTTTTTTTTTTTCTTCAGATCATCGAATGAACACCTTCCAAAAAGGATGATGTAATCTCCATGTTAGAATCGAGGACCCACCATAATGCGTAGCTCCAAAGGGATACATGTGGCACCCACGTGTGATATCACAATCACAAAACACCTCACATCTTTGGATCACGCGATGGCAGACAACCATTGTTTCCACCACCAATGATTGTGTTCACTCACAATAGTCAACAACACCAAATATAACCATCGAGCAAATTTTCTTTAAGATTAAAACATCATCATGGATCTCAAGCACATGCATCTCACAGGTCTTTTAGTAACCCACCTTTTAACGTATTAAAGTCTAATATAAATATTAAACACTTTATTAATCCTTCTTCAGCATCGACAAATGAGACACATGGCACTTGCCTGTGATATCATAATCAGTTGAAACCTAGTGGTGATGTCATCGTGAGATTGCGGGGAATGGTCAAGGTTGACCATAGGATGATTATTAGAAGGGGAAAGGGGACATCGCCTAGGCTGACGAAAAATGATGGCATAAAGTTGTTCTTAAAGAATGAGGCACGAGCCGACCTAGAATTAGGAAATAATAAAGTCGAGGTGGAATATTAACACAATGTATTAAAGGGTCTCGACATAGACAAGTCAATGGGGCATAAGTCATTTTAAAACCTCCCCTAAAAGGTAACGATGAAATAGATCCAAGCTAGGGTTTAAGATAGAACATAAGGATTTCATGAAGATAAAAATAAAACCCCAACCCTAGGCTCCTCTAGAATAGCATTACAGACCAGTAATGTGGCAAAAAATTAATGGAACTCAAAGAATGAAATTTGAGGCTCCATCAGGTCTCTCTATTTTTCTCAGTTCATTTTAAAAATTTAGATTCTGCCAAAAATCTAACAAGCTATAACTATCATGCATATTATATGATTTATATTTGTTTTGTACTTTGGAACACTTTAGAAGATGAAATTGTCTCCTCATGTAGAAGTATAAGCTGCCATATTCTTTCAAAAGTTGGTACAAGAATCAAAAGATGAACCTGTCAAATTGGAAACCAAAATTTTTGTGGTAAGAAGAATTGATTTTGACATGAATGGCATGTTATAACAGCTTTATTAAGTAATACAATTTCTTTATTTATTTGAAAATTTGGTGATTTGTGTGTAGATATGCCACCATATGAAACTAAGTGGAAAAGAGCACTCCTTACCTTATCAAGAAATATCCAGTTAATATGTTATAAAAAATAACTTGTGCTTTTAGCGAAGCTGGTCAACCTACTCATGCTTTCGCATGCTTAATTTTTTCCTTTTGGATTGAGCTACTTATGATAAATTTTTAACTTTCCTTGCAACTTGTGTATTACCCTCTCAATTTTTTAACTAGTTAAAAGAAATCTCTTATAAAGGATATAAAATTCCTTAGTACTTTAGATTTTCCTTTATGTTAAGGGATGCATCTGACTATTGTTTATATAATTCAACTTTATTTGAGAGTAAGCATATTTAATCTCTATGTGGTAGATTCAGACACTAAAATGATATCTTCCTTATTCAGCCATACACTATTTTTTGTCAGATGGATGTAATCATTAAGGAAGACACTTTCATTATTCCCTTAATGGATTTAACTTTCAAGGAGGCCATCTAATAGTGTTGCCCATTGATATCCAAAGCAGTGATGTGACTAAGACTGATGACTATGTAGGCTATATTGTAGATAAAATTCATAGATCTTTTAACTTTATCAAGGCATATAATATGGTGGTCCACTCCAAATGAAACTCTTTATTATGCCATACTTTTTTATTTCCAGAATTCATTTGTGAATTCATATTTGTAGTTCTAGGTTTGAAAATCATATTTTAAAGCAACATCTCATCAGATTTCAATTTTAGACTTGTGCATTTTGAGAGTTCATTTCCAAATTTTGTTGTGCAAGTTCAATATTCTAATTTTTTGAGTCTAACAGCTAGAAATCATAGTAAAATCAGAATTTAATAATTTCTGGAATTAACATTTTAAAGTGTTTTTCGGGGTCATTAACTTTAGACTATCTTCTCTTTTGCAGGGGTGGTTGCATGCAAATTTTTTTGGGTGTAAAATATCATAATTATTAGATTTTGTTACCTGTCTATGATTAAAAATTATTGGAGTGTGAGTTTGATATCTTTTGAAGATCTAAATATTCAAGTTTGGTAAAGAAAAATCATGTAGGATAATATTAGTCCAGAACAAAATGAAGAGTCACTAGATTGTGGGCTAGATTGAAAATAAAGGGTGATGGGAAATGTTATTGTCCTTGCAATAATTGCAAGGGCTTAAAGATGTGAAGACTTTTAATCAAAATAGTTGAGAAACAATGTAGGCAACATGGTCATGTTGAAGGGGGGCATCGTTTTCTTCCATTGGTAAGTTGTTCATTATACATGTGTTTATATTGATTCAATTTGTAAAGTTTTATATTGTTTTAACATTTGATATATGTATATATTAAATCAATTGATCATGATCATGGTTTATATTTTTCTGTCATTATTATAAAGGTGGGGCACCCTAGGGTACATGATATGGATTATAAAGGTCTAGAGAATGTGGTTTTGCAAGCGGATGAACATGGAGTTGTGAATATCGAGATGAAGTTAATGATCCTATGGAAGAAGATGATCATGCACCAAAAAACACAGTTGAAGATGATGGTACAAATACATTGATCCATGACACATGTAGTGGCACAACTTATCATGTTGATCGAGATGACTTTGATGATGTTAACCTATACTTGAGAAGGCATACAAGCCCCTTTATGAAGGCAAACAAACAAATATTCTCTTTGTTGTATTGTTGTTGGTGAACTTGAAGGTTATGAATGGTTTATCCAACATAGCCATCTTACGGATGTTAAGTTATGTCATATATGTCATCTTTTTTCATCTATTTTAATTGTTGTTAGTTCATCGCTAGTAAATAAAGGATGAAGTATGTATCATTGATATTATTTATATTAATAAATTATTTTTTGTTGTAGATTGATTGGTGAATTTTTGTCACCACCATCAAATATTTTACCTCGCTCATACCAAGATTTATCTGGCATTATGAAAGATATTGGAATAAAGTATCAAGCAATAGATGCATGTCCCAATGATCATATTATATATCATAAACAACATGAATTTGCAACAAAATGCCCAGAATGTCATATCCGTAGATATCGAAAAGATCAACTAACAAAAAAGGTTCCTCGCAAGGTTCTTCGTTATATTCCCATTATTCCACATATGCAACAATTATTTAGTTTTGAAAGCTTAGCACAATTTATGGATTACCATGCACAGAATAGAAGTGGAGATGACATTCTTCGAATGCCTACGGATGGTTTTGCATTTAGGTACATGGAGGAAAAATGGCCACACTTTAAAGAAGAACCTCATAATCTCAGACTTTCATTGGCAACAAATGGTGTCAATCCATTTGGAGAGCTTAGATCTATTTACTCAATGTGGCCTATTTTTGTTATCAACAATAAAATTCCTCCATGGATGTCAATAAAGAGGGAGCATAAAATGTTGGCAATGATTATTCTAGGTATTTGTTTACATCAATTTCCTTTAACATAGTGGCATCTCATTTGTCTTATTTGTTGCATAATGACTTATGTGTTTTTTCATTTAATAGTCATGTACATTAATTTATATATATTGCAGTAAAATGGTTATAATAATTATGTAATGTTTATGTTCATTCAACTAGGTAAGTACCGAGTTAAAGATATGAATGTATATATTGAGCGTCTTATTGATGAGTTACTAAATTTTTGGAATGTCGTGACTATGTATGACGTATCTAGACCAATAGGACAAAGACAATTTGAATTCCATGCAATGATTGTATGGACAATTCATGATGCCCCAGGGCTAACACATTGTTTTGGTATGTTATAACGTTCGAGTGCATAGCTTTGATGATAGTTAATTTTATTTAGTAGATATCATGCATTTTTTAAAATAATCTATTCATTATATATAATTATAAAAATTGACATATTTAATCCTATTATATGATTTGCAGGTCTTCAAACAAAGGGAAAATTTGCATGTCCAATTTGTGGTCCAAAGATGAAATCTCATCGTTCAACAAGTTTAGGAAAGCAGACCTATTTGATGAGTATAGACACTTCCTCCACAAAAATCATAAGTATTGAACTAGTGAAAAACATATTTTCAATGGGAAAGAAGAGACTACATCAAAACCATGAAGAATGACACCTCACCCATGGAAGTTGGAATATAATAGAATTAATTGTCAAGGTTATACATCATATCAAATTGTTTATCTATCCTTTATGATATTTTTTGAATTCATATTTTTATATTGTGTTGTGTTTACTCATGTTGTAATTGACAATGATTGTCATTGTTAATTTTTTTAACTTATATGCTTCATGAAGGTCATCAAGGCATTAATGGTCGGCTTCCACAAGGACTAAAAAGTTATCCTAGACAATTTAGTATGTTTCCCTACTATGAGCAACTACAAATTGTGCATTTGTTTGATACAATGCATATCGGAAAGAATATGATAGAAACATTATGGAAAATATTGGATGGAAGGCATGACAGATAAAAAATTATCAAAATTTGTACTGGCATTCAGCAAGCCAGTCATGCAATGAAAAATTTCATTCAATTAAATAGCGATGGAGACCAAATTAATATAAGTTCCCTTCCTTGGTTATTAATGGATGAACAAAGCAATGCTATAAAATAAGTCATACGAAAAATTTGGTTTTCCACATGATTTGTTCCAAACATAAACAATATCATAACAAAGAAAGGTGAATTTGGGTTAGGAATGAAAATGCATGATTGGCATAACTTCATTAAGGTAATTATTCTGGTATATTGTATATATATTTGTATACTGCATGTACTTTTCAGTGTATTATATTTACTACTTTTGGAAAAATATTAGTGAAAAGATCATTTTATAATTGTTGTAGTACGTTCTACCTCCATCTCTCCCAAACAACTTTGACAACAATTTCAAGAAATCTATATATGATCTTGGAAAATACATGAGGTAAGTAGCGATATTTTTTCAATTCGTTGTATATTTTTGTTAAATCTCATTAATATATTTGTGCCTTGAATCATGTGTAGATGGCTGTCATCTAAAGCAATTCATAAAGAAGATATAAATTATTGGAAGAGAAAAATTTATCGTCTAATGTGTGAAATGTAAAAGTGTCTACCTTCAACATTTTTCAATGTACAAGAACAATACCTCATAAACCAAGTTGAGGAAATTGAATTGTGTGGACCTGTACACACAAGGTCAATGTGGATGGTTGAGAGGAACTTGAAATTTTTTAAGGCTTTGGCTAGACAAAGAGCACATCATGAGGGTTCTATGGTGGAGGGATATATGGTATACCAGACCATGGTCTACATTATTGGATATCTTCCTAAGTTTGCAGCAAAGATCCACGTAGATCACATTTGGGATCCCAACTCCATTAACAAATTTGAAGGGGAGTACCTGATGGGGAAAGGTAGATTGAGGAAAGTGACAGGTAATTATAAGATGGTCATGGAGATTAATTAGAATACATTTTACATTTGGTTTTTATGTAGATTGTAATTATTTAATTATTAATCTTCAATATTCATCAATTATAAATTAAGGTCATATACCGTGGTAATTAACTAAAAATATTTTGTTTGTGAATTTTAATTTTTTCTGATAGAGTTGGTCTAGAGTGGGATGCACATAATTTGTACATCACAAAAAATCTTGATTGGATGATGGTGTTGATTGAACAATGTCAACAATTCGGTTACGTATTAACATGGGAAGGTGTGCCTTCATTGGTTAAAGAAGCTCATCGTAATGGAGATTCCAATTTTATACCAAGGGAGATTGATTTAGCATATGCTTTAAGAGATAAATAGGTAGATATAAATATATTAATCACCCATATTATTTAATTATTTTCAGTTAGATTGATGTATATATATGCTGAGATTTTTTTCTTTGCATACATTTGGCCAAGAATAAATATTTTTATCAACTGACGATATTGCAATAAGTTTTACGTGTTTGACATATTGTAGGTGAAACACCACAAGGCTATGTGGTGCAATGGTTGTAAATTTTGAATCAAAAATTTGGATGACATGAAGAAAACTTGTGATTCAGGGATAACTGCAGTCTTTCAGGTGACTAATGTTTCATCTAGACATCTTAGAAAATCAATACTATGGGATTTTGGATGATATACTTGACTGTGAGTTTAAGTACTTCAAATTAGTTGTCTTCGTTGTCTTATGGTACAGGCTACAATTGAATGAAAATGATCCCGAGAGAATTGTTATTGAACATGATAATGGATTTACCATGGTTAATACAAGGTATTTTGAGCGAGCTAGAAATGAGCCCTATATTCTTCCAAGCCAATGTGAGCAGGTATATTACTCAGAGGTTCTAGGTAAAGCGCATTGGTCATATGTTGCTAGAAATGATCCAAGAGGAAGGTTGACAAAGTATAATGTGGTGGAAGAAGAAGATACTGAATAAATAAAAGATGATGTAGATGATGACTAGGATCAACAGTTAGTTGATGATGTGGTTGATGAAGATATCGAAGAGGAGGAATTAGATCATGATGATGTAGGAGTTAATGTTCATGAAGATATCCATGTGGATTGTGACATTATCGAAACTGATATCAATGATGATGATGATGGTATGACAAATCCTTACAATGTTGAATCTAGATCAGATGATACAGACAAAGAGTTGGATGAAGAAGAAGATCAATGGAATTTAAATGTATGAGTTATGTGATTGTATTATGTATTGGATATTAATTTCTTGATAGAATTATATTTGACTTATGTGGTTACATAATTAATTTATGATGTTTTTAATTTTAATTATATTTGAATTATATTAGAATATAATCAGTTAACAGATGTAAAAAATAAAATGGATAAACTAAAAGATGAAAGCATGAGACTAGTGCCTTGTTGGGTGTATGGATTCTAATGAAGATCTATAAAAGTGTAATATATGATGGAAATAATTCAAATTGTTTGGTACACAGATGTAGTTTATAACTTGTATAAATGTGCAAGTAAATGACTGACAAACTCTACTTGAGATTGAATGAAAATCCTAGTTATGTGATTCTTCTTATTGATCCAATTAATACTCTTCAATTATTGTGATTGAATAGAAGGGTTTAATCTTTACTTAAAAGAACCAAATTATCGCATCACACAAATACAAAAAATGTGTATCAGTAAACTAAATATATATATATATATATGCTTGATATATCAATTTAAACAACAAAAAAACATCAAAATGGAGACACCCAGATAACTGTATAATTCCACAAGCAGCTAGTACCAAGATTAAGCCACAATTTCAAACATCTTCATTAACTTCATCAGAATTCACAAATGCATCTGATTCTTTTAAAGGAAATTTTCATTGCAAACTATCTACTATATCTTTCTCCTATCCACCTATAGCTGTTTTACATTATGAAAAATATTTAAATATATCAAAATTGTGAAAGGCCGCATCCTTTTAGAAATGTCTTTTTCTTAACAACAATAAAAAAATATAAATTATGCTCTATTAAGCCATAGATAGATGTTTGATAGCTGATCATGGTAAGTTGGATGCTTGTGTGTATCAGCATCATTCAGTGCATTCCTTATGGCTATCTCCATTTCGAACATCTTCTCATTATGCTAACATGCCCCGTCCATTGTTAAATCATTTCATTTGGCTATCTCCAGAATTATTTGCATCATCGTCTCACATTCCTTCATCCACCTGTCTTTTCCCTTTCGTTCCCCTCCATCTTATAACAACATTGGTACTCCCATTTTTGTGACATTGATCATCCCCTGCTCATCACCTTGCAATTCATCATGGAAGTCTTTATGTTTTTTCATAAAATGGTTTCTAATATCAATAACTATGCTATGAAGAGCATCCCTATGGTTTATTTCCTGGAACTTCTCTCAGATCCTTCCATCTATCCTCTTGTGTTCTTGTAGTGTAGTGAAATTGTTTTAATGTGTTCCCTAGAGCTTACTTAATTGAGTTATTAATTTGGTATGCCTCTTCCTTATTATTGCAGTGAGTGCATCACATTTACCTCGTGAGTACACTTACCATGAGTCAATTTCTTTGTGGATCCCAATGTGATTCCCATCATGTCCTTCAAGTGATCAATTTGTCTACATAGTCTCTCATTATTAATCTTATACATTTCTTTTTCCTTGATTATCTTTTGGATTTGGTCTTTATTTAATTTGGCCACATTAATGCCAATTTGTGTTGTAGCTATTGGATCAACCTCACCAAATTTTAACATCATTACATGTCCAAAATCCTTTTCAGTATTGATTACAACATATTTCTTATATGGAGGATACAAGGCCCATATCATTAGTGGTCCCTCATCTGGGTTATACTTAGATCCTGCATAGATCTCTATTACCCCCTCAAGAGTGACTTTATGTGTGGCATTACTATTCTTCAAAAATCTATCAAAAACCAAATCAGATTTTAAATCCAACCCAGGAAAGATCATGACATGTGCATCTTCTAATAATTTCCTTCCTTTGTCAGGGGTCATCCTCTTCATTTCTTCTTCCACGCTTGATTTTAAGTTATTCAGCAGTTGTTCCTCATTATTTGGTGTAATATTCTCCACTGATTTTCTTATTGATTTTTCTTTTATTTTGCACAAAAAGGTTTTAAATTCTGAGGTTTTAATGAATTCATCATTAGCCACAAATTATTTATATTCTATCTACCTTGTGTCAGTAGTTGCACTCCCTTCAACATCTGGTTCCCTAGCAACATACTTGTAGTCTTGAGTTCTCAATCTGGAAATTTTATCAATTGAACTGCTAGACCTACCATCACCTGATGCCTCTTCATCAGAAGATAATAGTTATTTATCTTACAATCCCCTGTTATACTCATCAAGAAACTTTTTGGCTTCCTCCGCTTCCAAATTCCTCATCAAGTCATCATACAAATAGGGTATGTGATTGTATCCTCCCAAGTTCATTTTATCTTTGGGAAAATCAATATACCCTTCTCGATCAAATCCTTTTCGTAGTGGACCCTTCTTCATCGGTATGTGCAGGATCATGACGGGCCAAAAAGCGGCAATATGTAAGTGATATGATGGCCCATGTGGCTGACGAATTTTTTTACCCAAAATTGATGAAATGAAAAGGGTTTTTAAAGGAGATTCTCAGCTTTCCACCAATATAAATTATGTTTTATTTTGAATTTAATAAATAGTTATTATTCATTTTCTATTTGACTTATGAGTAAAGTCTTGATTGATAGGCCCTGATTGAAAACAAATTACAGCTTTCAAATCATATCATATTTTTTTGAATACAAAACATGTGTCACATTCTATGCTTCACATACTATAGGATTAAAAAATAAAAAATTGAATTTCATGATTTTTTTACCAAGTTAAGGTGGTTAGATGTACGAGTTTTTATATTTTTTAAAAGTTGTAATTCAAAATTCATAATTAATAATTTACTTGGAAGAAAATTATAAAAAAATATGCATCACATTGGGATATGAGTCCTTTAATTATATCTAAAATATTATAAACAAAATATTATTATTTTATTATGGTTAGGGTGGTTAGACATACACCTACTTATTTTTTTCCTGAAATTTAAGTACTCCATTGAAATTTTAAATTTTCACCAAATAGATTTTTTTTTTCTAAATAAGCCTAGTATTTTAGAAACTACATTCAATTTTATACAAATTCTATTCTTACATATTTTGTAAATAATATAGATAATTTATTCAAATTTTTATGTCAAGTTGCCTAACTCTAATTTTTCTGAATTTTATTGCCATTTAAGGGCCTATTTTTTCCATGATGATCCTACACATACCCTCATGTTGTATTGCAATAATTTGTTGAAAACTATGTCATATTTATCCCTTGCTAATACAGTCAAATCACTGAAGCATAATGTACTAGGCATAAATTCTTGCTTTCCAAAAGAACTCAGATTCATAACATCTGAAAAGTTCAATTGCCTAGAAATCTCCAAATATGCAATCCTATCAGGCACCATCTGGGGCAGAATGAAGGGTCCATCTTCAAATCCATATACTCTTATCATGGTCGCATATTCTAGACAACACCAGTCTCCCCAATTGTGCTTGATAGGTCCATTGAAATCCTTAGGCCTTAGAAACCTTTTTATTTCATCGGACAATGAGTATTCACAATGATGATTATAAAATTTGTATAGTGGTTTCATGAAAAACTCTTCAAAATGTAGATAATAAGAATTAGAAAATCTTCAATCCTAGGTGGCAGTCAAGTGTTTTACTAGTAATAAGCTTCCTTCCTTATCAAATTGTAAAACCCTCAATTTTTCAGGCCACATCTACAATTCTTGTCCATAATAAAGTATCATATGCATTAGGATTAAATAAGCATCCAAGTTCAAGATAGGAGCTTCACTTTTTAATGCCATCAGTCCTGAATCAAGTACTTTAAAAATGTGTGAAGCATAATTAAAAAAACTTGAATTGTGACATTGGATGTCCACTACAATTACCATGGGTACAATTGAAATGTGCTTAGGGGCCTCCATTCCCAACACTTGACACATTGAAATATGTGTACCTCATGTAGGGTTCAAAGAAGTCAACATGGAAAGGGGGACCATCATTGTCATTCAGTGGAACTGAAACACCATCTTTCTTAGACTTGTGTAGTGAAAACCTCCAACCCTTGTACAAAGTATCCATCCCCCAGAATTCCTTTTCCAGCTCTTCAGGTACAATTCTTTCACCACACACTCCCTCTAGGTTAAAAACCTCACAAATGGTAGCTTTAGATACATGTATAAATGGTTTACCTGATGGATCACAAATAGATCTACAATTTGATTTATAATTGGTAGCTAGAATTTTAACCAATTCTACATTTATAAATACATTAGGGTAGACTATTTTCCCTAGGTTTAACTTCCAAGGATTGCACACTAGTTCATATCGGTTCCTTCATTGGTAATGAAAAATAAACAGTTCATATCCCCTAATTGGGGTACATATGTCTCTTATATGCTTGCCTTTATTGTCTAACTTTTCCACTTCCGCCCTAAGTTTTACAAATCGCCTGGCCTTTTAGGTCTTGAGCCGAGCAATTGATCAATTAAGTCTTGTTTTAACTTCCTCTCAGCTACCCCCAGTTCCTTCTGTACTTCATTTTTTTTCTTTTTTACTCTAGGGTTCTTACACTCACTATGTTTCCTACCTTTTTCTTTTCCTTAGCTAGTGCTTTCAATTTTTATGAATCACAAAGCAAAAAATTTAACTGCAGGGAACTTACAAGTTTATTTAGAATTCTTTGATTGCAAGATCCTTTGGCCCTTCGTCTATTCCTCTGCTGCTAACTTTGTGAAATTCACCATCAATTTCTTTTCTCAATTCAAGAAATCACCGACACATTTGGTAGTAATACTACCATTAATGTCCTAGCTTTAAAGATGAGTGTAGCTGATATTTGAATTTACCCATGGTCACATCAAATGTTCTATCGGAAAGAAAATTGAAACTTTGGGTGATCCTTTTATTCAAGCTTAACTAATGTTCATTAAACATTATTTTTGTCACAGAGACATTACACTGATATCACATAATCTATCCATCTAATTCATATAAATGTCACCAAGATTTACCCCGACGAATATCTTGATCTGTTTGTGTCTTCATCGGCAAGACATGGTATATCGCTAAGACATTCAGTAATTTTTTTGATGTTATAAGTCTCCTCGATGATTATTCCTTTGATCTCAAGTATGTCGCCAAGACTCCTTCTGATGTAATAATATCGGCATGACATAGTGGGTTGTGAGGACATTTTGAACTCATTTCGATAGCATTTGTCTTGGCGATAGTATGCTTCTTTATTTTTTCAGAAACACAAGATGAGTGTTTCGACGATGATATTTCATCAGTGAGACAAATGCACTTGAGTTGACTTAAGGATCTTACTCCAATGGGTTGGTCTGGCCGATACAACTCCTTGTGCTTTGATCGGTGAGACCTATATGTGCGGTATGACCTTTTCATTTCACCCTGATGGAACTTGTCTTTCCGATGATATGGATTATTTGAATACTAGATTTTGGAGGTTTTCATGATATCAAATGGTCAAGAATGATGTGGTCATATGTGACTATTGATGGAACTTCAATTTTTTTCTCTTTGAATTCGATTTTATCTTGCCTTATGTCTCTGGTCTTTCAAAATGTTCGGGGTTTTTGTTTATGCTAAAAGTGTTTCTAGATTAGAAGTTAATTTAATATAATATATTATAAAAAGTATTCAATAATATAATATATTAAAAATATATTAAATTATTTTAAAAGATAATATATTACATAATTTAAAATTAAAATATAAAATTATAATTTTATTATTTAATATATTATATTATATATTAGATGTTATATATGTTACATATTGTATTGCATATACATTATAATTATAATATGATGTTAAAACTATATATTATATATTATAAATGCTACATATAGTATATATGTTAGAAAATTATAGTATTTTGTTAAATTAATAATATAATATATCAAAAATATATTATATATTTGAATTTGTTATTAGATTATTTTATATATTTCAATTTATTGTTTTAATTATATTTACGTTGAAGGCGTGTCCTATTTAAGAATTCCAAAGTATTTTAAGTATTTTTCTAATAAGTTTCTTTTCCAAATTATATTATATACAATATAATTAAATTTATTATTATATCAAAAATTACATATGATATAAATTGTATAATTATAAATAAATATACATAAATATTAAATATATAATTTTATAATATATATGCATTCTAGGATTTGATTTAATTATATTAAGGTGATTTTTAAGTAATTTTTTTGGAAAATAGTAAAGTTTGAGCAATCAAATTTTAGCACTCATCCCACAACAAATATTTAGGAATCTAATACAACTTTTCAACTTAAAAAGCAATGAAATAAACCATATTTTGAATATATAGATTTTTCAAATAAAAATTACTATTATGTTATTTTTCAATATTAGATTTATAATTATATGAATAAGATTCAAAATTTTGAAATGATTTTATTTTTAAATTTATCTAAAATTAATTTTTAATAAAAAATTATAAATTATTTAAACCTTATTAATAAATTATAATTTATTTTTTAAATAAATTCATTTAAAAAAATTACTTTTAACGTTTACTTTATTTATTAAACAATATTTGTTTAATTACGTAAAGTTCCCTTTTACCTCTTTTTCACTTAAGCTAACATTAGGTGCATAATAATTAATTACTTTATTAATTATTATTGTGCAAGCGGTTTTCTTTTTTAGGGTTTTCATCTATATGTAGTTGAAAACTATCTTTTGTATTATTATTCATTTTACATTTTGGGTGAATACATTGTTAAACATTCTTGAGCATTTTCTTTTTTGCTTCTCTTTGCTTCTCCTTGTAACAGGTTATTTGCTTGTAGAGATCTTTGGGCTCCTATGAAGTTGTATCTTCTCAACATAAAATCTCCTGACTAGTGAGCACAACAGCTCGATACTCAGACTCTGTAGATGATAGTGCATTTCATCAGACAGTTGACTTAGGATGGTTCTCTCATCTTGGAGTATGTTCCCACTACCGAGCAGGTTGCAGACATCTTCATGAAACCTTTTGCATCTTTGTGTTATCTTCAGTTGTGCTCTATGCTTGGGGTGAAGGAAGTTGTCCTTGGGGGGTCTTGGCCTTCCTTCCTTCATGTTTCTTTCAGCATGTTGTTCTATCTCTTTTTGGAGAGGAGTTTTTCCCACTGGGTTTTCTCCTTTTCTCCATTTCATAGAGATTTCTTTGTACTTGGGTACTTAATTTGGCCTTGTTGCCGGGATCCATTGCTTTTTCTTTTAGTAGCTTCTTCTAGGTTTTAGCTTCTCCCTATGTCTATCTTAAGGGGGGGTGTGAAAGTAATTGGACATTTACTTTATTAATTAAACAATATTTTTCTAATTACATAAAGTTCCCTTTTACCTCTTTTTCACTTAAGCTAACATTAGGTGCATAATAATTAATTACTTTATTAATTATTATTGTGCAAGCCTAGGGTTTTCCTTTTTAGGGTTTTCATCTATATGTAGTTGAAAACTATCTTTTGTATTATTATTTCATTTTTACATTTTGGGTGAATACATTGCTCCACATTCTTGAGCATTTCCTTTCTTGCTTCTCTTTGCTTCTCCCTGTAATAGGTTATTTGCTTGCAAAGATCTTTGGGCTCCTATGAAGTTGTATCTTCTCAACTTCAACAGCTATTAGATCTACCAAATAACCATATTAAGATTAGGGTTAGGGTTCAATTAGGGGCTAAACTTATGGTGTTAGGATCATCAAAATTTTATCCATAAGAATATTCAATCTTTATATTATTATTTGTTGCCTTCTCATTTTGCATGTTAAATGAAAAAAATTGGTTTTACACCTTATTTAAGTCATTTAATCCTTTATTTTTGTCTCTAATAGATTTATTCAAAACTGTACACTCCATCCAATTGAACTATGAGATTCCTCTCTTCTGCTATTAGGATATAAGAAAAATAATTTGAGAGGTCTTTTTGGATCTTACCCATTCTACTTTCAAGGAGATTCTTTCTCTGAAAAGGTTTCTAAAGATTTGGATATTCCAATCTTTCAGTCTATTTTTTATGAATTTTAACTTTATGTTGAGCATGCTCATCTTAGTGCAATGATCAACTATTTGGGTGAGCTAGGAGTCAGAGACAACCATTTTGAAGTTTGGATTTTCCAGCTACACTTTTTCCAACTTGAAAGACACTCTTCTAGAAAATTTGTCTTTATCTATGAGCTAGTAATTCAAACCGACTTTAAATAGGGTTATGATTAGGGTTCCTATAGCTTTGTGGTTAAGGTTAAGCTTCAATTTAATTTAAGGGTCAATTGATTAAAAATAGGTGCCTTGAAAAGGATATATCTTGGTGTACTTTACACATACTTCTAAAATATAGGCATTCTAGTTGATTTGTTACAAAAGAGTTTGCATATATTTTTTTTCCAATTTTTTTTAGAAGACATTTTTTTTATTCAGAAGATTAAATTATTGAGTATTAATTATAAATAAATAAGTTTCATCAATAAATATGTATTAATTTTGTGATTATTTTTTTACGAAATTAGTGTATAGTAAAATTTCTCATATTTATAGTGTTTTTTAATTTTTAATTTTACTTTTAAATAATTATTTAGGATGCCTTGCCCAATATTAAATTTTGAAAATGAAGAATAAAAAAGAGAATATGCTCAAAATTACGTGAGAAAAAGATGTGAATAAATGAATAATTTACAAAAAGAAGAATACACCGTGTACGAGAATCTAAAGATGAGCAATACATATCAAGAAGATTAAAAACAAATGAGCATTTAGAGCAATTTAATGAGATAGAAAAACAAAAAATATAAGTATGCAATCGTGAATTAGTTGAAAGGAATTATGAATCTCATGACAATATAGAGGGTAAATTTTAAGGAATGAATTCAATTACAATAGATCGTGTGTTACAAACACTAGATAATAGAGTTCAAGATGCAATAAATGTTGAAACTAAAAATCATGAAGAAAATAAGTCCACAATAGGAGTTAAACTATCAATTGAGAAGATGAAGACGACTACAAAGAAGACACAATGAAAGAGATCTAGGTATATGCAATAACAATAGAAATGTGCAAATTGATTTGAAAGATTTACAAATTATATTTCAACATGGTCTCGATAAACTTGCGGCACCAAGAATGTGTTACATTTGTCAAGAAAGTTACCCTACAATGAAGGTTGTGTGAGTTCCTAAAGGCCCAATTTGCAATATGTGTCGACAAGAGAAACATGAACATCAATTTTCGACATTAAATAATATGAATCCTAGTCCCACAACCATTAGAACTTGCAAACTTAACACAAATTGAGGAAATGTTGATAGGGAATGTAAATCCAATACTTCAAGTAACACATGCAACTGGAGGTCAATACAAATATAAAGGACATACCATAATTTTTTCACAAGAAGTAAGAGAAATAGCTAGAATTTTACCACATCAAATAAAAGATTTACCAATTATTATTGTTCAAAGGAAGGACCAACATAGAATAAATTAAATTTTTATAGTCAATAGAGAGAGGGTGTACAAGGCATTGAAATATAAGATAGAACATGATAAATTTTATAGAGATGTGCAAATTGATTAAAATTCTCTTAGTGAATTCACATGCAATTCAAATGAAAACATTTTTGAAAAATTAAAATCTATTCATATGGTGTTTGATTTAGATATTTAACTAAATACATGCACTACTATTCATCTAATTAAATACATGCACTACGATTCAATTTTTATAGAGATTTAACCAAATACAAAAATCATGGGAAAACGCACGGGTACTACAATTCAAAGGTGTCACTGATTAAACCGTCTACACCTTACAATTATCTGGATTCATTAGTATTATGCAAGAGCTTAGAAAAGACCATGGCACGATGGGCTGAGTCAGGTTTCCATTCCTCTCTCAGAGTCTTCGTCCTCAAAGACTTCTAATTCCACCTGCTTCTTGTATGCAATATAATCTGCAATCACCAGGTAGTCTGCTCTGTAATTCTGGTGAGCCATCCCCTTCACTTTCTCCTTTGGGTCCGTAGAATCAAGTGGTATCCATTCTTCCCCAGAGCTGAAGTCTTAGTCGATGTCGTCTCCTGATGCTAACTCCTTTGTCAGCCTTTTTTCTTGTACATATCGCATTAACCAGCCATGAGGTTGGTTGGTAGTTAGCTTGGTTGCTTTGAGTAGGAAGGTGATGCTCTAATCCCTTTCATCCCATCATTTTAAAAACCCTTCTAGGTCAATTGTCTTGACCGAAGGGAGTTTTATGACCTCCTTTCCTCATATGCTCAACACATTATAGTTTTGGGGCATTGGGATGAGATTATTTTCATCCACATTATCCAAGGTTGCATCAATGTCTCCCAACCATGTGTGAATGAAGACTATCTGGGTTAGTTTTTGTACGATTTCCTTCGACACACCCATGTGGAGGAGCACTGCTAGAAACATTGCTAGTATTTTTGCATTGGACCAGAACCTATGATATGCTTTCAGGAACTCTGGTTCCACAACCTTCTTGGTTGCCCAGAGTATCAACGGGTGGGACGAGGACAGTAGCCCATTCAGCCTTTGGTTTATCACTTCTCCTCAGAATGCTTGCAGTTGCTTGTCGGTGTCCAAGGCCAGAGGAGTCTCCATCCCTTTATCACCTACTTCTATCACCAAGTAAAAATCTTGAGCTTTTGTACGCACACACTATTCTTGCAAAGATATTGTGTGTTAAATGACCTAGGCTGGCCTTTTTTAACTGCGGTGGCTAGTAGTCTTAATGATTAATTTTCTATGATCCTGGCACTTGGAGCATGTAAAGTTGTGGGCGCTTTGTTGGAGGTATTGGGCATGATTAATGCAAAATATTTTGAGATCCCCTCAATCTTGCCTTTGCCTTGAAAATTGTTCGATTTATTTACATCTTGCCCTCTATAGTTGAGCCCTGTCACATCCGATTAGACCCCAAGTTTATCTTTTCTTGTTAATATAGTAAGTTTATTTTTTACCTTTTTATTTAATTATTTATTAAAAAATAATAATTTTTAATAATATTTAGATTTTCATATATTTTGACTTTACATTTAGTTTATTATATTTATTTTTAATTTATTTTTAATTTTTAAATTTTTTTAAGTTTTAATAATTACAAATAATTAGTAAAATAAATTTAATTTACAAATATTTTGTCTTATTAAACTTTTAATTATTGTCCCTTTAATATTTGTATTAGTTTTTGCAGGGAACGATATTTTAGTGACCGTCGATCATCCATCAGTTGATCTTGACCATTCCTCGCAATCATGTGATGACCTCGCCACTAAGTTTCGACTGATTGTGATATCATGGGCGAGCACCACTTGCCTCAACTGGCAGTGCCGAAGGAATAATCAAAATGCTTAAATATTTATGTCAAGTTTTAATACATTATATGAAAGGTTACTAAAGCGGCTACGAGATGCACATGCCCAAAATCGAAAATGATGTTATAATCTTGATGAAAATTTGCTTGATGGTTATGTTCAGTGTTGGTCACTACTATGAATGAACATGATTGTCAATGGTGGAGCTCAACGGTTTCCCGGCATCGCGTGATACAAAGATGCAAGGTGTTTATTGATTGCAATATCACAGACAAGCGCCATGTGTCTTTCCTTGGCGATGCATAATGTGGTAGGCCCTTGCTGCTGAGATGCAGATTACATCATCCTTTTGAAGGCAGTCGTTCGATGATCTGATGAAAGTAAAGGATCGATGATCAGAATTTAAATTCACATCAAACTAGATGAGACAAATGCACTTAGGTTGACTCAGGGATCTCAATTCGATGGCATTGGTCTAGTCAATAAAACTCCTTGTGATTTGATCAGTGAGATAAGACAAGTTTCTTGCTGATGGAACTTCATCGATGAGATCTATATGCTCAGTATGACCTTTTCATTTCACCCCGATGGAACTTATCTTGCCGATGATATGGGTTATTTGAATACTAGATTTTGGATGTTTTTATATCAAATGGTCAATAATGATGTGATCATATGTGACTTTGATGGATTATACTCAAGATAAGGTTTTCTTTAGGGAATCAATGAGTGCAAAATCACTATAAAGGCTAGCTGGTTTGTGATGAATGTTCTATTGTCAGCCTCTAGCCTATCCTAGGTCTTTGTAGTAGTTTTTATTATTATTGGTTATCAGTTTTTCAATGTTCTATACAATGGCCTAGTTTCTATTTTCAATCATGCATGGGAACAAAACACCACCTACAAATGCAAATAAGTATTTGGAATGACATAAAATAGATGATAAAGTCAAATATATTATTGGTCTTTCCCTTTCTGACATTAAATTTTATTATATAGATTTAGATAACTCATCATAGGAAATTTGGGATAATTTCAATAAAATATTTGGATCAAAAATAGTTAATGTGAATTTTTTCCTAAAACTTCAACTATTTAGATTCAAAATGAGAGATATAATCACTATGTCTAATCACATACGAAATTTGAGATCTCTCATTAAACAACTAGTAGTAGTCAAGGCTCTATTAGATGATGAAGATGCTAAAGAGATTTTGTTAAATATTTTGAAAATACAACAATTTTATTTCTATGCTTAGTCCAATAACTTCTCAAACACAAGAAGATGTGATTTTGGCCCTATTAGGAGAAGAAAAAAGAAAAATGGAAAAGACTTAAAAGTTGATTCTCAACATGAGAATGTATTATACTCATGAGGTAATAATAATTAAAAAAAAAAAAATGAATGTTATTATTGTAAGAAAAAGGATCACATAGTGTGACTTGTATAACTCAAGATAATGATGTTTTTGAGGGAAAAATTAAAGAAAAATCAAATAATGTTACCTTAGACTATATATATTTGTTTGTTTCAATAAACATGTTTTGTTGTGAGGAATGTAAAACTTAAGGGAGGGTGTTGCAATATTAATATTAACATTAATAAATTCACCTTACTAACTTGTTTCTTTTTGTTATTAAATAATTAGTTATATTCTTATAAGAT
Source organism: Sequoiadendron giganteum (assembly GCA_007115665.2). Lineage (NCBI taxonomy): Eukaryota > Viridiplantae > Streptophyta > Pinopsida > Cupressales > Cupressaceae > Sequoiadendron > Sequoiadendron giganteum. The sequence goes on along the minus strand of CM021101.1, from coordinate 845,109,190 downwards.
AGTATCAAATGGGAAGGTATATTTGAAAGGCTTTGTAAACGCCATACTGGAATATATTCCCAAATGAACTATATGATATAATTATTATTTTGAGTGTGTTTGTGTGCAGATATAAGAGCTCTTGACTTTTCCAATATATTTTGTATGCTCTAGTAGCCATCATTTCATGATTAATTTTCCACTTTAGACACTACTTCTTACTAACTTTGCCATCCAAATTTGGATCTTAGACTAAATATTTCATAAAGGTGCATTTTAATTTTCTTACTATCACCTTTGGCTGAAATTTTAAATTGGTTCAACCATGCAAAAAGTGTGATTACAATTTTCTAATTATTTCCACTTAAATGTTGGTTACAATTTTATAATTTTCTTACCATTTAGCTAGTCACAATTTCATACTAGCATTAAACCTTGAAAATGGCAGTTTACTTCTACTTAAAACTTGTGGTAATTTCATTAATCTCTTGCTACCTCTGGTGTTGAATTGGACTAGTTATGTCATCTAGGATTTGTTCCTAAATTTTTTTTTACATTCTTCAAAAAAATGTTATGATGATTATACTTGTATTACCATGAATGGATATAAATTTGAGGATTTTGGGTGTTTCCCCCTTAGCTCCTACTTTATGTGTGTTTTATATGGAAGCCTTTGGATATCTTTTGGCTAATAGTATTTCATGAAACCTTATTAACTTGGTACTAATTTTTGTAACTCTATATCCCAACTATTCAATGGTCATTTTTCTAATGACTCCTTTCTCATTCTCTTGGAGGACAAACGTGACATTATTTAGAATATTCAATGCCTATATATTTTTTGGAAAGCTTTAAGGTCAAATATATAGTGGCATAAGACTCAATGTTATAGGAAATCCTTCTTAGCCAAGCCCAATTGGTTCAAATCCTATGGATAGGAGGGGGTTGATCATAAGGAAGTGTTGAGATTCCTAAGCATCTCTTTTACCCTTTAGGTTTCTCCTTCCTCTTTAAGGAAAAATATCATTTCTAGAGTTGAGAAAAAATATCATATTAAATTATGAAGCCACTTTCTTTGGCAAGGAGATTCCGTATGTGTTCAAAAATTATTCTTTCACACATTTCCATTACTCATGTTGCCGAGAACCTTGCAAATCCTCATATTTGAAGATTGAAAAAATCCAAAGGTATATTTTATGGCCTCCCTTTAACCAAGGAAAATGGTTTCACAAAGTATCCTAGGAGTTTTCTTATTTCCCTCATGACTATAATAGGCTTGGATTTACTTATAGTCATACTCTAAATGGTGCCATAATTTTTAATTTAATTAACATACTGTAAAACCTAACGAAACTAGGTTGTAGCTCGTCAAATTGGAGAAGTGAAAGGTCAACACCAGCACTGAGGAAGAGTTTGGAGGAGTGAAAAAAAGGTCAATACGAGTGTTTTGGAAGAGTTTGGAGCCAAAACAAGGTCAATACCAACACTGAGGATGAGGTTGAGGGCACTCAAGGAAAATCGATGAGCAAGGGACAATGAGTATTGTAAGTTTGGCACACCTATTCTCTTTAACCTACAATTTTCATGCCTATTTTATGAAGATCTTCTCATACATTGGCCCCCCATTCTCATAAAATTGTATAAGATAAGATAGAAAAAATAAAATAGCTTAGTCTTGATTACTAGAGGCACATAGACCAATTATTCATAATAGAAGAATTTGATCATACTTTTCCAATGATGGAATTATGAGAAAAGATTAGGTTAAATGAATAATTCCTAGCTAAGTTATTGAAATCATGTCCAAGCGTATAAGATAAGATTGTTGCTATGTGTACTTGGAGAACATGGAGAAAGGCTCTTTGGGCTCTTTCATCAACCTATGTATTGTTAAATTTTAACACCTAAAAGTGAGAATGAAGAATCTTTCCTAGGATGGTGGCCAATTATGCTTTTCAACACCTAGATTGCAAAATCCTTTTCAATATCATTGTCATCACAATAAAACATATTTCTTGAGATATAGTCATAGAGGTAAACAAATTGGATTTCTTGATTGTAGATACATTCTAGAAAATTCAATACTTGCATCGGAGATTGTTGAATGGGCCCAACAAACTACTCATGATGCCTTTACTATTAAGTTAAAATTTTGACAATGCATATGATTGCATTAAATGTCCTTTCATTTATAAAAGCCTCAAATGGATTTATTTTTAACCCTAAATTATTATCACACATTCAAAATTACAAAATAAAAGTTGAATGAAGAACTTTCATTTGAAGGTGATGTCGTCATGACCTTTGAATGAAGAACCTTAATTCAAAAATGATGTCATGTAAAGACTTGCAAATGAAGGTATTTTTTATTTTAAATATTTCATGTCCAAAATTCTTTATAAAAGGAACCTTGGCATGATGGACCTTCAAATGAAGACCTTAATTCAAAGGTCCTTAATTAGAAGATATTTCATATGAAGGTTCCTTTAATTCCATCCCACTATAGCTCTTAGATTTGTTAGACAGATTTTTGTTTCGAAGTAGAGATTGGACCATCAAATAGTGCCACCATCACTCTACCAATATATCCATCAAATTGATAAACCCTGGCTTAACAACCACAAATTCACAAGAAAATTTCCCCTATCAGGTTTGGGCTAATATCAGTAACATAGGGCATGGTCCAACCTAAACTTAGGAAGTAATAAAGTTAGGAAAGATATTTAACTCATTTTATAAAAAGGGGCCTGGCCTAGACAAAACAATGAGACAAAATTCATTTTAATACCCACTCCAAAAATGTAACGGCCGAATATATCTCACCCAAGGTTTTACATGGAACATTAGGATTTTTATGAAAGCCAAGGTAAAACCCAACCTTAGGTTCCTCCCAAAAAATGTAACAAGCCAAGGAAAGGGAAAAACATAAATGGAATTCAAAGAATAAGATTTGAAACTCCATCAAATCCACCGAGTTACAATTCCAAGATAGTGGGTGGATTCGTGGATGTCATTTCTATTTACCCCTCAAACCCTTACATAGGAACAACAGGGAATTCCCTGTATTTGATTATTTTTTCGCAAAAACAAAGATTGAGAACTTCAAAAAGAATTCAAATGAAAGGTAATAGGTATATTTATCTACACCAATTATCTCAGAGAATTTCAAGATTGTATGGATCCATACAACACAAAAGAACTTTAGAAAAATTGTAAAAACACAGAAAATTGCTTCAAGAACTTGGTATCTTATATGAAGTTTGGTATCAAATAGTCCAACAATTGCAATGGGATTGGAATGCAATATGATAGAAGTGGGATAAAAAATGCATTGTTTGAAGCATCAAACCAATATGCAAAGATGAAAGAAAGTTCAAACCCCTTAAACTGAAATTTTTTCTTTTAACTTTAAGTTTGTTGGGTAACCAATTATTTTAAGCTATCAAATCCTACCATCATACATAGTTAAAATGTTCTTTCTTCAAATGACTATCAGCACTAACTTTCACTATTTGAAGATGTCAAAACCTTGTCATAGATAATTAGAACATTGATGCGACCACTCATCCTACCTTAAAACATACCAAAAGCTTCCTAGCAATTAGACATAGGAAGATTTAAGATGAATTAAACAATTATTATTGCCAAAGAATAAACTTATGATGACTTTACTTGGCCTATTAGACAATCCCTCCCTGTTAACCACTTATACATATGGAAATTAAATTTAAATTTTCTACTATTTTTAGTCATGTAGGTGTCCAATAAACCACTTGGTGGTGTTTCCCTTCAAGTTTAATTACTTGAATGAAGTGTAAAAGTCCATTGATTACAATTAGAGAATGCATTTGATGACTTGGTTGTGTAACTAGTAGACCATAGTCACATTTAACACTTGTTACAAAGTTTGGGAGTTAACACGTTAAGTAGATTTGATTTGTGATGGACACATTTGGATGGTAGTAACAATAACTTGCAATCTATCAAGACTTGATTACCTTATAACTTGTCAAATTCTAGCGATGAAATGATAGATTAATCATAATGTCACCTTCACATAATGTCACCATGAAAGAACTTCATCCAACATCCTTATGAGTCCAGGTACCACTAAATAGGCATTTGTCAAATTTGTCTTCCTCGAGCGAGGGAAATTCAGGAAGAGAAGAGAAAAGCGAGACATGTAGTAGTTCTAAAAGAGGGAGATCATCTAGAGGTCAAAAGATTAGAAGAAAATTTTGTACACACATGGAATTTTTTCTTGCTAAATGGGGGTCATGTTCTTATGATGATGAGAGAATAGGTGACATCGAGGTGCACTTAAGGTACAAAAATCTATGGAAACAATGGGTACCCAAGGAACTTCCTCCAATAAGCATTAATCTTTGTGTCAATTAGAGGATATATCGCATAGCACCATTGTCATTACATGGTTTGGGCCTATTTTGCATGGATGACATAAAGGTTTGTTACGAAAAAGTTATTGAGTTGATGGAGTATGTTGGACCCTGTTACACTTACAAAGATTGGATGCACCTGGTTCAATATACACGAAGTATGCGTAGGTATGCACTATCGAAAAATTATATACAACTAAAAGATAAGGATTAAAATAAAGGAGTGGCTAGGTACATTGACAGGAGGCGAAAAGCATCAGGGAATATTGCAGGGTTTATAAATATTACATGACCTAGGTCAACAAATAAGAAACCAAATTATATATTCGAGGCACCAGAGGGAAACCTTGTATTCATATGTGTGATAAAATCAATAACTGGAGGGGAAGAGTTGCTAATCGATTACAATTTGAATCACTTAGACACAAACACAATTACGATGGAGTGGTATGTACTATATACCATTTTACCCAACCTCCAATTAATGACTCCAATATACCATTTTATTATTATTCTTTTTTCCCCAAATCTATTGGTTTCATTTCTGTAAAGTTTTTTGGGTATGTGCAGGATCATCATGGAAAAAACAGGCCCTTAAGTGGCAACAAAATTCAGAAAAATCAAAGTTAGGAAACTTGACATAAAAAATTGAATAGGTCATCTATATTATTTAAAAAATATGTAAGAATAGAATCCGTTGAAAATTGAATATATTTTCTAAAATACTAGGTTTATTTAAAAAAAAAAAAAAAATCTATTTGGTGAAAATTTGAAATTTTAATGTAGTAGTACTCAAATTTGAGGGAAAAAATAAAAAGTAGGTGTGTGTCTGACCACCCTAACCACAATAAATTGATAACATTATTTTATAATATTTTAGATATAAGTAGAGGAATCATGTCTCGATGTGATGCATTTAAAAAATATAAAAAAATTATATGTGTGACCACCTTAACTTGGTCAAATATTCATGAAATTCATTTTTTTTTTAATCCTATAGTATGTGAAGCATAGAATATGACACATGTTTCAGATTCAAAAAAATTGACACCGTTTGAAAGCTATAGATAGTTTTCAATCAATCTATCAATTAGGACTTTAGTCGTAATTCAAATAGAAAATGAATAATAATTATTTATTAAATTCAAAGTAAAGTATAATTTATATTGGTCGAAAGCTGAGAATTTCATTTAAAAACCCTTTTCATTTCATCAATTTTGGATAAAAAAAATGTCGTTAGCAACATGGGCCATCATATCACTTACATATCGCCACTTTTTGGCCCATCATCATCTTGCACATACCCTTTTATATTTATTTTTTGTCACAAAGGGACATTGATCATACGGGGAAGGCTCTGGCTTAGAGTATAGATCACGACCCATCTTCAGACGCTTCTATCCAACAGGTTTACCTCATTGTAATTATACAAATTAGATACGAGCAAAATGTTTTATTATTATGTTTTTTTCATGAGTTTATTGGGTTAATTTTGATAATGTTTTTAATATTCTTGTTGCGCTTGGATGATCGGGGAAAGACACCAACAATACAAGAGAGCATCCATATGTAGGTGCAATCACTATTATGCGATGATGACATCAGATTTTCCACAAACCCTGTGGATATGATGAGGAAAGCCCAAAAAAAATGCAATAAAGAAATCCTTAAGTTGGTATTCATAATGCCTCAAATAGATGAGATAAGAGAAAGGGTTAAAATATTGTCTGAGATAGCATAGAACTTGCAAGTAAGCTATCATGAGATCTTTAATTATAACATAAGTTCATTCATGGTTTTATATTTTGTACTATTTTATGTCATGAACTAAAATATGTGTTGTTTTTACAGGATTATTCACATCCTCATCATGTTGTTGGACATGATCAAGGTACTACAAGTGTCAATATTAATCCTCCTATGCATACAAAACATCATCCAACCCCATTATCTGTGCCTATATTTTCCACTAAAATGTCGGCAACACATACCATGTAGACATTCGGTAGTGCACCATCTGGCAGTGAACACATGCCACTACATGTGTTAGTAATTATGGATACAGAGTTCGCTAGTACTTGTGATTTTTTAGTAGCATCTCTTGGATCTTCCCATATTACTAGTATGGGATCATTTATGGTCACATTTGTGGTGATCGAGTATTTCCTTCCCACAAAGATAGAGAAGGTCCTAGTTACTTTAAAATATTTTAATTATTATTATATATAATCCAATTGAAATTTACTTATTGATCACTCTTTATAGACTAATGATCCCATGATCATTTTGCAGGAAATGATGTTTTTTATAAACATCTAAGTGATCTTACATTGGAGCTCTTTGAGCCTGCCATACGTACACGATGGAATGCCCAAAATCAAGATTTAAAAGATGAGATCATTAACCATTTAGTTGCATTGTCTGGTGATAAAACATCCAACCAAACCAAGGTCCTTAAGAAAGATGGTACCTATCTAAAGTATGTGAGGGACCAATATAGGTCACATTTATAGTAGAACAAAAAGTGTGAGCATCCCCCTATGATTCCGGAGAGGGAGTGGAAGTACTTGGTGTCGGATGGAAAGGAGAAGGTTGAAAAGAAAAAAGGAAAGATACCATCAGGCCAAGGAAGGTATGTGATACTATCAACAATTTAATTATATATTGATTACTCTTTCTTTTTAAATAATCTAACGTATTTAAAAAATTTCATAGGTTGCCTAACACAATGAAGGCAACAAAGGAAAGACTAGAAAACAACGGGCAACACAAACTTGGCTTTGGTGGTTATATGAAATTAGCTACATGATTTTTCAATATCAACAAATGAAATATTGCATCCAAATATTAAATTGCAAACAATTTTGGTTTTATCACACCATAGAAGAAAAATTCATGATCGCATGCAAAAATGAAGGGTTGTGATTTCAACAGACTGCCCACAGAAAAGGACCTGAAGATTGCCTTCCACCAGGGCTATGGGGCCTTGAATAAACACCTAAGAGTCTCGACTAGGGAAAAAAAATCTTCCACTACATCCAACACGCAGGTAAATAAACTCAAGAATTTTATTTCAAATTGAATACTTGTGCAATCTATTCAATATTAATTTCCACCATAATAATGTGTCTATTTGGTTTACATAGATAAGCAATGATAATACTACACACGACATTGGAATACAACCTGGTGAGGGTGGAGCACAACCTACAGATGAAGGCCATGGTGTGCATCCCGGTACTGGATGTATTCATGTGCTATAAAAAACGCATTATGGATTAATATAGTTAAACATCTTTAATTGAATTTGGTGTATTAATCAATGTAACGTTTTGTGTTTCAACTTTAGAGCATGTAGAGTGTGATCAACATGTTGAGAATGATCAGGCTAGACAAGATTAGGAACATGATATGGCTCCATCAGGTAAAGAGGACCACTCTAATGTTATTTTAAACATATTTAATTGCAATTGGTGTATTAATTAATGAATCTTTCATGTTTCAACTCCAGAGCAGGATTTAGAGGGTGTTCAACATGTTGAGCATGAGGCTATAAGACAATATCAGGAACATGATGTGGCCCAATCAGGTAAAGAGAACCACTATGATTTTATTTTAATTAATGAAATATGTGTAACAATAATAATAAAACATATCAATTTAACATTTATTTGCTATTGCAGTAGACCCCCCCTTACAGTGGCATCCACGTTGTGAGTACATGACTAGGAATACATTAAGATTATGAGAAGATATTAGAACAACTGAAGTGGGGACAAATGATTTTGAAAACTATACTCCACTTCATTTTTTTTTAGTTGCAAAAAAGAAACAAAAAAAAGTGATTGTGATCATATTATAACAACCATATTTTTGATAATATGTAAAAACTGAAAAAATGAATGTTATATATTAATGAATGAATGTGAATATGTTATATGTTATTAATGGATGAGTGAATGAATGTTATATGTTATTAATGGATGAATGAATGAATGTGAATATTTTAATGAATGAATGTTATATGTTATTAATACAGGATGAATAAATGAATGTTATATGTTATTAATGAATGAATGAATGATTAATGTTATATGATTGGGTATGGGGAATTGAGAGTGATGTGAGGGGGGGTAGATGGGCCAAATGAGCTTCCACCTTCACATGGTTGGCCCTATCAAGTAGATAGTATTAAACTATTCTCAAAATAAAGAGAAGCTCAATAAGGTAAGTAATGCACTTTTCAATATAAGAAATGCATCGTTTTTAAGCATAAAATCCATATGCAAAAATGAAATAAAGCTCTAAATTTTCACTATGAACATTGTGTTGTGTGTGGATTTGGTTTCAAAGCTATGTTTCTTATTTTTATTTTAGTGGTCTCTAAAATTTGACTTTTGTGCATAACAGGTTAGTGGAAAATTTGATAGCTCTGAAGGGTTTAGAGGCTCGATTGAGATAGATACATGTATATTTGGATATTTTTTTTGATGGGAGGCTTCCACTTAACCATGAAATTTTCTACCATCTGTAGGTATGCTAAAATATCTCTACTTACATTCATTCAACTTACTATAATATAATATCTGAAAAAAACATCATTTTCATTATACTTAGATGGATTTTCATGCCCTGTTCCAAAGCACATGTTTTAAAATAGGAAAGAATGATGCCGGAAAGGGTTAAGGAAATTGGCTTCACACCTACCAATTGCATACTTTACTTCATTCATCCAAGATATTGCCAATGTGTTTCACAATTTTTGGAATCATATACTATAATTACATAACTAGTAAAATTTAAAATATGTAAGTTTCAAATATGGCATTACAAATCTTTCTATGAATTTTTGAAAGAAAATATCAAAATGGAGAAGTATTAAAAAAATAATCTGCATAATTTCTAAGAGATCAGGGAACTTTTTTGCAGAGTTATCTTGAATATATTTAAAACAAAAGTAACTTATAGAGATTGAAGCAGAATATCGGTAGTCCAAAATCACCAGTCAACACATCTTAATAGTATCTCAATTCAAAAGAACTAGGACCACTATCCATTAGCCAGTAAAACAAATAAAATCAATTCATAAAATTATTCGGTTCTAATAGGTCTCTCTCTCTCTCTCTCTCTCTCTCTCTCTCTCTCTCTCTCTCTCTCTCTCTCCTAAACCCTAAACCCTTAAAACCTCTACCCTCTACCCTTAACCATCTACCCTTAACCCTCTACCCTCTATCTCTCTCCCACTCCCTCCCTCTCTCTCTCAAGACTCAACCTCCTACCCCCTCTCCCTCTCTTAGGTCTCTCTTTCTCACACACTCACTCACTCCCTCTATCTCTCTCCCCTCTACCCTAAACCCTTAAACTTAACCCTTAAACCCTAAACCATTAAACCCTCTACACTCAACCCTTAACCCTCCCTCCCTCTGTCTCTCTCCCACTCCCTCCCTCTTTCTCTCTTTCAAGTCTCTCCATCCCACCCCCTCTCCCTCTCTCGGGTCTCTCTCTCACTCAGTCAATCCATCTATCTCTCTCCCATCTCCCTTAAACCCTATACCCTCAAACCAATACCCTAAACCATCAACCCTATAGGTCCTCAACCCTATACCTTCAATTCTCAACCATCTACTCTATACATTGGATCCTCAACCCTCATCTATCTTTGTCCCTTCCTCATCTTCTCTCCTTATCTCTATCTCACTTCTCCCTCCATATCTCTATCTCACTTCTCCCTCCATATCTCCCTCCATACATCTCACCTTCTCTTCCCTAATACCTCAATCCTATACCCTCAACCCTTAAAACCTTAAACACTCAACCCTATACCCTAAACCCTCAACCATCAACCCTTAAATCCTAAACCCTTAAACCCTCTACCCTCTACCCTCAACCCTAATCCTTCAACACTTAAACCCTTAAACCCAATTAAACTCTCTACCCTAATCCCTTTATTAGGTATGTCACTCACTCACTCCCTCTATCTCTCTCTCATTCCCTCTCCCACTCCCTCTCTCTCACTCTCTCTCACTTTGTCTTTCTCCCTCTCTCTCTCCCTCTCTCAAATATCTCCTTCCCACTGTCTCTCTCTCCCTCTATCTCATGTATCTCCCCCCACCCCCTTCATCTCTCTCGAATACCTCTATCTTGAGTACTCCCTCTCCCCCGAGTACTCCCTCTCCCTCCCACCCCATCTCTATCTCTCAAGTCTCTCTCTCTCTCACTCCTTGTATCTCTCCCATCCCTCTATCTCTCACTCCCTCTCTCTCCTACTCTCTTAGGTATCTCCTTCCCACCCCCTCTCTCCCACTTTGTCTCCCTCTCCTTCTCTCTTGGGTGTCTCCCTCCCACCCCCTCTCCCTCCCTCTCACTCTCTCTCTCTCTCTCTATCTCTATGGATTAGGGTTTAAGGGTTAAAGGTTGAGGGTTGAGGGATTAAGCCTCACTTATCTCACAATCCCTCTCTGTCAGGCCTCACTTACCTCCCACCCTACTTTCTTAGGTCTCTCCTTCCCACCCCCTCTCTCCCACTTTGACTCCCTCTCCTTCTCTCAGGTGTCTCCCTCCTAGCCTCTCTCTCTTAGGTTTCTCCCTCCCACACTCTCTCCCTCCCCTTCTCTCTCTCTCTCACTCCCTCTATCTCTCTCCCACTTTGTGTCTCTCCCTCTCTCTGAAGTCTCTCGTTTTCAGAGGAACATATTTGGTGAGGGCCAAATGGTTTTTACCTTGAAACGGTAAAAATAAGGGTTGACCCTGTCATGCAAGCCGACATTCTCCTGTGTTTGTTTGGTTCAACGCTTTATCCGAGTCAGAAACGCCTTTTTTTTTTTTTTTCTACAGATGACTTCATATTGTACCAATCTATGCTTGATCCATCACCTTTTTACCACCAATCTGCATGGTAGACAACGTAGAAGAAGATATTTTGAAGTTTCTACATCATTTTACATTATCTGAGGTAATATATTTATCTTGGTAAATTGAAATGTTTGTATTTAGTATATTTGTTTGTTTTTGACAATATAAACTAAATTTCCTTAATGATTTTATTAATCATAACAATTGGACTTAGAATTCAACATTGAATTAGATGGGATTTGCATAAAAATGTTCAATTTTTAGATTTGCATAAAAAAGTTCAATTTTTATGAGTTTGAAGAACAAAAAAAATAAAAAACATGACATTTACTTAACATAAATTTACTTATGAATTCTATTTGCATTGCTTATAGTAGTCCATTTCTAGCATGGCTAGTGGAATTCATTGTATTTCATTCTTTTTCCAACTAATTTGGAAAACTTTTATTTTCATCTAATTTGGAAAACCTCATTGCCAAAGAAATAGTGAATAATGATAAGATATAGCATCACAAACCCTTCTTTGAATCCATATTCTTCATGAATTTGTTGACAATCAAAAATTTATTTTTGAGAAAAATAAACACAAGAGTCTCTAGTTTTCATTTAGGTGGCAGCAATTTATACCCTAGGTTTGTGATTCTCATTGATTTGTTGTATTGAATGGTTTCCACCCCTCTCTGCATCAATTTTTTTGTAAAATGCATTGCTTACTTTTGTTCTATGTGTTTTGTGCACATGTAGCATTCAAAGGTCATGTTGAGGAAATGGTCAACCTCTAACTGCTAGAAGAGCGTGGGATTAAAAATGCAAGGAGAAGAGAAAAAATGTAGCTTATTGAAACAAAGGTGCAGTCAAAAATTTCCCCCAAAATCTCTCTCAACCATATGCATTTATTGCTAATTTTCAAATTTCAAACTCACCTATTAAACATTTATCATGCACAATGACCAAAATATGTTCACCCTTCATCCGCTCACATCTTGACAAGCAAAATGTGGCCATTGGTTGAGGATTAGTCCCACATTCATCCACATTGCCTCTTCTTTTCTCAATCTCATCTATAAATTCAAGGATTTTCTTCTCCATTTATCATCCAAAATTTGAGCATTCTTATTATAGTTATTCAGAGATCATTATCTTGCATGTTTTATTTATCATCATCTTGAGCCTCATCAAGGATTGGGAAAGGGCTCCTATACATATCAAAGATGCACAAATCCACTATGGGATAGGTATGAATATTGTTTGAATTTTCTTTCAAGATTGCTTCTTTGGTATTTTAGAGTTTTGTTTAGCATATTAGACATGATTCATTATCTCATAGAGACGTTGTTTGCTTTGTTTTAAATAACTAACCATGCTAAGAGTATGTTGGAGTTTTTAATAAATTTGAATATTTCAGCATCTACAAACATTGATGAACATAGGTTGTTTAAAAGGAATACCAAACTTAGAAGTAATGTATTAAAGGCATATGACCTCAGTAGCTAAGTTAATAGGACCTTTGAATGCTTCATTTCTAGAAGATATATCTATAGATTTGTTCTTTTTTCTAGACCAACTAATAGGACCTGAACCAATTGATAAAATTTATCCTAAATCGGACTCATGATGCTTAGTGTCACCAACTCGTTTTGAATCTATAAACCCAACAAAGTCAACTGATGAATTAACTATTTAATGAATCCCAAAGCCAAGAGTACCATGAAGCTAATGAAGGATCCTCTTAGATTCTTTCTAATTTAGCTCATGAGGTTCTTGCATAAATCTTGGAACCATACCTACTACACAAGCAATATCTAGATTGGTACGATTCAAGTATATAAGACTACCAATAATTTTTTGATACAATATAATATCAACCAATGATGTAGTATAGGAAATTTGAAGCTTGACTCTAGATAAAAAGGGAGCTATAAATGGTTTGTAAGTAGTCATGTGAAACCATGCATGAGTGATCCCTGAAGTAGATTATGAAATATCAATGCCAAGGAAGTAGTGCAATAAACCCAAATTTTTCATGTCAAATCTTTCTTGAAGTGATTTATTTACTACTAAAATGGTAGATGAAGTTCTCCCAATAATAAAAAGATCATAAACATATAGAATGAGTATAAAAAATGAATCATCCTATCATAATAGATACACATTGGCATTTGAATGACATCTAGTAAAACCTAAGGATATAAGGTAGGAATCCCTCTTGGCATACCAACCCCTAGGGGCTTGTTTGAGGCCATAGAGAGATTTTACATGTCTACAAACTAAGGATAAATATTGAAAAAACCTTAGTGGTTGTTCCATGTAGATTTCCTCCTCAAGGTCTCTATGAATAAATGAACTCTTCATATCCATCTAATGTATATCCTATCCATGTGTTGTAGCTATAGCTAGTGTGAGTCAAGTGGAACTCATTGTAACAATTGGTGTAAAGGTTTATGTCTATTAAACTCCAATAATTTGTGAAAACATTTGGAAAACAACCATGCTTTGTCCTTATCAACTGACCCATATGCTTCAAATTTAGTTAAATATATCCACCTACATTTAATTTTTTTCCTTCCCTTAAGAAGTGAAGTCGAATATGAAGTGTGATTTATAATCAAGGAATCATATTCCTAATTAATAGCAATATCCCACTATGTTATGCCTTATGCCTTTTATAATTTTCATGTATTAGAAGATAAAGCAATGAAGGCATGTGCCCATTGAAAATATACCTTTTTTTTTGTCACCTACTAGATCATGTACAAGCCTATATCTAATTTTTGTAGAGTTTGGGATGTGGGTGAGTTTGTTGTGTAAATATCAAATTCCAATGAAATTCCTTAACTAGATGAAGATGAACCATCATTGGACTATTTTCACCATGAGAATTGGTAGAAGAAGAAGATACTACACTAGGAATTTACTAAAATCATGATCTGAATCATTAGTACTATAATTAGGGTCTAGTAAGACCACAATATGTTGAGACATGCCAGGTATTGTTTCAAGAGATGTTTCCTAAAACTAAACACTTCTCTTAATATAAAAAATCATGTGTGGTAGGGTGGAGTAGGTGATAGCCTTTTACACCATCTGGATATCCAAAAAACATGCAAGGGTAAAATTATGGGTCCATAGCCTTATGATGTTCTTTTATAATGTGTGTCATATCATGAGAGCCAAAAACTAAAAAATGATGAGTTGCTAGTTTCCATCCTTTCCAAGCTTCAAAGGGAGTGATACCATTCAATTATTTATGTGGAAACCTATTTGAATGTAACATACATAGTTGGTTGCTTCTACATAATATGATGGTGTGAGGCCCTTAGAGTGAATCAAACATATGTAGAGCTCAAACTGTATCTCCAAATTCTACAATATTTCCTCTTTGACCCTTTCATCACCTTCATGCACCTTTTCCAAAGCATCCTAGAATTCCTTAGCAATATTCAAATTCTAACCTTTAATCAACTTGGAATGTACAAAACTATTCTCCAAAATGTACTTTGCGTTAAGATTGTTCACTTCATCTGCCTTGATCTCATCAGATGTACTTGAACAATTAATATCAGATGTGTAAGGATTTTTGTAAGATTTATCCACATCATATAGACACAATACTCCAAATATTCTTCCATCAATATTTTCCAAATAGCATAATTAGTTCCATCAAACCTCAAATAATCATGAGTAACTTTGCTAGCCATCTCCGACCTTCCTTAAGTGGTTAAGATCTTCTCCAAGGAACCAAGCTCTGAAACCAATTATTGAGCAAGAAAAATAAGAGGGGGGTTGAATTAGTGGTAAAAAATTTAAACCTTTAAATCATTCACCGAAACTAATCCTTAATCAGTGCTGAAATGATTAAATATTAAGTGTAAGTATAGAAACTGAAAATCAGCACACATACACAACAACACTAGATTTATGTTGAAAATCCAATAAGGGAAAAATTATGGCGAGGATTAACTCACACTATAGAGAATATAATAATATGATTACAAAAGTCTCACTGCCTATGAAATAAGGCTCACTGCCAAAACAATGACACTATTCATATCAGAACTCACTCTCTAACAGGGCTAACAACCTAGATGGCCCATTTCCACATAGATACAAATAGGTTAGAAGAGATATGTTATAGAGATGATAATCTCATTGCAACAAAGATTTCCATTAAAAAAAATTCAACCACTTGTAGAAATTCATGAATGATAGAGTACACCTTTAGCTCACTACATCCAAACACTCTATATTTAGGCTTTGCACTGATCTTCCACACTCAAATCATACACACCCATTGATTCACATCTATTTCACATGTATATGCTCTATTTATTTGCACTTATCTCTCTTGTCTTTCTTCACCACTAACTCATCTTGTATTTATACCATCTTTAATTTTGAAACATATCCATCAATAAATTCAAATTAAGTCAACATTAAAACATCATAGGGTGGAATTAGAATGAGGGTGACCCAAATAAGTCCAAAATGCTTCATGAACCTCAAAGATAGTGTTCAACACAAGGTCGACCAAACTAGTGTAAAACACATAGAAAACTTAAGCATGATCCTTCTAGATAAAAAAAAATTCAACATGATCATATCAACTTATCTCTAGAATTGCAAGTCATAAGACTTTATCTAAGGGAAATCTAGACGAACAAAATTTCACGCGAACCTCGACCAGAACTACAGAAAACCACAACTCACAACTAGTGAACATAACTCACATTGTACAATAAATCAAAATAAAAAAATATAGATATAAAAGCTTCCAAAAACCATGATCCACATATCTGAACCACAAAAATATAGGAACAAATCCCATAGAAAAACCCAGTCCAACCATTGGACACCTACAACCTTTCTTCAATACAATTTTCTCAATATCATCGACATGAACAACCAATAACTTGTATCCATGAAATTAATTACAACAACCAATTGATAGGAAATTGACCAGTTGACATTAATGAAAACACCTTCACTCTTTTCATTCTTGTAGCAAGATTTACACAAATCATGTAGTTAGTGGTGGGTGAAATTTCATTTTCCAACCTAATGGGATATGGTTATTCATCATCCCAACAATGACGTAGATTTTTTCACCTTGTTTATCTCTTGACCTATTTCCTAAACCTTTGCTATTTAACAACTTCACATTGAATCATTGGGGCAAACAATCTATTCTAGTAAACAACACTAAACTATTCAATGCTTAGGGAATCCATAGTGCACATTCACTAACAATTTATGCTCAAACATGTGTTTTCTTGGAAAACCACATGATCAAGTTATACTCATAAAAAATTCCATTTTAATATGTGTAATGTAATTGACTTGGTTATTTTTTAAGGTCATTCCTCAATCAAATTCGTGAAATGTGTAGCTAACTATCAAATTATTCAAATGACACTCCTTGAATGAAAAATAGAAGAAAAATAAAACTGAATGAAAAATGCAAGAAAAATAAAACAAATGTAGATTAAATTGATAATTCAAAGAGGGGGGAATGCATTGCATTAAAAAATCAACTAAGATTAAATACATTGGATGTATCATCTCAACTATGTGAGGTGTCAACCCCTAAATTTTACGTAATTTTTTATTAGATGCTTCTTTTTCTCATGGTTCACATGGGATTTAATTGAAATGGACTAGTAAATGGGATGTGATGGACCAGCACTATTTTTTTCATTAAAGAGTAACAAAAAGTTTTGTATGTGCTATATAATAGATTAATTTGTATTCAACAATAATATGGATGACTCAATTGTAAGATGACATATAAGATGCGCAATAATATAATGATAGAATTTTATAACCACCTTATCTTATAATATTTTTAGTTTAGTTATAAAATAATGTTTTTTATTGCAATTTTCAATACTTTATTTTGAGGTCATATGGTGTATTTATTGGAATTTTGACACACATTGTTCAGCTTAAGCGATTTTCCCTTAACCATTAAATTTCTTTAACAAAGTAAAAAGATATTGATGGAGATGGATGATGGTAGATCTTATCAAAAACTAAAGATAACAACATAAGGAGTGGTCAAGTTGTACTACTAGAGACATCACCTCATAGGTCTCTTAGTTCCTTGATTGCTAATATATTGATGATGCCATTAGCTTCTCACTAGAAACATACAAGGGAAAACTTTCCCAATTGATCAATCAAAGATAGGGACTCATTTAATAGTATTAAGCTATGAAGTAGGGTAGGAACTTATAGAACCTATTAATGAGTTTTTTTGAATTTTTCATTATTAACTAAGTTTCTAAAATCATGAGGACCTTCTTAGGTCTTCCACTACGCATTATCATATTGTTTTGGTAGTGTTTTCAAAATATGTTTGAACCATCACCATGGAGATTATCAGCTACATCAATTGTCTCTCTATTATCCTTTTAAATCCTCTTATTAGAAAACTAAATTCAAAATATAAAAGAGTAACTAAAATTTTTAAGTCTCCTATTATTATATAGCTTCTTATAAGATTAAATATTGTCTACTTTCTAATCTTTGCCTCACATTTCTACACTCATTTTTGTGTACATCTGTGTAAACAAGTTTAGGAATCATTTTACTTATTCATTGGCTTAAACTTGCTATTGGAACTTACTGTTGATATATTTTTTTATCACTTTAAAGCTCTCTTAGAAATCGTCAACCTATCTTAGAATTTTACTATGCTTTAACTAATTAAGTGAATCTTCATATTTTGTGAATTTTTTTGCTTCATGAGATTGTAAGTTTAATTTTTATTAGTGTTTTTACTTCATATTTTAAAGTTTGGTTAAAATTTGAATTTTCAAGAACATGTGTAAAATATAACTCTATTGATTGGATATTGTTAATTATGTTCCAATCTTCATAAATTTTTTGAATTTTTCTACTTCACGTGTTTGTGAGTTTGATAATTTTCTTCAATTTATAGTGTTCGTATTACAAGGCATGATAATTAGGGATGTCTATCACTTCATGCACTCATTCCATTGTATATTTTATTATATAGTATTTTTATGTATTAATAATGAATAAATCATTAGGGTTACAACCCTATTCAGATCACGTTCTAGTTTGAGGATGATCTGAAATCCATTTAGCCAAACCATCCGCAACACCATTCCATTCTCTAGGAATATGAGTAAAAGTAATGAACTCCTGAGAAGTACAAAGGTTGAGAATCTCTTCCACAATCAGAGCCAACTGCCAACTAACATCATCAAAATTTTGCCTATTCAATAGGTTCACAACAACCTGGTAATCAGATTCACAAATGAACCCACACCATCCCAATTGACTTCCATGCTTCACTGCCAAAAGAAGAGGACCCATCAGTATAATGATTGTATAATGTTAATTATGTTTCAATCTTAGTGTTTTGAGAATATTTTTCTTTACTTGTTGGTAAATTCAATTTTTATTTTCGAAATTTAGGGTTTTCTACAATGTGGGTTTGATAGTTAGGGATGTCTATCACTTCATGTACTTATTATATAAGTTTTGTATGTCTTAATAATGAATAAACAATTATCGTTCAAGATGTTTGTTTAACAAGTGTTTTTACTTCACATTTTAAACTTTGGTTAAATTTTGAGTTATTGTTATGGGATATGTGTAATTTATAATTACATTAACTGGATATTGTTAATTATTTTCCAATATTCATATTTTGTGAATCCTTTTACTTCACCTTTTGTAAGTTTTATTTAATTTTTTCAATTTTTTGGGTTTTGTATTACATGGGTAATGATAGTTAGGGATGTCTATCACTTCATCTATGTAATTTGTCTTATACTTTAAAATATAATTTATAATGTATTTATAATGAATAATATTTCAATTTTTAACATATACTATATTATTGACAGATTTGATAGTAATTTTTTTTAATATTATTTAATAATTTGTGAACTTAAGACTCACAACTCAATGTCTTCTAATAAATTTCTAGATATTAAAATTTAATTACTAAAATACTCAAAAAAAAAATATAAAATAATAATAATAATAATAATAATTTATTAATTAATTTCGGTAGTTAATGTCCTACCTACAATACTTTTGATTGAATTAAATGACTCCTCTTGTTTCTTTCAAATAAATCTTAGTAAACCGACAGCTTCTTCACATAGAGATTCGCATTCTCTTTTTTTTTTTTTTTAAAGGAAATAAGCACGCCAACTGCTGCCTCCATTAAATTCAAAAATTGAAAAACATGAAATGTGAAAATGGGTTCCTGGGTACAAGAAGACTTCCCCACCAAGTTACGCTATGAAGTGTATTAATTGGTTCATTTGCGCGGCAGCCTGATATAAGTAGAACCCCCATTGCACTTTTAATTCTTACAAGTCTTCTTACTTTTGATTCCTTGAGGCTTTGCTTTTACTTGTTAGTGGTTTAGTTATATCAGTGACAGCTATCGAAGCTATGGAAGCAAGCAATAAGGGCACCTCTGGATCCCTCACGCATATAAATAAACTTAATCCGTTTGCCCCCGAGTTCTACCCTGTTGCATATTCAATTCGTTCCAGTTACCCTTTTTATGTTGCTTCCCAGTTTCCATGGAACTCACCCACCATAGCCCCTGCTCACCCAACAGGTTCTTCTCCACAAGGAAACCAAAGGAAACTGGTGGCATTCAACATGGACGCCACCATTTCTAACAACCTTTTGCGAGGAATTTTCCAACAATATGGCATGTAGATTTATTTTTTCCACTTTATTTTGGTTGATTAAACTTACATATCAAATAGATATACAGTCGATTACAGTATTGTTTTTCAAAGAATGTGTTTTTGTTTGTACTGCAGGGGCAGTTGAAAAAGTGGAGAAGAGTCCGAATGACCGTCGGATAAGATTCATAACATTTTTTGATGCGGAAGATGCAAATCGTGCCCTGGCAGCCTTGGAAGGGCAAAGAGTTGGATCCATAAGTTTGAAGATCGAGCGGAGTCATTGGAGAACTAGTCCGAATCCCACGCCTACTTATCGTCCCAACAACATTCCCCCTCGTCTTCAAAAGCAGGGACTCAAGGACGCTGCTCAACGCTTACAGAGAAAATGTACTAACTTTGCGATTTTTTTCCTTGCAAAATCGTTTTCATTTTTTTTAATGTATTTATAGTTCTTTTCACAGTCTAGGGTTTTCTTATGTACTAGTCTGATATAGTTTTATTTAGGGTTTTCTTATGTTCTAGTTAGATATAGTTTTATTTACAATCTCCTTTGATCTGTTGAGAATCTATTATTTTCTCAACTATTTTGATCAAATCTCAAATAGATTAACACTAATACCAGATTAAATAGTATTCCTAACAATGACAGAAAACCCAGTATTTTATGGGGCTGTTTGATTTGAAAAATCTTCAGACAAAATATAGATCCCTAGGTTGAGTTTCTACAATAATTAATCTTACTAATAGTAATTTCAATAATTTTTTCTTTTGAAAATCCCTCCTGCCATCACATTCATCCGGAAGTAATTTCATTTTTTTTCTAGATCTACACATCAAAATTCAATTTTATTACTAGAAACCCTTATTCTGCTAGAGCGATAAAAATATAAACCCTAAAAGGATGTCAATCTCAGGATTCATAGCGCACAAGTAACCCTGAAAATTTAATATAGGCTAGACTTGGTAAACTCTGGAAAGAGCTATAGCTAGACCACATATGAAAATATGTTAGACACAATTTGTTTTTCTGAGTTTGGTAGCATATGTTGAATATATAGCTCTCTTAAAACTGCGGTAATTTAGAGATTTTTTTTAAGTTTTCACTGGGTAATGGAATAGTTATTGGAAGAGGAGGGGTTGCTGGTAAAGATGGCTGGATATCAGATGCGGCACTTGTGATAAATGGAGGAGACAAGGGTTTATATGAGAAGAGCCATCAACCAGAAGAATCGAAAAAAGCTAGAAGTACCAGTCAGGAAAGTTCTGAATTTGTTTTTGATGAGAAATTAGCAAAGGCTAACTCCCAACACGCCAGAACAACTATTATGATAAGAAATATTCCGAATGGATACAGGTATGGTCTGCATGAATTTGACGGCTTGTGAAACCAACAGGTTTTATGTTCATAAATTAAATTTGTAAGAACTACTTCGCCATTTATGCTAACATGACTCTGCTATATATATTTTTCAGTCAAGACAGGCTTCTGAAAGTTTTAGACAGTCACTGCAAGAGATGTAACGAAAGAAGCAGAGATGCCGAAGAACCAATCTCGGAATATGACTTTGTTTACTTGCCCATAGATTTTAAGTACGATAATGAACTTCTCTGAATTCTGTTATAAATTTTATTAAGTTTCAATGATTGTTGAATCATCTTTCTTCTTGTGTGCAGAGCAAAGCTCAACCTTGGCTATGCCTTCGTGAATTTTACATCAGCTAAAGCTACATGGAAGCTGTACAAAGCGTTGCATATGCAACACTGGGAAAGTTTGAAGTCCAAAAATCTTTCAAGAAAAATTTGTGAAATTGCTTATGCCAAAATTCAGGTGTGCTATGTTTATGTTTTTGAATCACCTTCGTTTACTATCTTTTTGTTCTCTGACATTGTGGTTTTTGTGATGACAGGGTCGAGCTGCTCTCGAAAGTCACTTTCGAAATTCCAATATTAGATGTGACAACGACAAATATTTGCCGTTGGTATTCGAGCCACCTCGCAACGGGAAGGAATCCAAAGAGAATCCGAGTAAATTTAGGGTTATTTCTCATGAAGTCTAATCTAAGGCAACCGACGCTCAATGCCGGATAATATAGCTATATTTCCAGAAAAATGAAATTTTCAAAAGGAATCTTGATTGGCTAGATAAGATGGAAAAATGTGTAGTGATTTACTATGATAAGCTGGAATTTGAATTTCTAATACTCATTCTAGTGATTTTTTTTTTTATATATTTATTAATTAAAATTGTTTATGTTTGCACAATTCTAAATTTATTTATATTATATTGTATAGAATTTAGAGTTAAAAATATTCTTAATTACTTTATGTACAATTGATTAGATCTATCGAACAAATATTTTTATTGTTTTATTCATAAGTGGGAAGATCTAAAAATTAATTACCTTATATTTAAATATTATGGTAGGAGGATGATAAGAAATATAATGATAGCCTTATTGGATGGAAGAGTGAAAAAACTCTTAAATTTTCTACATATTCAAGGTCTACATTGAAATATTAGGTTTATGTTTAAGATGATTGACTTAGGATACATGGTACTTTTTTTTGCCCCACGGTTGTCATTGTGTCAAAATGTTGATTTGTTAATGTTTGATACAATCATCTATTAGATCCACAGGAGGTGGTTAGTCCATGTCACAAATAGACTTTTTATTCTATTTTTAAATATTTTTGAAAGTAATATAGTTAACTTAAGGGCCTATTTTTTTCATAATGATCTTGCACATGCTCATCTATTATCAATTTTTCATATTATGTATCTTTCTTTGATGTTTATATTAGATCCTTTTTAATATATTTTCTCAAGAGAAAGCCTAATTTATTCTTAAGCTAAAGGATTTTAAGATTATTTAAAAGTGAAAATAAAAATAACATCAATGTTCTTAGGATCGATAATCATGGAAAGTTACATGCTAAAGGAATTTGAGACATTATATAATCATATTGGAATTATGAAATCAGGGAATATTCTCCATATGTTTTAAATTGATATAGTTAAATTGATATAGTTATTGAAAGGATGAATACAATCTCACCATATTAATACAAAATTATGTTAATTATTTCTAGTCTAGGAGAATAAATATAGATGGAAGTAGTGAGTAATTCATGCTACTTGATAAAAATAGTCTTTTAAGTTCTATTCTAGAAAATAAGAGATCATATAAAATGTGAATTTATTAAGAATAAATTATAACTCATTTGAAAGTGTTCATGTAACATTTTTTACAATAATTCTAGCATTTGATATTTAGTATACTTAGAGACTTTGAATTACCATAATCATTGGACCTCTCATGCCCATTCCTTTTTTTAACCCCTCCCTCCTTATATGTCTTTTAGTGACGCAACATTACTAAAAATTGATATTATCAATTTTTCCCATTATTCATGTAAGGAATAAATATATTATATTTATTATATTATTATATTTTGACTCATATTGAATTTATTTGACTAATAATTATATTGGAATTATTTAAATGAGTAGTTACTATGCCACCTTCTCTCATTTTTAGAGAATGCAAGTTATTTTCAAGAAAAAATTATTAGCTAGATTATTTGATTGATGAATTGTACTTATCTTCTTACACAATGAATAAGTAATTTTTCTTCAAACATATTGTATGACTAAAAGTTAGGAAAATAAGATAGAATCAATAATAGAAACCATAAATCTATTAGATTCAAGAAAACAAATTCCACTCTATCAATGATGCGTGACTAAATGCAAGAAACATAAAAGATTAATCAAATGATATATATTCCTCACATCAAACATAAAATATGTTGGAAAAATATGAAGATTCAAGTGGAAAATATTGATTGAATTTCATGTAATGAAAATATTATAGGAGTAGATACAATATAAAGGAAAGTTATAGATAGCTGACATAGATGTAGATGCAACCATGTAACTACAATAGACACATTACTAATTCATTAGCAATGTAATATTTCCAACATTCCCTCCTTATTACATTTTTCCTACAAAAGAATCACCCAATTTACCTCTTATTCACCTTTTAAGGGACCCCCCTTAAGGTTTACATAACAAAAATTATTTATTATAGTATATAGACATCTTTGAGAAGAATTTCCTTCTAAATAAACAAATCATGAATTTGGTGGAACCCCTCCAAGTTGTCTGGTAACCCTCAAAAAGGTGAAGCTTCAAGATAAATTCTTCATTTCTTCCTCCCATGAACTCCTGATTCATAGACCATAGTTCTTGGAAAACCACCCTCCATGTTGTGTCCTTGACCCTCATAAAGGTATAACCCTTGGTCCTAATTGTAATTATTGGACAACCATCCTCCAAGTTGTCTCCTCGACCCTCATAAAGGTGTAATCCTTAGTCACAGTCTTGTGAACTCTCTAGGAAAAAATCCATACTAAGCTCTTCATCAAACCACTTATTTGCTTCCAAATATTAAGCATCAAAATACATGTATTCTTCAATTTTTCAACAATATTAAGAAAAAATCAAGAAATTAAAGCCAAAAACTCTTCTCATGCCAAGCATTATGTCAAATCAAGCAACTATCTTGAGATGATGGAAATTACTCCATCCTCTGATGTCATCTGCCTCCAATACTGAAGGCTCAAGGTACAAAATAATGAAGCTTTATTCATGATCTTAGAGAAAATATAATATACAATTTTTCCAATCAAGAATAACATATTCTTCATTTATTACTTGTTCAAAAAATGCCTTATGATCCTCCTTTCTATGTGGAGATACATACTTAGTTGATTTTCCCTCAACCTCATAGAAATGCATCATAATTTTCTTTTCTTCATAACCTCCCTTTGAACGTACATATCATCATATTTTCTTACATCAAGCCCACTCACATCAATCTTTGTGAAAGTGGCAATCAAATAAACCCGATTAACTCCTTTAGTAGGTACACCATTCATCATAAATGAACTAATAACAAAAAGAAACCTAGATCAAATAGATAATGCACTTTTATAAATCATCTTCCTAGCCTAAGACCTATTGATTGAGGAGTATATCCTTTTTCAGAATTAATTTTGTGTATAATAAGCTTTCATATACCTTTACAAATGTCCCTTTTTATAGTAAAAATAATTAATGAGACACTCATAGAAAGATCAAATATTCTGAACTTAAATCTCTACATATAGCCATTTTTTTCTTTCAAAACTATCTTAACTTTCCTTATTAATGAGCTATAGTGTGTAAACATTTCAAATCATCACCATTGTTGAAGTAACTATTAACCTTAAAATGATTAAAATTTAAAATCTATAAGTAGTGAACATAAGGGAAATAGGTGTCCACCTTTTAGAAGATGAAACTTTGGGACCTATTTCATGCTTTAGTTCATTAGGAAACTAGATCCCTCAAACAAGTGACTCAATTTAGGAAGGAATAGGGGTTTACTTGTGTGTTTGGACAAGGGTTCATAATTAAATGAAGCATCCATGGATAAATGTATTTAATACTTATGCACAAAACCCTAGAAACTTGAAAGCATGAAATTAGATTAACAAATAGAATGAAACAGAAAAGTACCTAGAGGAATTATGGATTCAAAAAAAGGTCTACGACCCTGAAAATCTTCCCTTCTAAGTGAATTAGGATTGATATGCTAGGTTGGATTATTGTGTCCTAGTCTAGGGTTTTTGGGAAAAATCTCGAATCTTCTAAGAGTTGGTTAGGATATGTTGAACAGTCATCAAAAACTATAATATGACTAATATTCTAGATTTGGCATAAGTCCTTCTATGGGATTTTCAGGATCTGTCTAAATCTTCCAAACCTAGATTTGACACTATTTATGCTATCAAAATATTATATTAGCAACTAAATCACCAAGTTGGGCGAATGAGTCTCATTCACATAAATCTACAAAATAAGCATCACAAGAAAGAGAGAGAGAGAGAGAGAGAGAGAGAGAGAGAGAGAGAGAGAGAGCTAAAATGTTGTTTTGTTAGTAGATGAGGTTCTACCTCAATCAGACCACATTTATTAGTTAAACATTTAAACTAAGTGATCTGACATGAAGGAATGATGAATGAAAAAATGAATGGAACAACTCACCAAACCTTTTTGAATCCTTAGAGTGTAGATCTGCATCTTGTACGAATTGGCTTTAATGTATGTAGATCTCGATCTTGAAAATTGATATGGCTTTGAATGCTTGAACTTGGATCAAAATTTTTACATGAATATGTTAGCTCATAAAAACACATGATGGATGAAGACCTTGACATGATTCTTGAATCATGAATTGATGCTCAAAAATGCTTGATAATCAACTCTTGAACTCTAT